>CM070721.1:12933960-13399562 GCA_036346275.1 Otatea glauca | reverse complement strand
GACCAAATTTTTGGTCCATAATGCATGGACTTTAGAAAAGATCCAAGAACCTTTTTCAATTATAGATAAAAATTATCCTGGCTTTTCAATCTAGCGGTCTTAAAGAAATTAAGCACAAATATTTTGTTTGTTTCCTTGAGTAAAAGCTTCTTTTAAAGATGGAGAAAAAGCTTATTTTAGGTTTCGATCAAAAGAAACATCAAATATTTTAGTCCAGCCAAAACTTATATACCGAAAGGGATGCCGGACCAAATTTTTGGTCTGTGAGGATAGGAAACCTAAGACATCTTTGGTACGATCTTGAGAAGCGAGAATAGCATGTATCTTGGGACCAAAATATTTGGTCCGTCATACACAAAGTGCATTTCGACTAAGATATTTTTCTGGAAAAGTTTGTTTAAGAATATGTGGATATCAAAGCGAGTAAATTCTAATCTGAAGAGCAGATGTACAAAGGAAGTTTTGACAAAGAATAAATTCAAGGTTTGCAACGAACTGAAGAATATAGATAGGTAAAGATTTGGTCCGATTGGACTGGAAAATTAGTTTGAAAATGATATAGATTGAGTGTCTTTTGCTCCAAGTGATCTGGTTTTGCCTTTGCCTATCAAACTATATCCTTGTGCTAAGTCCCTCTTTTGAACAACTATTCAAAGACAAAACACTTAAGCTACAAACTATAAACACCTTCCAAGACATAAATTATAAACTAGACCTTAATCTTGTTGTCCCAGCTTATTTCATCATAAGTTCCAGCTCACTTTCTTCAGGTTTTGAATATTACTAACTTAGTCATCAATACCAAAACCAAAATAATATAAAGATAAATTTGAGGGGTGCCTAGATGCTATCAATCTCCCCCTTTTTGGTAATTGATGACAACATACCTTTTAGTTAGTAATATCTTATGTATTACATAAAACAGAGTTATTTGAATATCGACTACAGAATAGATAGTGAATTTGCTCCCCCTTAATGAAAGCATTCATATCAAAGTTAGAGAATCTGAGCATATTATCTAAACATTTGAACAAATCACACCATAAACATAGCACAGAACAATTAAAACTCAGAACAAATATCTATAACAGAAATATAAATAAGCTAGGCTAGCTTAAAACGAAGGCTTTTAGCTAAGGTTTTCTCCCCTTTGGCATCAATAGCCAAAAGGGTCCCTACTTCGCTGAAAAGAGTGTTTTGATCGGCCTGAGCTTTGGTTTGCTTTGGTGAAGAGGCGGGTTGTTCATCGGTATCTTCTTGTCTTGGATTTTCTCGCTCTTGAGAAATAGCTCGATCATGCCAACTTGGATAGTGCAGGTCTCTGTTTGGATAACCAACAGATTGAAGATCGTGAATTTGGTCCAAAGAATCACTCATATTGTAAGTCTCGGCCGGGACGTCGTCCACATCATATGTGACCTCATGTGCTAAGCGAGCATAGTCTAGCGAGGCATCTTGAAGGCTTCGGTTAGATGATCTAATTGGTGTCTCATCCATAATTGATTGCTTGTATGTGATGTTCTTGCGGCTTCCACTTGATTTCTCGTTTCTTGTAGTGGTCATCCATCTTACGGTTCATATCATACAATCATCCTTGATCGATTTTGAGTAGTATCAATCATTGGACATCTTTGTCTAAGATCTTCTTGATTTTTGCTTAGGTGGTCAAATCTTGACATGGCTTCATTAAAGAATTTCATTTCTTCCTCATGCACGTGAGTCGTTTGTATTCGATCTTCCATGTATCTAGCTTGAAGTCCCTTTGATCGGCATAGTATTGTTGCTCAAAGTTGGAAAACCAGAAGGGTGAGTTTCAAAGATGTTTTCTTGAGCTTGAAATGTGTTGTTTTGTCCTTGCTCATCATACTTGGGAGAGGATGAGTTGGGGTCTTGATAGTCAAACAAGCTTTCCCAACCAGAAATGTATTCCTTTGATCATGCTCGGGATGAGCTGAAGTTGAAGGATAGACAGTTCATATGGTTGGGGTACTTGAGATGGCATACGGACCCTCGGCTTCATTTTCATTTGCTCTGGTGCGAAACTATGCGCTCAGTGAACCTTCTTCTGCTGCAATTGCTTCTTGAAGTTGATAAATTTGATGTTCCTCATCTAAGGTTCTATCAATCGAGCTTGAAAGCTTTTGAGTAGCAGCATCATCGTGTTCCATGATTCTCTTCCATAAATTACTTGACTTGCTTCTTGAGATGGTGGCTCGGTGTCTTCCCTTTTCCTTTTGAACACTAGGTTCTCTGTCATTTCTCGCTCGATCGGACATATGATGACTTTCATACTCTTGATGATAGCTTTCATAGGATTGATGCCAAAATCACTTTGTTGTGCTTGGGAAAGACTTCTAGCACTATTTACATCAAACTCATTTTCACCTCAACCCTTTCTTCACTTTCTTCTTGGGTTCAAATGGTTGATTTTACGCTACTCTTTGAAGAAACCGAAATCCTTAGATTTTGTCCGAAGCTTTGATGCATCTTGTATTTCTTCGGAAAGCATTTGAACTCTTTATTTAGGTCATCTTGAGAAATAATGCCTTGAGCCAACAAGACACCCGTGATTAACTGGGCAAAAGGCAAAGATCTGCTGAACTTTTTATAGATGGCTTCCTCCATCTGTCCAAAGAAATAATCAGCTAAATCTATAGGCTGTCTTGACAGAATCAGGTGTAGCAACCAAGCTAAAACTGAGGTGATTCCTTCTTTATATCCAGACTTGGGATATATAGAGTGTCTTAATATTAAGAGCAGAACCTTAGCTTCTTCAGACAGACAAGACACCCTATTTGGATTAAAATCCTTACTTGAGGTATCTTTGTATATATGCCCTGACACTTGTAAATCTGGCATGTCCCCACTTTGTCTCCACCTTTGATGTGGATACATCTTTTCAAAGATCCTTGTCCTATTTGCCTGAGGACTAGAAGCTCCTATTGCTGATTCAAACTGGGATGATCTCGATTTTCCTTATTTTTCCATTCATAGTGAACATGATATATTTCCTTTGTTTGTTCACTAGAAGAGAAGCATAAAACTCTAAAGTCCTTGAAACACTCCATGGAATTGTTTTATTTGACATGATTCCTACTAGTCCAGGAGTGGAGTTTATGCAATCATACAACCCAGATGATCCAATGATATTGTTCACTTGATCCCAATCTATATATTGGTGATTTGTGAGCAGAAATCGGCTTTCCTTTTCCATCTCTTACATTTAGATAGGCATGGAAAATGTTTTTGTGTAAAGGGACACAAAGTTTTCACCTCGGGTGGCCTTGACTCGAGGAACAGACCTTTTCAGCGACCAACCGAATCGCTCTTAACTTCTTAGAATTAAGTTTTCCCAATTCTTCACTACTAAGAATATCAATCTCGGAGATCGTTCAGTGCTTCTCGAGGATGATTCACTTTGTCGGGTTCATAGGGATTATCCTCGAGAGGATGACTCGAGTCAACTATCCGCTTCCTTTTCTTGGATGAGAGGTCACTATTTTTCGGTTTGGTCGAGCAAACATTATGAACATCGGGATTATAAGCGGTCCTTGAGGTTGTTCGGGCATATTTGTTTCAGAAGATGAACTAGATCTTCTTTGCTTTTTACTCTTAACTTTATCAAAGATTTTTCCAATCAAGCCCCTTTTGTCAGGATTCTTTGACCTCATTTTTGCTTTCTGACTTAAACACGGACTAATTGCTCAGACTCAGGACCAGGCTCTCTTCAAACAAAAGAACAGACCTAAAAGGAAGAACTAAATGTAAGCATTAGGTCTAGGGTTTGAGATATCAAGAGACAAAGAGAAGTTCTAAGGAACTTACTGAACTTGGAAGGAGATTCTTGCGCACAAGGTCGAGCGATCACCGTTGCCAAGATCCGGTCAGGATTTGCTTCGGTGAAGAGAAGAAAGAAACTTCCGGTTCAGAGAAGTTTTTGCGCAAGCAAGGCAATAATCAAGGAGGATTTTGATGGAAGAAGTTACTGCATTGAATGCATTGGCGTATAAAAGCCTTGAAATCGACACCTTTTAACGGGGTGGTTGAAGAGGGACAGAACAGTGGGACCCCTTCTTTTTAAAGTCTGTTTGAGCAGGCACAGAGAGTCCCAAAGAGATAAGGACAGGATAGCAATAGGTAAGACTTAAAGCAATAGGTAAGATGTTGAACAGCTTTTGAAAACTTGAGAGGAGAACAAGGAAATTTATTTAAGCTTGGTGCAAATTGTTTGAGTTTAGATAAGAGTTGAGACTTAGAGGTATTTAAACATGAGGCGGACTTGACTTAAATGGATTTGGACAGTTACAATTTGGGCGGACCAAAAGCTTTGTACTTAGTGCGGACCGATTTTAGTGCGCTTGGTATTAAGATCAAAGCTCTTATTATCGTCGGACCAAAAAATTTATTCCGGCGAGCATTGTCAGTTTATTTTGAGATTAGTCCGATCCAAGCAGGAACCTGTAACTTTTAGTTGTTCTCAGTCTGCATCATGTCTATATTTCTGAATATTTTAAAGATAAGAGATATATCTAAGATCACCAACCAAATTCAATCAAACAAAGAGCTTTAGTAAATGTTTGAGTTTAATAATCAAGTAAGCTTAAGTATTTCTTTAAACTAAGCTTATCTGAAGAACTCAAGTACTTTAATATGGACACATTGTTAAAAAAAAGGTGAAAACTGTGGGATTCCTTTAAAACCTTTGATTAGATAAGGAAGATCAGAGTGAGTTTTTATAGCAGCAGTTTTATTGTAGTTCAGTACGAACTTTATTTTAAGTCCATATTGTGCAGTCGAAACAGAGATCTGTCGAACTAGAGCAGCGAAAGATACCAACTGAATGTTTTGAGCGACTAGTCGAAGTTATGTTTAGCGACGTACACGTATGAATAGCCATTTAATTTAGAAAACATACAAGATCCAGAGAGTCTTTTCAGAACACCGATTTTTTTTTATTTATAAACATTGTCTCGGCTTACATAGATGATATGGGACAAGACAGGAGCAGGGACTAGGTTCCTCCCCTACGCGCGCGCCCTAAAGCTTCTATGAGCGCGGCTCGCCCCGACCAGTGGGGAAGACTTCAAGAAAAGCATCTCTCGCCTCACCTTTGTCTCGCAATGCCCTTTCTTGACTAGCTCTTCCAGAGCACGATCGAACTCCTTCCAGAGTTCTGCGAGCTCGGGATTGTCCCGATCATTGTTGCAGGGTCTCTTCGACATGATGAGGAGCTTAGTTTAGAACAGAAGAGAGAAGAGATAAGATAAGGATTCCATCTTGTGGTCTCTGCACGCCTTTTATAGCCATTTGTGATGAGAAAAAGTAAATACAACAAAATCCAGCGACTTTGAAGTTAGAGACGATACGGAAAAGCGGGAGTTACGAAAAACGAAACGATATTTTCACAGAAAATTATGCAAAGCTGGGGCAAGAAATCAAGAGAAATGAGCATTAGGATATATATGGTAAACAAAAGTGCTCCCCCTTAGTCAGATATTATCGAGCAATATTTGAAAAAGCAATGATATTTAGTTCATTTCTTAATTTTGAAAATTTGGCCTCATCAAGCGGCTTAGTGAAAATATCAGCCAATTGGTCCTCAGTTCTTACATGACTAAGCATAATATTTCCTTTAGCAACATGATCACGGATAAAGTGATGTCTAATTTTTATATGCTTAGTTCGAGTGTTGGACCGATTGTTTGCTATTTTCACTGCACTTTCATTATCACATAACAGAGGTACATTATCAAATTTTATACCAAAATCCAAAAATGTTTGTTTGATGAATAAGATTTGAGCACAAAGAACTTCCAAAGAGCCACATATTCGGCTTCTAATGGATAGTGCTCTTGAATTTTGCTTTTAGAAAACCAAGAAACTAAAGACCTTCCAAGCAAATGACAGCTCCACGAGGTGCTCTTACGATCAATCTTGCATCCGCATAATCGTAATCTGAGTAGCCTAGAAGCTCAAAGGAGCACCTTTGGGGTACCATAAACCAATATTAGAAGTAAATTTAAGATATCTAAATATTCTTTTACAACACTTAAGTGAATTTCTTTAGAGCAGACTTGAAATCTAGCACACATACACACACTAAACATGATATCGTGCCTAGATCTTTGTTAAGTATAGTAAAGAGCCTATCATGGATCTAAAGAGCTTCGATCTACAGACTTACCTCCCACATCTTGATCAAGATGTGTATTAGTAGCCATGGGAGTCTTTATGATCTTGCATTCTTCCATTTTGAAGCGTTTGAGAAGATCCTTAGTATATTTTTCTTACGTAAATAAAGGTTCCTTCCTTTAGTCGCTTGATTTGAAATCCCGTAAAGAATGATAGTTCCCCAATCATAGACATCTCGAACTCTTTGGCCATCATATCACCAAATTCTTTACAAAGAGAAGTATTAGTACAACCAAAGATAATATCATCAACATATATTTGATGATCATTAATGTTCCATTGATGTCTTTTAAAAACAATGTTGGATCAACCTTCCAGATTTTGAAGTCTTTATTGAGTAGAAAATCTCTAGGCGTTCATACCAAGCTCTAGGAGCTTGTTTTAGACCATAGAGAGCCTTAGATAATTTATACACGTGGTTTGGCAAATTTGGATCTTCAAAACCGGTGGTTGTTCAACATAGACAGTTTCATCAATGAATCCATTTAGAAATGCACGTTTACATCCATTTGAAAAGAGTGATATTAAAATGAGTAGCAAAGGCAAGAAGGAACCGAATTGCTTCAAGACGAGCCACTGGGGCATAGGTCTCTCCATAGTCCAGTCCTTCTATTTGAGTAAATCCTTGAGTGACAAGTCTGGCTTTATTCCTTATCACCACTCCATTTTCATCTTGCTTATTTCTGAACACCCATTTTGTACCAATAACGTTGTGATCCTTTGGGCTATTGGTTAAACTCGGACTTTGTTTCTTTCAAAGTTGTTAAATTCTTCTTCCATAACAATAATCCAATCAAGATCTTCTAGTGCTTTTTCCTTTATTTTAGGCTCAATACACGAGACAAAAGAGTAGTGTTCATGTAAAGAAGCTTGTCTAGAACGAGTTTGAACACCCTTACAGAATTCACCAATGATTTGATCGAGGGATGATCTTTAGCAATGGTATGATGGCTTTTGATGAGAACAGGATGATCTTGCTCTTTTCATCTTCTTCTTCCTCTTGTGTTCCATCATGAGGCACTATTGATTGAGTGGGAGTTCATCCTTGTCTTCTTTTGGTGAATATCTCCCACTTCCATCTTCTTCATTGCTTGTGCCAAGCCATCGTCTCCTACATCATCTAAATTCTCATGCTCACCTTGTGAGCCATTAGATTCATCAAACTTTACATCATAAGTTTCTTCTACCAAATCAGTGGTATTATTAAAGACTCTATATGCTTTGGATTTAGAGGAATATCCTAGCATGAAGCCGTGGTCACATCTAGTTTGAAATTTTCCCAAATGAGTTCTCTTTTTATAGATATAAACTTTACAACCAAACACACGAAAATATAATACATTTGGTCTTCTTCCTACCAAGAGTTCATAAGGAGTTTTCTTAAGCAATCTATGAAGATATAGTCTATTTACAGCATGACAAGAGTACTAATTGCTTCAGCCCAAAAAGCATCAGAGGTTTCATATTCATCTAGCATAGATCTAGCCATTTCAATCAAAGTTCGATTTTTCTTTCAACTATTCCATTTTCTTTGGGAGTATAAGTTGCAGAGAGTTCATGCTTAATTCCTAATTCATCACAGTATTCAATAATATTTGTGTTAACGAACTCAGATCCATTGTCACTTCTTATTTTCTTGATGGGACAATCAAATTCATTTTGAGCCCTTTTTGCAAAAGTTTTGAAGATTTTTCCAACTTCACTTTTGTTTGGCAAAAAGAATACCCAAGTAAATCTGGAAAAGTCATCAACTATTACTAAGCAATAAGAGTTACCACCGATGCTGGCATATGAGGTGGGACCAAACACATCCATATGCAGAAGCTCAAGTGGTCTAGTGGTGGACATGATACTTTTAATTGGATGAGAATTAGCTACTTGTTTGCCTGCTTGATAAGCACTACATAGCTTATTCTTTTCAAATTTGACATCTTTCAAACCCACCACAAGCTCATTTTTGAAAAGCTTCTTTATGTAACACCCTAATTTTTGCTCTAATTTAAAAGTTTGAAGTATTTTTTATTTTTGAGAAATTTTGGAAATTTATTTAAATTTAATTAGATTTATTCAAATAGGGCTTTTCTTGAAAAAAAATTGAATAATGGAAAAGTTTTTGCAAAGTTTTATTGAAAATATTTTAATTGAGTTCCAAATATCTCAAAGTAATTTCTGGAATTTTTCTAGAATTTTTCTGCTATTTTAAAAGCCCCAAATGATTTAATAGAATTTCTGGATTTATTTTAAATGTGAAATGTTTTAAAAATCACATGAGCGAATGGCGGAGCCCATTATCAGGCGTGTCGCAGCCCGCCCGCGAAACCCTAGCGCGCCTAGCCAAGCCATCCGATCCGGATCGCGACGCTGTCGCGTGTGCCACGTCGTCACAAGACGTGAGCCTTGGATCGTCGTCGCCGAACGCACGGATCACGCCACGTCGCTTTGTCCCCGCGAGATCATCGGAGGCGTGGCGTTGATGGCGTGACTTCCGCCGGCCGTTCGCGACGCCGAGGCGCCCTTAAGCCCCGTTGAAGGCGTCGGCGCAGGATTTCACTCCGCATCTTTTGACTCCTCGCGACGCACGCCGAGACTCCTCTAGCACCCGTCTGAGCTCGCCGTAGTTGCTTCTTTGTGCCGCCGTTGTTTTTAAATCGTTTGCTTCGCGCGGTTTCTCTCGCCGTCGCCAAGGTCACCGGAGTAATCCTTCCGCCACGCCGCGCCGAATGAGCCACTTCATCACGCCGAGAAGCCTCAGAGCGCCGTGGGTGCGTCATCTTCCTCGACTCGGCACCTTTTCTTCTCGCGCCGCCATCGCTTTCACCGAAGCCGTCGTCCGTCAGATCTTCATCGCACGCTCGGTTCGCCCACGTCACCCTTCTTTGTGTTCTTCTAGAGTAGATCTGCATGCCGTTAGATGCGGATTGAGCGGCTTGGATTAGATCTAGTTTACGCGTTGTGTTTTTGTCTTAGCCGTTGGATCGTTAGTGACGCGTGAGATTGTGCCGCAGCGAAGCGGGCCAATAGTAAACGACTCGGTACCGTAGGCGTTAGATTAGATCTAAGCGGTAGAGATTGGATCTGGTTTTGCCCTAAGGATCCGCGTCGTTCGATTTGAGCGTGCGGCGGAGATGGCACCGTACCCTCGCCAAATCACGTGTTGACGTGGGCATTTTGATCGGGCGGAGACCGATCCACCGTCGATTTCGGTACACCGTCGCGATTGCGCCGCGTGTCGTCGCATGAACCGAGACGTCGCGATGGCGGCGGCTTGGCCGTTGGATCTGGAGCGCCGTTGGATGTGCGGCGCGGAGGCGCGGAGCCGAGGCGCCGCGTTGGATGCGTGGTCGGCCGTTGGATGCGCGACGCGTGTCGCGACGCATCTCGGTCAAGGCTGCGGTGCGCGTGAGGAGATCTAGCCGTTGATCCAACGAGCGGTTCGGATCTTGCCACGTGGCTGCACTATTTCAGTGAACCGAGTCCACGGTAGACCGAGCCGAGCCGTGAACCCAATCCATAGACAGAGCGACGTGGCGGCCTGCAGGCGTGCCACGTGTCGTCGGCGTCATCACGGCGTCATAAATATGTTTTATATAAAAATATTTTGACCGAAATTCATTTCTGTGCTGACGTCATCATGACGCGATGTCGACGTCATATATGCGAATTTCAGTATAAAATAATTCAGAAAAATCGGATTTTCTTAATTTCTTTATTTTGATTTTATTCAAACTTCAAATGACTATAACTTTTGCATTTTAACTCGGATTTGGGTGATTCAAATTTCTAAAATTCATAAAATTATGAGCTATTTAATGGTGAATTTTATTTGAATTTTTGAGGTCATCTAGTATTCTGTATTAGCTATTTATTGCATATTTTGTTTGTACGCAGTAACGCAAATTTGCGGAAAGTTTCAAGAAGAATTAGTCGCTCAAGACCAAGCTTGAACACGACCAGCAACTCTTTGAAGGCAAGTGATGCTTTGATCATTTTGATCCCAGATTTTAAAATGTAATTTATGCTTTGAAACTATGCATGCTAATTATTTAAAATGAATTTAAATTAATTTGGGATAATGTAGTTAATCAACCCATTTTGTTATGCCACCTTGAATTATTAACTGTATGCCCTAAATCATTGTCACCCTAAGTTTGATTATATTAGTTGGATGTTAATATTGTGCCAACACAGAGGCTAGATCGCGAGTAAATGCTTAGCCTTGCAACGAATCATGAGTGTTCTTTCGGAAAAATGCTACAATATTGATTAAAGACATATTGAATGTATTTTGAAAAATGGTGTGATGATGCCACATGATGAGATTGAGGTACCGCGACTGTGTGGTTCCGTCGATGTTGAATTATTGGCATGTGTTGCACAATAATCAATGGGGTGGAAAATGATTTAGACTGGGGCAAGTGGCAAGAGGTCAGTGTGCGAGTGGGCTGTGTGGCATTGGGTTGATGAGTGTTGTGAGTCATGTGCCACAATGGGTGTGTGCCATTGTTGAGTGTTGGAAGTCTTGCCTTGGTCGATTAAGGACTTCACCTTGCAAGCCTTTGATCCGAGTCACCCGTACAACCACATGTCCGATATGGGATGACCTAGTTGACTAGGGTTCGATATCTTTCCTCCGATACCTCGGGGTGACAAGACACGTGGATGTATCTGTATGGGGGGCGTGCACGTGCTACGGCTTGGTGCCCATCCAACGGTGATTGGCCGGTCCTATACTTGGCTCTGTGTGAGGGAAGTGATAGCGAAGGCAATCACCGAGAGGTTCTTTGGTTAAGGTAGAGGTTCTGAAAAGCTTTGTTGCGGACAATCACCGTGTGGTGAGCGGTCAGTATCTTGTGGGTAAAGTGTACAACCTCTCGCAGAGTGTCAAAACTATTCGAATAGCCATGCTCACGGTATTGAGCATTGCTCGGGATTCTGATCAAGGGTAGATTTTCATAAACAAAACATGGAAGGGGTGGCTGTGTGCCAAGTGTTAAAAATGAATTCATAAGGTTGTGTGCCGAGAATCCTCGAGGAAAAACCATTTGAAATTATTATTACGTATAACTGCTCCATCGCTTTAATCTAACTAAGATATTGGTTAAAAATCTTGCTTGATGCAAAAGAACCATTTAAGCCAATCCTTTGGAATAAGCTCTGCATATAGTAATAGCGCTGCATTCTGTGCATTACTTGTTGAGTGCCTTGTGTACTCACCCCACCTTGCTTATCAACCCCAACATCAGTGGATGAGACTACACCGGCTTGGGAGGAGGAGTACATCGAGGACACGATGAACTAGGGGCAAGCTCGATCGGTTACTCGTGGCAAGATGAAGGCTTCCACGACTTTTACTTATGTTCATTGCTATTTCTTTACTTTGATTAATGTAAGCCCTGTGGCTAACTTATCTGTAAGGAGACTATAAGGTCGCATAACTCGGTTTATATACATGTTTGCACTATTTATTCTTATATCCTTGTGTTTGTCCGTGATGTGCAACCCTGTATGCTGTGTGCTAGCGTGATCTCGGATCGCACAGAATACACAGAGGGTCCGGATTTGCGATTCGGGGCCGAGCAGAGGTGGTATCGAGCCAGGTTGGTCTGAGGTCTTGACCCTAGTTTGGTTGTGCCTAGGAGGGTAAAACTATTTTCTAAAGACCTAATCAACTTGAGCAAGAATATCAATGAAATCTTGACTTATCTCTTCTCTCTTGTTTCATACCTATCTTTGAATTTTTATTATTCTCTGCTTAATTTAAACAAGGTTTGTTTTGGCGAGATGAGGATGATCCATACCTATGGAGAGCACACGGAGGATACGCCGCGGAGTTATGGCGTATGATGCGATTGCTCGGAGGTTTTGATGCACCAACATGCATCGAGGACTTTGGTGGTACAGGCGGGACTTGACGTCGCTCGGGATGTCAAGATCACGATGTATGCTCGGGAAAGGACGAGGCGAGCCTTCCTATCTACATTTGGGCCAGAGGTCTTCTTTTGAGGTGGAATCCGAGAGGCGGCGCGACGAGCGATGCGGCGATTGCCGCACTTACTCCGCAGAGTTGGAGGGCACCGTCTTTCGTCACCATCGCGTCGAGACAATCATTTTGACAGATGGAGCTTGTGGAGGAGGATGCCACTATCACCCACCTGGCGAGGTACGCCATCGCCAGAGGATGCCTGGACGAGACAGCCCAGAGCTGCAGAGGACCCGCGCCGAGGTCACGGAGGCGAGGATCGGTGCGAGGGCTTAGCCCACTCCATGCGAAGATCCGGGAGTTGGAGATGGCTTTGTACGGACCCGAGCCCGAGCGATCCCCGAGTTACACGATCCGATCCGAGGAGCAGAGCAGAGGCACCAAGGCTGCGAGCAGCGAGCGACCGGGACGGAGTCGATAGGGTCTTTGCACCAGTGCAGAGGTCTTGTGGATCGGTTGCCCGATGCGAGCACCCACGGTGTATGCTCGGGGAGCCGCCGGGTTGGCTCGATGAGTGATCGAGTCTAGTAGAGTATAGTGTCGAGACTCAAGGTTGAGTCGCGTCTTCTTCTTGAGTCACCATTAGGTGTGAGTCGTCATAGAGTCCTATGTTTGCTTACTTGTTTTGGGTTGTGAGTGTCCCGTATGCGTTGCATTGCCCTTAGGCACATGTGAGCAACCATGCAGCTTTATATTATATCAATAAAGTGGCTAAATAAATTAAGTTACACCTGTTTCCCCACATAAATTCTTCTACTTGTCTATGCTTTCTTCTTTTCTTAACCTTGGAAGCTTGCAACAGATGGTGAGGACCCACAGAGTATCACGTGGGAGGAATTCACCTCAGCTTTCTGCCAGTACCATGTACCCGAGGGTATCATGGATCTCAAAAAGGAGGAATTCCGGAGCCTCAAGCAAGGGGCGATCGGTGGGCGATTACTGAACAAATTCACCCAACCTAAGACGCTACGCACTGCAGAGGACGTGGCTACGGATAAGGCCGCATAATCCCGCTTCATGAAGGGATTGAATGCAGGTTGCAGTGGACCGATCACCCACACATTCCACGACTTCCAAGAGCTAGTTAACAAAGCTCTTATCTTAGAGGACAAGCGCCGAGAGTTTGATGACAACAGAAGCGCAGAATGGCGCAACAAGGAGGTCGTGTGGTCAAGAGAGGCGAGAGGACGGCACCCCAACAGTTCATCCGCACCAGTAGCGAGGCAATGATAGGGCACCACCGCCGCAAATCGCCGATGGGTCGAATGTTCGAGACTCGGCAGAATCGTAGCGCATGATCGAGGAACCTCTCGAGCGGTGGGAAGACGTTGCTATCATTGCAATGAAATGGGGCATTTTGCCAATAATTGCCCTAAGAAGGAGGTGTCACCCGTCCGCTTTAACACGGGAACACACGGCAAGGACTCCGCGCCAATCGTGAATCGCGGGGCATCAACAAGAACAAATCCATCCCAAGGAACTGCACGAGGCGAATCAACCACATTACAACGGATGAAGTCCGAACGCCACGGATGTTGTAATGGGTAAGTTCCTAGTAAACTCGATCACCATCGCTTTATTTGATTCCGAGCTTCGCATTCTTTTATTTCCCGAGATTTTGCTGTTCAAAATGATATGGAAATAGTGAATCTTAAATGTGTGCTTATAGTCCAATCCCCTGGATCAGAACTCCGATCTAAAGTAGGATGCTCTGGGGTAAGACTAATAATTAATGGAGTTGAGTTCCTAGCGAACTTAATCGTCCTTAATACCCAAACCCTGGATGTTATCCTGGGAATGGATTGGTTAACCAATCACAAGGCAGTGCTGGACTGCGGAAAAAGAGTCATATCGATCGAAAGCCCGGATGGAAAGGAGATTGAGTTTGAAGCAAAATCAGTGCGGGATGGACAATTGATGGTCAACAGTGAAGAAGATCGACCAGAGGAAGTTTCCATAGTCAATGAATATCCGGATGTTTTCCTAAGATTTACCCGAATGCCGCCAGATAGAGATATCGAGTTCGTGATAGAGTGGTTCGAGGACAGCCCCATAGCTAAGAGACCTTACAGGATGTCCACAGAGGAATTGGTGGAAATGAAGAAGCAAATTGAAGAGTCTGCTGAAAAGGGATTTATAAGACCTAGTTCATCGCCATGGGGAGCACTGCCTTATTCGTCAAGAAGAAGGACGGAGTTTTAGGATGTGTATAGACTATCGTGCACTCAATGATGTGACAATAAAGAATAAGTATCCTCTACCGGGATCGATGATTTGTTTGACCGATTAAGAGGAGCGAGTCTTCTCCAAAATTGATCTCCGATCGGGATACCATCAATGAAGATCCGATCGAGGATATCCCAAGAGCGCATTTTCGTCAAGATATGGACACCACGAGTTTACAAAGTGATGTCTTTTGGTTTGACAAATGCACCAAAGATATTTCATGAACTTAATGAATAAGGTTTTATGGAATATTGGATAAGTTCGTCGTCGTATTCATAGATGATATCCTTATCTATTCCAAGACGAGAGAAGAGCACGCCGAGCATTTGAGGCTAGTCCTTGAAAAGTTGAGAGAGCAATGCTTGTTTGTAAATTTAGCAAATGTGATTTACGGAAGAATAAGGTTGAATTTCTTGGACACATAATGTGTGGAAGGAGTTGCGGTAGATCCAAAGAAAGTGGAGACGGTTCTACATTGGGAGCAACCCAAGTCGGTAACCCAAATCCGTAGTTTCCTTGGAATGGCGGGTATTACCATCGATTCATCGAAGGATTCTCTACGATTGCGAGACCTCTTACGCAATTGTTGAAAAGGAAAGGAAATTCTTATGGGACTTTGAGTGTGAGAAGAGTTTTAGGAGTTGAAGAGGAGATTAACATCGGCACTGTACTAGTTTTACGACGCTCATCAAGACTTCGACATTTATTGTGATGCATCGCGTCGGGATTGGGATGCGTGTTGATGCAAAATAGGAAGGTAATTGCCTATGCATCGAGGCAATTGAGACCACATGAGGAGAACTATCCGACTCATGATTTGGAATTATTGCCGTGGTGCATGCACTAAAAATATGGCGTCATCATCTCATCGGAAATAGATGTGAAGTGTATACAGATCATAAAAGTCTTAAGTATATCTTCACGCAAGTGACCTAAATATGAGGCAAAGAAGATGGTTAGAGTTAATCAAGGATTATAATATAGGAATTCACTACCACCTGGTAAAGCCAACGTGGTGGCGACGCCTTGAGCAGAAAGAACCATAGTGTAAATATCTTCGATGGAAACAGTCGAGCGAATTGTGTAAGGAATTCGTAAATTAGAATCGGAAATAGTACGGAAGGATTCCTAGCAACCTTGGAAGTAAGACCTACTCGAAGATCGGATCAAGGAAGGGCGTAAAGATGATGATAAGATCAAAAGAATTAAGGGCAAAATGGATGAAGGCAAAGCAAAAGATTTCAAACTGGATGAACAAGGTACTATGTGGTTTAAAGGGCGATTTGTGTACCGAACAAAAGGAGTTGAAGCGATTAATTCGAGGAGGCTCATGACTCGGATACTCAATTCATCCAGAAGTGCAAAATGTACCAAGATTTAAAGGAAAGATTTTGGTGGCCAAGCATGAAACGAGAAGTCGCCGAATATGTTGCATTATGTGACACATGCCAAAGAGTCAAAGCTATGCACCAAAGACCAGCAGGGCTATTACAACCCTTAAAGATACCTGAATGGAAATAGGAAGAAATTGGTATGGATTTCATAACCGGATTGCCCAGAACGCAAAGTGGATATGATTCCATATGGGTATAGTAGATCGTTTAACTAAAGTGGCACATTTCATACCAGTAAAGACCACTTATTCCGGGGACCGGTTAGCAGAACTTTATATGTCAAGAATTGTTTGTTTGCATGGAGTACCGAAAAAGATAGTGTCAGACAGAGGTACCCAATTTACCTCCAGATTTTGGGGTAAGCTACATGAGGCAATGGGGACTCGTTTGAACTTCAATCTGACCTACCATCCATGACGGATGGTCAAACCGAGAGGGTTAACCAGATATTGGAAGATATGTTGAGAGCTGCGCTTT
Organism: Otatea glauca; assembly: GCA_036346275.1. Taxonomy (NCBI): domain Eukaryota; kingdom Viridiplantae; phylum Streptophyta; class Magnoliopsida; order Poales; family Poaceae; genus Otatea; species Otatea glauca. Next base: position 13,383,293 of record CM070721.1, on the reverse strand, counting down.
AGCATATTCCACCTCATGGGACAAGTGTTTGCCTTATGCCTGAGTTTAGCTACAACAACGATTATCAAAGCGAGTTTATGGATGTCTCCATTTGAAGCTTTGTATGGTCGGTCTGTCGAACACCATTGAATTGGAATGAGACAGTAACGACATGTTTTTGGACCGACATTCTTCAAGAAGCGGAAGAACGGTCATACGATCGGGGAAAGATTGAAGATTGCACAATCAAGGCGTAAGAGTTATGCCGACAACCCGTGCAGGAACCGAGCTTTGAACCAGAAGATTTTGTGTACCTTAGAGTCACACCTCTCAAAGGAGTCGAGGTTCCATGCAAAGGGAAACTCGCACCAGATATATCGGACCATTCAAGATCTTGAGCCGCAGAGGTGAAGTTGCTTATCGCTTGAGTTACCACAGTCTTTGACAGAGTGCATGATGTATTTCATGTATCACAATCAAGAAGTGTCTTGAGCACCGGAGGAGCAAACACCTTTGGAGGCAATTGATCCGCAAGAAGATCGACTTACAAAGAACATCCGATGAAGATTACGGACGTAATGGACAGAGAGACAAGGAACAAGTCAACACGTTTCGCAGAATTCAATGGAGTAACCATTCGAAAGTGAAGCCACGTGGGAACGCCAAGAAGACTCAAGAAGGAGTTTCCTAACCTATTTCTCAGACGTACCAATCTCGGGACGAGATTACATTAAGGGGAGGTTTGTAACACCCTAATTTTTGCTCTAATTTAAAAGTTTGAAGTATTTTTGATTTTTGAGAAATTTTGGAAATTTATTTAAATTTAATTGGATTTATTCAAATAGGGCTTTTCTTGAAAAAAATTGAATAATGGAAAAGTTTTTGCAAAGTTTTATTGAAAATATTTTAATTGAGTTCCAAATATCTCAAAGTAATTTCAAATTTTTCTAGAATTTTTTCGCTATTTTAAAAGCCCCAAATGATTTAATTGAATTTTGGAATTATTTTAAATGTGAAATGTTTTAAAATCACATGAGCGAATGGGCGGAGCCCATTCTTGCGGCGTGTCGCAGCCCGCCTCGCCAAACCCTAGCGCCGCCTAGCCCAAGCCATCCGATCCGGATCGCGCGCTCGCGGCGTGTGCCACGTCGCCCGCGCGTGAGCCTTCGGATCGTCGCCGACGAACGCGTGATCGCGCCACGTCGCCGTCCCGCGAGATCATCGGAGGCGTGGGCGTTGATGGCGTGACTTCACGCCGCTTTCGCGACGCCGAGGCAGCCCTTAAGCCCCGTTGAAGGCGTCGTGCGCAGGTTTTCACTCGCATCTTTTGACTCTCGACGCACGCCGAGACTCCCTCTAGCGCGTCTGAGCTCGCCGTGAAGTTGCTTCTTTGTGCCGCCGTTGTTTTTGCCGCTTGCTTCGCCGCCGATTTCACTCGCCATCGCCAAGGTCACCGGAGTAATCCTTCCGCCACGCCGCCGAACGAGCCACTTCATCACGCCGAGAAGCCTCAGAGCGCCGTGGGCTGCGCCATCTTCCTCGACTCGGCACCTTTTCTTCGCGCCGCCATCGCCTTCACCGAAGCCGTCGTCCGTCCGATCTTCATGCGCACGCTCGTTCGCCCACGCCACCCTTCTTTGTGTTCTTCTAGAGTAGATCTGCATGTTAGATCCGGATTGAACGGCTTGGATTAGATCTAGTTTCTGCGTTGTGTTTTTGTCTTAGCCGTTGGATCGTTAGTGAGCGCGTGAGATTGTGCCGCGTGGCGGTCAATAGTAAAACGGTACTCGGTGAGGCCGTTAGATTAGATCTAAACGGTAGAGATTGGATCTGGTTTTGCCCTAAGGATCCGCGCTGCTCGATTTGAACGTGCGGCGGAGATGGCACCGCACCCTCGCCAAATCACGTGTTGACGCGTGGGCATTTTGATCGGGCGGAGACCGATCCGGCCGTCGATTCGGTACACCGTCGCGATTGCGCGCGTGTCGCCGCATGAACCGAGACGTCGCGATGGCGGCGCGGTCTTGGCCGTTGATCCGAGCGCCGTTGGATGTGCGACGCGTGGAGGCGCGGAGCCGAGGCGTCGCCGCGTTGGATGCGTGGCTGACCGTTGGATGCGCGACGCGTGTCGCACGCATCTCGGTGCGCTGCGGTGCGCGTGAGGAGATCTAGCCGTTGATCCAACGAACGGTTCGGATCTTGCCACGTGGCTGCACTGTTCTGGTGAACCGAGTCCACGGTAGACCAGAGCCGAGCCGTGAACCCAATCCATAGACCAGAGCGACGTGGCAGCCTCTGGGCGTGCCACGTGTCGTGCTGACGTCATCGCTGACGTCATAAATATGTTTTATATAAAAATATTTTGACCGAAATTCATTTCTGTGCTGACGTCATCATGACGCGATGTTGACGTCATATATGCGAATTTCGAGTATAAAAATAATTCAGAAAAATCGGATTTTCTTAATTTCGTATTTTGATTTTATTCAAACTTCAAATGACTATAACTTTTGCATTTTAACTCGGATTTGGGTGATTCAAATTTCTAAAAATTCATAAAATTATGAGCTATTTAATGGTGAATTTTATTTGAATTTTGAGGTCATCTAGTATTCTGTATTAGCTATTTATTGCATATTTTGTTTGTATGCAGCGTGAGACGCAAATTTGCCGGAAAGTTTCAAGAAGAATTCGTCGCTCAAGACCAAGCTTCGGAACACGACCAGCAACTCTTTGAAGGCAAGTGATGCTTTGATCATTTTGATCCCAGATTTTAAAATGTAATTTATGCTTTGAAACTATGCATGCTAATTATTTAAAATGAATTTAAATTAATTTGGGATAATGTAGTTAATCAACCCATTTTGTTATGCCACCTTGAATTATTAACTGTATTCCCTAAATCATTGTCACCCTAAGTTTGATTATATTAGTTGGATGTTAATATTGTGCCAACACAGGAGGCTAGATCGCGAGTAAATGCTTAGCCTTGCAACGAATCATGAGTGTTCTTTCGGAAAAATGCTACAATATTGATTAAAGACATATTGAATGTATTTTGAAAAATGGTGTGATGATGCCACATGATGAGATTGAGGTACCGCGACTGTGTGGTTCCAGATCGATGTTGAATTATTGCCGCATGTGTTGCACAATAATCAATGGGGTGGAAAATGATTTAGACTGGGGCAAGTGGCAAGAGGCTGTGTGCCAGGTGGGCCTGTGTGGCATTGGGTTGATGAGTGTTGTGAGTCTGTGTGCCACAATGGGCTGTGTGCCACTGTTGAGTGTTGGAAGTCTTGCCTTGGTCGGTTAAGGACTTCACCTTGCAAGCCTTTGATCCGAGTCACCCGTACAACCACATGTCCGATATGGGATGACCTAGTTGACTAGGGTTCGATATCTTTCTCCGATACCTCGGGTGACAAGACACGTGGATGTATCGTATGGGGAGCGTACTGTGCTACGGCTTGGTGCCCATCCAACGGTGATTGGCCGGTCCTATACTTGGCTCTGTGTGGGAAGTGATAGCGAAGGCACTGGGAGAGGTTCTTTAGTTAAGGTAGAGGTTCTGAAAAGCTTTGTTGCGGACAATCACCTGTGTGGTGAGCGGCTGTATCTTGTGGGTAAAGTGTACAACCTCTGCAGAGTGTCAAAACTATTCGAATAGCCGTGCTCACGGTATTGAGCATTGCTCGGGGATTACAGTCAAGGGGTAGATTTTCATAAACAAAACATGGAAGGGGTGGCTGTGTGCCAAGTGTTAAAAATGAACTGTTAAGGCCGTGTGCCGAGAATCCTCAGGGAAAAACCATTTAAAATTATTATTACGTATAACTGTTCCACTGCTTTAATCTAACTAAGATATTGGTTAAAAATGTTGCTTGATGCAAAAGAACCATTTAAGCCAATCCTTTGGAATAAGCTCTGCATATAGTAATAGCGCTGCATTCTGTGCATTACTTGTTGAGTGCCTTGTGTACTCACCCCACTTTGCTTATCAACCCCAACATCAGTGGATGAGACTACACCAGCTTGGGAGGAGTACATCGAGGACACGATGAACTAGGGGGCAAGCCCAGTCAGTTGCCTGTGGCAAGATGAAGGCTTCCACAACTTTTACTTATGTTCCGCTGCTATTTCTTTACTTTGATTAATGTAAGCCCTGTGTGGCTAACTTATCTGTAAGGAGACCATAAGGTCGTACAACTCGGTTTATATACATGTTTGCACTATTTATTCTTATATCCTTGTGTTTGTCTGTGATGTGCAACCCTGTATGCCTGTGTGTGCTAGCGTGATCCTGGACTGGCACAGAATACACAGAGGGTCCGGATTTGCAGATTCGGGGCCCGACACTTTAGGTTAGACATACCTACATGCTCCAGACGCCTGTGCCAAAGCCATCAGAGGGAGACTTTAGCTAACAGACAGGTTGAGATACATGAGGAGTTAGATTTGAAATCTACTAAATAGAGATTTTGAAATCTAAATCCTTTGAATATAAGTTTTCATTTTATCAAATACGATTACCCCATCAAGTGAAGTTACAATGAAATCCAAGATCACACAATTGAGCAACGGACAATAAATTGAAGTTTAAGGAATCAACGAGAAGAACATTGTCAATAGAGTGATCATTTGATATGGCAATCTTACCAAGACCTTTTACCTTTCTTTTGCTGTTATCTCCAAAGGTGATTTTGTGACTTGGATCACTTTCTTCTTCAATTGAAGTGAACATTCTTGAGGTACTAGGTCATGTGTTGAGTGCAACCACCATCAATGACCCAATGTCCGCCTCCACTCTTATAATTTACCTACAAGTTCATTTCTTCACTTTAGGTACCCAAATATTTTTGGGTCCTTTGATGTTAGTTACAGCCATCTTAGGTTTGAAAGGGTTTGTCAACATGGCCTTAGGTACCCTGCACGACTTTAAGCTTCTTATTTAAATTTGAGGACCTACATATTTCACATTTGTTTTGCCCTCAAATCTTTAAATAGCATGTAATGGGCATCTACCATGCAATCCCTTTTGGTATGAGAAACATTTGCAAGATAGCAATTTTGGATTCATGGTTTGATTTATGACAATAATAACAATGAGTGTTTTTCTTGACAAAAGCTTGTGTAACGTGACTGCCCATTTTTATTTATGCGGTGACGGGTTTGTAACCCAAGCCCTTTTTGCCCAAGTTTGGTCTTTGTTCAACAAGAATTTTGTCAAGAGTAACACTTCTCGGAAAACATTTTTCTAAGCCTTTATCAAATGTGGCTATCTGAGCTTTTAGATCTTTATTTTCAACTTCAAGCTTCTTAACACAAGAAGCATATTTGCAATTTTCTTTGCAAGCATCAGAAGAGCCACAAGTTAAGAATGAAGAGCCACTTGAGACAGATGTATTACTTGTAGAGACATGACTGGATTGGTTAGACATCATTTCATTTTCAATTTCAAGTTCACAGTAGTTGATTTGCAAGTCTTCATAATTCTTAACAAGCAAAGCATGACTTGCAACAAGGTCATCATGAATTTGTACAGACTTTTTATGTTCATGCATAAGGTTTTCATACTTGTCTGTAAGCATCCTTTGATCATTAAGCAAGCTAGAGATAGTCTTCTTAAGAGTTCTAGTTGAATTTGTTTTATCATGCAAGGCATTATTTAGTTCAACTAGTTCTACCAACTCGTCATAAGAAGGAGAGTCACTCACCTTTTCCTCATCTGATCTTGCCATAAGACAGAGAGGGAATAATGGTGGCGGTGGAGTTGACTCATCTAGCGCGAGTCCAGCTAGCCCCTTTGACTTTGGACTTTCTTCTTCTGAGGATGAGTCTTCACTTTCACTTTCATCATCAGTAACCCATTCACCTATGTGAGCTTCTCCTTTTCCTTTCTTCATAAATCTCTTAGAGTAGCTTTTCTTGAAGAATTTCCTTTTTGATTTTTCATGAGTCTTTTCTTCTTCATCATCATCCTTATTCTTGTATTTGCTCTTCTTCTTGATTTTGTTGGGACACCGAGCAGTTAAGTGTCCCTTTTCATTGCAATCAAAACATACAACATTAGAAAAAGGATTTTTCTTTGAGTAAGAATTTGACCTTTCTCTGTCTTTGAAGTTGACCCTTCTCATGAGTTTGTTTGCTCTTCTCATGAGTAGAGCTAACTTCTTTACGTCTTCATCTTCGTCTTCACTTGACTCATCATCATCTTCTTCAGATGAGTTTTGAACAACTTCTTTGGCTTTTAATGCGATGGATTTCTTTCTTGGAGCATCTTCATCAGCCAGAGTGAGCTCATGAATAGATATTTTGCCTAGAAGTTCAGTTGGAGTAAGCCTTTTGAGATCACCACTGTTGGACAGATAAGTGATCAAGCTGTGATACGATCTTGGAAGCACTCTAATCATCGTCCTGCACACTTCAACATCTGAAATTTTGGTTCCTAGGCCTTTTAGTTCATTTACAATGGGATTTAGCCTAGAGAACATATCATTTGCATTTTCTTGAGGAAGCATTTTGAATTGATCAAATTTTTCCCTAACAACATAGTATTTTTCTTCTTTTACATCGGAGGTACCTTCATGAATTTCTTGTAATGTTGTCCATATATCATATGCGAAGTAAGATTACTTACTCTATCAAAGACTTCTAAGCTAAGACAAGAAAATATGGCATTTCTAGCTTGGGCATCATATTGCATATTTTGAATTTCACCCGAGTGGGTTCTCCATATGCAGATTGCCCTTCGTGTATGACACGAGGAGGCATAGGTTTCTCTGTAACCCTCCACACATCATACCCGGCTGACTTCTAAATAGCATCTCATTCTAATTTTCCAATAAGCATAGTTTGTGCCATCAAAAGCAGTACTCTACCAATACTAATGAACAGAACCATTTCCTCGGCCATATACCAAAGTTGGTTAAGCTAAACAAGGTAAACCACGCTCTCGATACCACTTGAAGGATCGATATGGCCTAGAGGGGGTGAATAGGCAATTTTACAAATTCCGCAATTTTAATTTACTAACTTAATTTAACGAGAGCAACTTACAGCAAGAGTAAAGCAGAATTCAAGCAACAAATAAATACAGCGAAAGCAATAAAAGAGAAGATACTGGAGAGACAAAGTATTTATCCCGTGGTTCAGAGCCACACTCCTAATCCACGTTGAAGCACTTCTTCCGAAGTTCAGCTTCTCCAAAGCTAGTCGCAGTAGCTCTGGTGTTCACTCGGGTAACTCTTTCACTTCTCCAGTGAGGTGAGTTCCAAACCTCTCACAAACACAGCTTGCCTTCCACAAACACCTTTGGGACAGTCACTTTGTTTTACTTCCTCCAAGCCGTCTAGGATCACCAAGATCCAAGAGTAATAAACCTCGCACAAGTTCTGTCTCTTGGTTCACTATGCAAATCACAAAACTAGACACTGACTTGGAGCTTACACACTTAGGGAAGTATGAAGATTTGGTGTGAAAATGAAGCACAGACTCCTTTTTGAGAATGAGAGCTATATGTCAATACCAAAATGTAAGGAGTTCATCTATATTTTGGGTAGATGGCTTAGGAAATGCTTATATAGCCATCTTGAGTGAATATAGTTGTTACACTGCTACGAAGAGCCGTTGGATGTGTCGGATGTCGAAACAATGAAAAACACACGCATAACGGACTATGTATCGGTGCTTAGCGATCTTGGGTATGTGTATGACGGACCAAATTTCCGAGTTCACGACGGACCAAATATTTTGGTCCGCAGTACATGGGTTGATCAAGAAGATGGTCTGGCATACAACTGAGAGATATATATAAGTATCTGACTAAGAGGCTTGGTCTGTTACACATGACTTTCAAGAGATTTTGCTTAGACCTAGAGACCTATATACGCCGGACCAAAATTTTGGTCCGTCATACAAGGACAAAGCCACAGATTTGCCAGGCATATAGACACATGTACTTCGGACCAAATTTTTGGTCCGTAAAGCATGGACTTAAGAGAAGAAGGGTTCTGGCGAGAAGACACATGTACTTCGGACCAAATTTTTGGTCCGTAATGCATGGACTTTAGAAAAGATCCAAGAACCTTTTTCAATTATAGATAAAAATTATCCTGGCTTTTCAATCTAGCAACGGTCTTAAAGAAATTAAGCACAAATATTTTGTTTGTTTCCTTGAGTAAAAGCTTCTTTTAAAGATGGAGAAAAAGCTTATTTTAGGTTTCGATCAAAAGAAACATCAAATATTTTAGTCCAGCCAAAACTTATATACCGAAGGGATGCTGGGACCAAATTTTTGGTCTCATTGAGGATAGGAAACCTAAGACATCTTTGGTCCGATCATTGAGAAGCGAGAATAGCATGTATCTTGGGACCAAAATATTTGGTCCGTCATACTGAGTGACTTGTGACTAAGATATTTTTCTCGAAAAGTTTGTTTAAGAATATGTGGATATCAAAGCGAGTAAATTCTAATCAAGAGCGGATGTACAAAGGAAGTTTTGACAAAGAATAAATTCAAGGTTTGCAACGAATGAAGAATATAGATAGGTAAAGATTTGGTCCGATTAATTTGGAAAATTAGTTTGAAAATGATATAGATTGAGTGTCTTTTGCTCCAAGTGATCTGGTTTTGCCTTTGCCTATCAAACTATATCCTTGTGCTAAGTCCCTCTTTTGAACAACTATTCAAAGACAAAACACTTAAGCTACAAACTATAAACACCTTCCAAGACATAAATTATAAACTAGACCTTAATCTTGTTGTCCCAGCTTATTTCATCATAAGTTCCAGCTCACTTTCTTCAGGTTTTGAATATTACTAACTTAGTAATCAATACCAAAACCAAAATAATATAAAGATAAATTTGAGGGGTGCCTAGATGCTATCACTGAAGGACGCCGAGGGTGGCCGGACCGAGTTGGCCGCGGAGCTGGAGGCCCTTCGAAGGGTCGGCCAGAATGTCTGCGACCGGGTGCTCAGAACCGTGGCGGGCCCGAGCGCACTTGCCACCGTGCTAGCTCGAGTGTCGGGGCACGTCGAGAGTGCGGTGACTGTGGGTGCCACGCTTGGAGCCTCCTCCGCGTTGGTCAACACCATCTCCCATTACGATGGCATCGACCTCGCGGTGGTGAGCAGCGGTGTTGCCGGGAATCGGACCGACGACGAGATCAACAGGCTCGAGCTCCAAGTCGAGCCGCATGCTCGAGAGATCGCCAGCCACATCTCGCCGCGGAGTGCCCTCCAAAAAGAATAGGGAGAAGTTAGATACGTCCCCCTTTATTGTAAAGACTATTGTATGTAAATAATCTTAAAACTTAGCAAGTTCCAGTATGCCTCTTGCCCTCTTTTATGTTGTGGTGAGCGCTTGACCGGCCATAGCTTTAAGGACCGCTGGGGTCGCTTATGCGTAGGTCGGGTCACTCCGGGAAGGGCGAAGAGGATAGAAACTTCGGCTACGCAGCATTCACACGCACTTGTGAGGGATAGGAGTGTTCCCGACCGACCAAAGGTTGCTCCGCTCGGGCACTTCCTTCTTTCGCTAAGTGCTACTTCGCAACCATAGCCGCTGGGGCGTAGGCCGTAGCACTCGGGTCGAGAGGGTTACCGCTCGGGAAGGACCTAGTGATTGGTCGGGTCACCGACCCGCATAAGCGCGTGAGTTAGCTGTGTTTGCGCGGGGGAGGAGTGTTCCCGACTGACCAAAGGTCGCTCCGCTCGAGTATTTTCTTCTTCCGCGAAGTGCTACTTCGCAACCATAGCCGCTGGGGCGTAGGCCGTAGCACTCGGGTCGAGAGGGTTACCGCTTGGGAAGGACCCTGTGGCTGGCTGGGTCACCTACCCGATGAGCGCCGATCGAAAACAGCCTGAACGGGGCCACCAACGGGTAGCCCCCGAGCGTCGCACGGTGACCAGGTGCTCGGAAAGAAAGGTAAAGACGATGCAAGGAAAAAAGGAAGGAACTTAGGGATAGAATCGCCTTAACTTTTCTATGTTCCATGCGTTAGAGAGGACGTGACCATCCGCGTCCTTGAGTCGAAAGGTGCCGGGTCGAAGAATCTCCACGACGGTGAAGGGGCCTTCCCAGGGTGGCGAGAGCTTATGCTTGTCTTTGGGGGTCTGGACCCGGCGCAGGACCAGGTCACCAGCGTTGAAGGATCGCCCTCGAACCTGACGGTTGTGGTAACGTTGTAGAGCTTGTTGATATTTGGCCGATCATAGAATGGCCACATCGCGCGCCTCGCCGAGCTGGTCGATGGCGTCTGGTTGTGAGATGAGCCCCCGAGCCTCGTCGAAGGCTTGTAATCTTGGGGCGCCGTATTCCAGGTCGGTTGGCAAGACAGCATCGGCACCGAATACCATGAAGAATGGCGTAAACCCGGTCGCCCGAGTTGGCGTGGTCCGCAGGCTCCAGAGGACGAAGGGTAGCTCGGCCACCCATCGCCCCGCGAAATGCTTCAGTCGACTGAAGATTCGTGGCTTGAGCCCTTGGAGGATCATGCCGTTGGCGCGTTCGACCTGGCCGTTAGTCCGCGGATGGGCCACGGCTGCCCAATCGATGTGGATGTTGAAGTCGTCGCAGAACTCGAGGAATTCCTTCCCCGTGAACTGTGTCCCGTTGTCGGTGATGATAGAATTAGGGACTCCGAACCGGAAGACGATGTCGCGGAAGAAGGTGGCCGCCTGCACCGACGTGACACTCACAACCGGCTTGGCCTCTATCCACTTGGTGAATTTGTCCACCGCGACAAGGAGGTGAGTAAAGACCCCGGGCGCCTTCTTGAAGGGCCCGACCAGATCGAGTCCCCAAACTGCAAATGGCCATGTGATGGGGATCGTCTGCAAGGCCTGAGCTGGCAGATGCGTCTGCCGGGTGAAGAATTGGCATCCTTCGCAGGTGCGTACAATCTACTCGACGTCGGACACGGCGGTCGGCCAGTAGAAATCTTGTCGAAAGGCTTTTCCTACTAGGGACCGGGGCGCAGCATGGTGACCGCAGACTCCGCCATGGATATCGGCGGAAATGTTTCCTTGGTCGGCGGGATGCACCTCGGAGGACTCGGAGGACTCCTTTGTAAAGGTCCGCCCGACCAGACGGCGATTTCACCTGACGGGCGAGGCGCCGGGCCTCGGTCGGGTCAGAGGGAAGCGATCCGTCCGTCAGACGGTCGATGAAGGGCTTCCTCGGTCGGGTCGATCGTTAGCACGCTGCGATGCGACCGGCCGGATCTACGCCCGACCGCACGGCGATCGGAGTAGCCGCGCCCTGCGGGTCGGAAGGTCGCTCGGCCACTGGGTCCATCCGGATAGAAGGCAGCAGAAGGTCGCAGACGAAGATCCCAGGAGGGACTGGCTCTCTGCTGGAGGCAAGATTGGCTAGGTAATCGGCCTCACCGTTGTAGTGTCTGTAGCTATGGTGGAGCTCGAAACCCTTGAACCGTTCCTCGAGCTTGCGCACTTCTCAACAGTACGCGGCCATCCGGGTGTCTCGGGGCTCCGCAGCCTTCATGACCTGGTCGACGACAAGCTTGGAGTCCCCGTGGACGTAGAGTCGGCGAGCGCCGAGGTCGGCAGCGATCCGGAGACCGTTGACGAGAGCCTCGTACTCGGTGAAGTTGTTGGTCGCATCAAGAGCGGCGATCACGTATTGAAGTCATTTCGCAGTGGGAAACAATAACAACTCCTGCGCCGTGCGTTCTTGGTATAGGATCCATCGAAGTACATCGTCCGATGCTCGGGTCTTGAGCGCTGGTGGTGCACAGGCTTGGTCCACTCGGGCGACGAAGTCGGCAGAACTGCGACTTGATCGCCGTTCGAGAACGTATGATATCTTGTGACCACGAGCTCGAGTGCCCACTTGGCTATCCTTCCTGAGGCGTCGCGGTTGTGGATGATCTCGCCGAGTGGCGACGTGGTCACCACGGTGACGGGGTGTTGGTCGAAGTAGTGGACCAATTTTCTCTTCGTGATGAGTCCGCGCGAGAGCGACTCGCACTGCGGTACCGAGCCTTGGACTCGGAAAGCACCTCGCTGATGAAGTAGACCGGCCGTTGTATCTTGAGCTCATGGCCTTCTTCCGCTCGTTCCACCACGAGAGCCGCACTGACAACTTGGGTCGTGGCGGTGATGTAGAGGAGCAGCGGTTCGCTCGGTGCCGAGGCAGCCAGGACTGGGGGTGAGGATAGGAAGACCTTCAAGCGGGTGAGGGCCTCCTGAGCCTCCTGGGTCCAGCTGAAGCGGTCGAACTTTTTAAGCAGCCTGTAGAGCGGCATCCCGCGCTCGCCAAGGCGAGACACGAAACGGCTCAAGGCTGCAAGGCATCCGGTTAGCCTTTGGACCCCTTTCAGGTTGCCGACCGGGCCCATCCTTGTGATCGCCGAGATCTTCTCCTGATTGGCCTCGATGCCACGCTCAGAGATGATGAAGCCGAGGAGCTTTCCCTTGGGGACCCCGAAGACGCACTTCTCGGGGTTGAGCTTTATGCGGAACCGCCGGAGATTTGCGAAAGTCTCTCCTAGGTCGGTGATGAGGTCGTCAGCCTTCTTGGTCTTTACGACGATGTCGTCGACGTACGCCTCAATGTTGTGGCCGATCTGGTTGTTGAAACACGTTTGCATACATCACTGGTATGTAGCGCCCGTGTTTTTTAGACCGAACGGCATTGTCACGTAGCAGAACGAGCCAAACGGAGTGATGAAGGAGGTCGCGAGCTGGTCGGACTCCTTTAACGATATCTGGTGATAGCCCGAGTAGGCATCCAGAAAGGAAAGGAACTCGCACCCCGTAGTGGAGTCGATGACTTGGTCGATGCGGGGCAAGGGGAATGGGTCCTTGGGACATGCTTTGTTCAGACTCGTATAATCAACGCACATTCTCCATTGCCCATTCTTCTTTTTCACAAGTACAGGGTTGGCGAGCCACTCGGGGTGGCGCACCTCTTTTACAAACCCTGCAGCCGAAAGCTTGGCGATCTCCTCCCCTATGATCTTGCGCTTCTCTTCGTCGAAGCGGCGCAGGCGTTGGACGACCGGCCTTGAGCCTGGCCGGATGCCTAAGGAATGCTCGACGACTTCCCTCGAAATTCCTGGCATGTCGGAGGACTTCTATGCAAAGACGTCGTTGTTGGCGCGGAGGAAGTCGACGAGCGCGCTTTCCTATTTGGCGGGGAGCGTGGCTCCGACCCGCACGGTCTTGGTCAGATCACCGGGATATACCGCAACCTTCTTCGTGTCCTCAGCGGACTTGAAGGATCCCGCCCCCGACTTGCTAGACTCAGGGGCGGACTCGGAGGCTTCCCTCCGGAGGTTGGCGAACTCGGCGGACGCGATGACCGCCGAGGCTAGCTCGCAACTGCTTCACTCACAGTTGTAAGCAAGCTGGAAGGACGAAGCCACGGTGATGACTCCTCGTGGTCCGGGCATCTTCAGCTTGAGATAGGTGTAACTGGGGACCGCCATGAACTTGGCATAGCACGGCCTCCCCAGGATGGCGTGGTAGGATCCGGGAAAATCCACTAACTCGAAAGTGAGGGTCATGGTGCGGAAATTTTCCGGTCCTCCAAAGGTGACGGGCAGGTCGACCTGCCTGAGTGGTTGGGCCTGCTGGCCAGGGATGACGCTGTGGAAAGGCGCCTTGCTCGGTCGGTGACTCGAGCGGGGGACCCCCATGGTGTTGAGCGTCTCAACATAAAGGATGTTGAGACCGCTGCCACCGTGCATTAGCACCTTTGCGAGGCGCTTCTTCCCCACAATGGGGTCGACCACAAGCGGGTATCTCCCCGGCTGCAGGACGTGGTCGGGGTGGTCAGTCCGATCGAAGGTGATCGGGGACTCCGACCACCGAAGATATTGGGGGACGGCTGGTGTAGCGGTATGGACCTCGCGGTAGGCGAGCTTGAACCGACGCTTGTCGGCGTAGCATGCCGGTCCGCCAAAGATCATGAGGCAGCCGTCGGGTTCTGGGAACTCGTCGTCCGCCATCTTCTCCGCGGCCTGTGGGGCCGAGGCCGGCTTCTTTCCTTTGCCCCGTGGCGTCGTGGGGGTGCCGGAGAGGAAACGCCTTAAGACCTCGTAGTCCCGGTACTTGTGTTTGACGGGAAATCCGTGGTGTGGGCACGGGCTGTCCATCAACTTTTCGAAGTGGTCGGGAACGACGGCCGGTCGCGCCTGCTGCTTGGCAGGGCGGTCGACGGCCGCGACCACTTGGACCTCGCGAACCTGTTTTCCGTGCCGCCTCCGCTTGTCGGAGCGGTCGGAAGGGGACCCGGCTCGGACCCCGGGTTCTTGCTTAGTCTTGCCATCTTCGGAGATGGCCCCCATAGCCTCCTCGCTGGAGGCGTGGTTGGTGATGATGTTCAGAAGCTCCTTGGTGGTTCTGGGCTTAACGCAACCCAGTTTGTGCACCAAGGCCTTGCAAGAGGTGCCGTAGATGAACGCCCCCACGACGTCGGCGTCAGAGAAGTCGGGGAGCTCGTTGCATTGACGAGAGAAGCGTCGGATGTAATCCCGGAGAGTTTCTCCCGATTGCTGCTTGCAGCTCTTTAGGTCCCAGGAGTTTCCAGGGCGCTTATAAGTGCCCTGGAAGTTACCGACAAAAAGGGTCTTCAGGTCGGCCCAGTTCCTGATGGTCTTTGCGGGCAAGTACTCGAGCTATGCTCGAGCCGAGTCTGCGAGGTAAATAGGGAGGTATTGGATGATGAAGAGGTCATCCGCCGCTCCTCCCGTTCGGCACGCGAGCCGGTAGTCTTCGAGCCATACGCCGGGGTTCATGGCCCCGGTGTATTTGGCTATGTTGGTCGATGCCCTAAATCTGGTGGGGAAATCCGCATGGCGGATCCCTTGACAGAAAGCTCGTAGTCCCGGACCATCGGGGCTTGGGCTGCGATTGTGGCGGCGTCCGCTGTCCGCAACACGTGAGTGGGCGGCTTCGTCCACCGCTTTTCTTCGCGCCTCGAGGGTGGCGCGGACGTCGTAGTCGTCGTCGAGGTGCTGGCGCACCGGGGTGCGCGAGGCCTGGGGTTGTTCTTGACGTGCCGCCACCTTTTTTGGACCAGTAGGCCCGAGGGTGGTGCGGTCCGCGGCGAGGTGGCGCCGAGAATGGTGAGGGCGGAGGCTTGCATGTCTTTGCAAGAAGACGCTCCACCGACCGGAGATTCTGGTATGTGGCTTTGGCCTCCGGGTCGTTCAGCTCGGGAAGGCCTCGGAGCAACATCGCAACTGCAGCCATGTTCTGACTCACGTGGGGGAAGAATTGAGGGCCATCAGATTCCTCCACCGACTTGGCGCGCTCGGCGCGGCTTGCGCGCGCGCGCCGCCAAGCACCAGTGGGGGCTCGGGCTCATCCTGCTCCAGGTCGGCCTGGAGCTTATCGAGCTCGGCCCTTCGGTCCTCCAGCTCTTTACGCTGCCGCTGAAACTCGGCGCGGCGAGCTTGAGCGCAGCTCGGCGCTGCCGCTGGCCAGTATTCCTCCTCCTGCGCCTTAGTGCGCTGGATGGGAGCCCCCGTAGCCGCGGGGGTTACGGTCAGGTTGACCATGCCCGCCAAGTTGCACTCACGAGAGTGCCGTCTGCGGGGGGTTTGCTCCATGTCGGAGCTGGAGTCGTGGCTGGAAGAATCCTCCAGCAGCTCGTGGGCGAGGCGCATATAGCCGCCATAGCCACGAATCGTGAGCTCGTGGGAGGCGGCGTGGTCGCCCTCCCGAGCCCTCGGGTGCTACCGCCAAAGACGGCGGGGCGCTCGTTGGGCTCCGGCCTGGGGGCCTGCAGGGGGGCCTCAAGCCGGAGGCTGGCGAGGTTGTCGGAGATGGAGCCACGGCTTCGGCCGGCCCGGTCTCGGCAGCGACGGATCGAAGCGCGAGCTCACCCGTTGGAGTGGCGATGAAGTCGAGGGAGCCGAAGCGGATTCGGCCCCCCGACGTAGACACGCCGTCGCCGGTAAAGAAAGCCATCAGGGAGATGAATGGGAATCCGGAGATGTCGATGAAGACGCGCGAAGCCCCTACCTGGCGCGCCAACTGTCGGTGTTTCGAGCACCGGCAAGTAAATTTGTAAGTCAGAAGGGCCACGCGTTCCCTGTCCCTGAATGGTTAGACTCGAGAGCTCAAGGTGTATAATGGTTCAGACCGAAAGTCCCTACTCCAGTTCGTTCGGTGGTGTTGTATTGCCTTTGGTGCAGATGACTGCATAACGTTTACAAGTGAGGGTTGAGGGCTTGAACACAAAAGTGTTCGTAAAGACCTAGCGAGAAGAGGAGATCTCAAAGGTGTGCGCGCACATACTCTCACACTCTTCCTCGCACTCGCCCCCTTTTCTCCCAAAGGCCCCTGCCTCCCTTTATCTGATTGGAGGGAGCGAGTTACACGGAAGTTGGGAGAGGGAAGGATGAGAAAACCTATGCCGGGAGCATTAGTCCTTCGCTTCGGTGATTGGTCGTCGCCCGGTTTGCCCACGCTGGGTCGGTAGTCCTGGTGGGCAAGGCGATTAAGTCTAACTGCGTCGGAAATGGCGCACCGCTTACGTGAGCTCGGCGATAGTTGGCGTTGCGATGTATGGCGTTAGTCTTTGCCTCGGGAGGAGCGTGCCTTCGTGATTGTACGTGGTGGTTGATGGGACCGGAAGCTTGACTTCAGCAGCCATTATACCTTCTCGGGAAAGAGCCACCTGTTCTCGTACAGTCACTTCGATCGATCCTTTCCGTGGGGCACGTGGCCAATGGCTGGTGGAGGCTCGTCGTGCGGCTTTTTGGCGGAGGTTGCCTTAGCTTGGTCGGGATTGGGGGATCCCGACCTGCCGCGGGGGTCGAGAGCCCTACTTGGTCGGGAACGCTTGTCCCGATCGGTCGCAGACAGGCGTCCTTAGTGGCCCCGCAGGTACTTTGGTCGGTAGAGGGCCTAGTGAAGCTCGCTAGGTCGGAGCTGGGCTTGAGGCACCCCGCTTGTCATCCTGGGCCGTTGGGGTACTCCTGGTATGAGTATTCGTCACAACGGGTCGGGTGTGGGTTTTACAAAATCCGACCCGACAGAAAACCCGAATTGAAAAACCCGATCTGAACCTGAATACCCTATCAGGTAAAAAACTATACCTGAACCCAGCGAGTACCCGACGTGTTTGTGCAGTACTGCAGTATAGGGGTGGCAATAGGTCGGGTCGAGTGTGGGTTTTGCAAAACCCGACCCGACAAGAAATCCGAACCAAAAAACCCGAGCTGAACCCGGTGGGTACCCGGAACCCGGCGGGTACCCGATGGGTATGTGCGGTATTTTAGATACCCGATGGGTACTCATGGGTGGTTTTATAAGCCCGACTCCGACCCGAACTTATCTCGAGTACTCGATCCGAAAAACCCATGAATGAAAATTAGGATCCGAACCCGATCCGATCGGGTGCAGAACCCCGGGTACCCGAACCCGCGGTGTGATTGCCATCCCTACGCGTTTCAGAGCCTACCGGTGTCATTCCGCGCTGCGTTGGGCACTGGACCGCGTGGGTAGGGGGGCTAGTGGCTACCCTACACGTCTGGACGACGACTGTGATTTCGCCGTGAGACGTTGGCGGGCCACGTTGGCCGCACGGCCAGGGTGAACGCCGCTGGCTCGTCCTCGACGGGGAAGGTCAACCCGCGCATGCAGTGCAGTTCGACTGTACGGGTAGTTGCACCGTTACGAGATTATCTATGTAACGCACTGCTAATTTTCTTACTTCATTTTTTAGATCGTTGGATCTAAATCTCGTGGATGAAACCTCCACCATCTTCAACCCATTGTTGCCGATTGTGGCCTCTTGAGAGCATATTTAATAGTGCTATTTCAATTGTTTCTTAAATATACCATATCATTAAAACTCTACATAGAGAAGAGAGGATGTGAGGAAAGAGAATATGTTGTCTCTTACGCGATAGATAACCTGGTCACACAAAACAACGTAGAAAATGATATAGTGTGAGGGAGAACAATGTAATGGAAGTAATATAAAATAGTTAGAGAAATGGCTTTAGAGAAGAACTACTGAGATGTTGTCTCTAGTGCTGTCTCTAGGTAAGTTGAAATTTTAGAGACAATTTTTAAAGATAAACTATTGTATATGCCTTATTACGGTCGGTAGCTAGCATCAACACCATAGCCTTTCTATGCTGCCTACCGCCCTCTTCCATTTTTGCAATTGGCTACACTAACACCATATTGCCGCCATCACCTCTAACCCTATATGGTCAAGCTCCACTCGACCCAACCCCTAACCCCCTAACCTTTTGCGAAGACATTGCTACTAGAGACAAAGGTGGAGAGCGTGGTGCATGAATCCAGAAGCAAATCAAATGTTGAGAAAATTCGATAGAAATCCCAGAAATCAAGTGTTGTTTTGCAATTCCAGTTAAAACTAAAAGGAATCCCTGAGATCAAGTGTTGTTTTCCAATTCCAGTTAAATTTTCACGAGAGTGAATGTACTGCAACGGCTGTATACACTGTTATGCACCATTTGTACCTTTGCTTAAATTTTGCACTCATAAGAATTGTGAGGAGTTACACGAAGATTACATTAGGCACATGCGTGGCATCCTGTTTTCTGAAGAGATTGCGGGAAGCAGTTATGCTTAGCAGCGGTTGGCATGGCATTTGAACTCAAATTCATCCAACGTTCGTTACCCGCGCACACACTGCCCCCTCTATATAAAACCAGCAAACCAACCACACCTGGCCTTCAGAAAGCTCTCCGCGAACGTTGCAGAAGAACAGTTCCACGTACGTGCTCCGACCAAGAACCCATGGACAGCAACGCCGGCGAGCTGTCCGTCGAAATCCGCGAAGGCTCCCCGCGGAACCGCACCTCCCCTGCTCGCTCCCCCCGGGGTTCCCCGCAACGCGCGCACGGCGGCGGCATCGGCGGGCGGAAGCGCCGCGCGGTGGCGAGGGGCGTCCAGAGCACGCTCTCCAAGACGTCCATGCTCGCCAACTTCCTCCCCACCGGCACGCTCCTCGCCTTCGAGATGCTCCTCCCGGCGGCCTCCGGCGACGGCTCCTGCTCCGAGGTCAGCGTCGCCATGCTCAGGTCCCTCCTCGCGCTCTGCGCCGCCTCCTGCTTCCTCTTCCACTTCACCGACAGCTTCCGCGCGGCCGACGGCAAGGTGTACTACGGCTTCGTCACGCCGAGGGGGCTATCGCTGTTCAGGACCGGGCTCGGCGTGGAGGTTCCCAGGGAAGACAGGCTCCGGCTCGGCTTCGTCGACGTCGTGCACGCCGTCATGTCGGTGCTCGTGTTCGCGGCCATCGCGCTCTCCGACTACCGGGTCTCCGGGTGCCTCTTCCCCGGCCACCGCAAGGAGATGGACGAGGTGATGGAGAGCTTCCCGCTCATGGTTGGCGCGGTGTGCAGCGGCCTCTTCCTCGTGTTCCCCAACACGCGCTACGGCATCGGCTGCATGGCCGCCGGATGATGCAGAGTAGAGCACTGAACAATACATTCCTAGCTGTCTTGGTTCTTTTTATTTTTCATGTATTCTCAGTATCTGTAAACCTTGGATGTGATGTAATTGTAACGTATTACTTTGAAAAGCTTCAAGATACAACAGTAAAGAGACTGCCAGACTGGCACTGCATAACTTGACAAAATTCAGGTATGCATTGCAGTGGATAGGAAGTGGATCATACAATAGAGTAGTTGTCAAATAGCTTTACATTGGATACAGAATGCATTCCTAGGAAAAGAATAGTAACACTGCCTCTCCAATCTCCATCTATCCTAAAATGTAACCTGCCGTATTCTACATTCTAGTAAGATATGTTACAAGAAGCCATACTATAAGCAACACCATCCTACCCTGTGCCCAAAACAGTAGAGACCTGCTACATCTTCTACAAAATATGGTAGTCAGCCTTGAAACACTCTTGACCGCGGACAAAAAGAAAATGGGGAATATCCAAAACTTTGTCACCTATCGATTCTGTAACCAGAAACAATCAGCCAGGGGCTAACTGGCTCCTCTTACATGGATCATGTCAAGCTTGTCATAGGTGTCAGCAGGCAACGGCACAATAGCAGCCATCAGAATATAGAAGATTGTCCGCATTAGTCCTGTTACTCTTTGCAACATGTTCCTCGCTTTGTTTTCTGAAATTTGTCCCAGAGGCACATCATCTCCTTTGGCTCCTGGTAGTGGGCAACAACATACCCTTCCTCACAGCCTTCGACCAAGATCCTTCCATCATTCTCGTACTTCACATCCAAGCCTTCCTTCTTCATCCCACTGATCCATATTCCCATCGCGACATCCTCCAGCTTGAACATCTGCAAGTCAAGATCCCAGTTAATATCCTCTCAACTTGCACCACAGCAGGAACCAGCAGCTCGAAACATGGAATTTTCCTAACTGACTTTAATATCTTCTCAGATTGAAACAACTAATAAAACTCAGTACTTCTGACTGAAAAAAAAGTCCCTTTTCAGAAATTTTGGAGAAAGTTGGCATACCTTTAGCTCCCCTCTCTTGTGTTTCCTGTAAACTTCTTTTGCTATATCCTGAGATACAATGTATCCTGGACCATGTGCCCATGGAGGGTAACTCTCCTCGGGCCATTCCTAGATCATTTAAAGGAGCAAATCAAATGATTGAGATAACAGCAATAGCATTTGCCTAAACATATATTACATGATATACGATGATACACATGCCAATCACAAAGATTTTACGATGTGCCAAAATGATTTTTGCATAATCGCTTAATATAAAAGTAAAGTTTAAAACAAGTTACCTCTGGAGTTATGTACCATTTGCTATATGGATCTCGATGTGGCTGAGAATTAGAATTGACACGACCATACAACAGTCCATGACTGATATTTACTTGATTTAGGGAGGAAAGTATCTCATCAACACGAACAAAAGCATCATCATCTGTTTTCATCACATACTTGGCCGACAGGACATTTGTCTGTAAGGGAAAAGTGAACTTAGATAATGCAGGCAGAAGTCCCAGTGTACCAGTAAATCAAATGAAATACCCAAACAAAACAGATACATACCCCATAAATGCAGATGGCTATGGTCTTCCAAAGAATCAGGCTATAATAATCAACAAACGGCATCAATTGGATGTCTCCGTATGTTCGTGCTTCATTCCAGAGCTCCTCATTCACCAACTCGTTTTTATGCTTTTAACAACGGCAGGAAAAGGGGCAGATGAGTATTGAATCTCTCAAGTAGAGAGCTGTAATTCAAACTAGTATATGACAGAAAAACACAACTGATGGAAAAGTGATCAGTAAAAACAATCTGATAAGGAATCATTTGGACAACAGTGTTAAAGAAAAAGTGTTGCCTTGTGATAAGTTGCAGCAAGTACATAGTGAATGCAATCAGCAATCCAACATGTTTGTTTAGGAGGCATAACATGCATGATGACTTTTGGTATCTGCTGCCCATTTGCAGTTCTGCACATAGTATTTGCTCATGCATAAATATATCACTTCTAAGCATAGGACCATATAACATAGAGCAACAGCTACTGTATGGTACAAGTTATCATAAGGTGTGCAATCCTGTGTATTTCATTCTTACCAGGCCAACAAAGAATCGAACTGTGACATTTCCTGAGCGGACAGCATCATATTGCATCCAAGTTCTGCGAACCGCCATTCTGCGTTTGAAATTATTTGCTGTAGAAAAGATCCCAATAAAAAGGTCAACGGATTTATCCATGTGGACAGGTGGAGCCTTCAAAATTTCCAAGTCAGTGACATGCTCAAAGTCCTCTGTTGTAGGCAGGCCACTTGCTA
Organism: Otatea glauca; assembly: GCA_036346275.1. NCBI lineage: Eukaryota > Viridiplantae > Streptophyta > Magnoliopsida > Poales > Poaceae > Otatea > Otatea glauca. The sequence goes on along the minus strand of CM070721.1, from coordinate 13,361,549 downwards.
TCACAGACAGCAATTTAACATCTCCTGCAATTCTTACTTCACCAACAAAACCGGGCTCCAAATGCTGGTAGAAAATGTGTGATGAGTAAAATATCAATGCAAACATATTTTTGACATAAATGCTGCGGAAAAGAAAATAGTTCCATTTTTTTTTGTGTGTATGGAGCAATAAAATACTTTCACTGGAACTATCGCTAGACGCAACAAATATTTTCTTTCACTCTTGGAAAATCATTTTGCCTAGAGACTGTCGTAAGACGCAATAGCATACTGGGTTAATACACAAGACTTACCTCTCGAAATGCAAAGGAAGTGACATGTTTCCCATCTACAGTCATATGGATCCCCTCTGCTCCAACACGAAGAATTGCTATAGCAAGATATCCTTGTTTGAAGGGAAAATATTTTCTAGATTCTGCATTCTTTTTCCTGGTAGGTTGCATGCTTGAAACATTAGAATGCAGCTTAGAGGCCAAGACTTGTTTCTGGTCATTGCCCACCATGCTACTACATTTTTCTAAATCATCCACTACAAAACAACAGAATTTTTTTAAAAAAATCTATATCAAGTACGGAATCAAGAGAAAAACATATTATTTGACAAGATCCCAATCCATTATATTGAACAGCTCTTACCAGCTATAAATAAAAAGGTGAAAGAAGAGATACAGTTATATTAGAAGCTTGAACAAGTAATGTTTGAAATTGGAGGCCATTTCAGCTACAATACCTCCACACATTGCATATTTATGGTGATATATAACAGCAACAGGGCAATAATTGTAAACGCTAGCTACAATACTTCAACAAAATGGATATATCTATTTAATTGCAGAGCCAGATTTTAGAAGGAATTACTAGTGTACAATGCAATACCACGGATATCGCATGTCCAGAGTAAGAGATGGATTATGGACCACTGAAAGAAGAGTACCTTCTACATTGTCCTTAGCATCTGAATCAAGAGATGGGCAACGGTCTTCAGAACCCCAATCATTAGCTATAGTCCATGTATTTTGGACTATTACAGGATCTTCTGTAAGTTTATCACCAAGAAGACGGACATTGTAATGAAGCACAATTGGAGGATCTGGTTCACCAGGGACTGCAGCTCCAGTTAACTCTATCTTAAAATTACCCAGAAGACCACCAGGAGTACCAATAATAGTTACTGAAGAGCCCTGAATCAGTCCACAGGGAATCTTTAAGACAAATCTATCACCTAACCTTGTAGCATTCATTCTTCGAATAGAATATGGGCATTGTTTCTCTTTGCCCTTCTGCTGTGTGCTGCCATTGACTGAAACAACTGAATCATCGTATTCAAGGGCTGCATTTAGTTCCCTCCATGCAACTCCGGCTTCCTTGATTGCCTCCAGTCCATCTGGTAGGATGTGGGCATGACTTACTAGGTTTCTCAAATGATTCCAAGAATGCAATGACTGTAGTTCTCTATCAGAGAGATTTCTCGTTATGGAAAGGTTGGAAGCTAACAATTCAGTTGATATTACTTGAGAGAAGTTCTGTGGATTCTGAACTGCAAGTGGGTTTGGAACATCCAACCAGTGTAGTGGGGTCGTACTGTTTTGTTGGAAGACATACTGAAGAGATCTTTCTGCAAGCGGGTTATCCAATATCACATATCTTAACATCAAGATAACGAACAAAGATACCATGACAAAACCACCGTGCCATTTCTTCATCACTAACCGTTCTGACAAGTTGGCTTGAGGTTCACATCCAATATATTTTCAGCCTAAAGCATCACATAACCATGAAACGCTCGATTCAGAACTAAACCATCCTAGTCAGAAGGTCAAATAAATTCCTGCTGAGCTGCCACCCTTGTCAAGTACTCATCAACGACTAGAAGGTCACACAAACGTTCCCAGAGGTATTATGAAAGCTTTAAAACCACATTACCACAAAGTGTATCAGTGAAACTGAGGCAGGTTGGTGTGTCCTTCTAACTTGAAGAAGCACTCCAAAGAAGAATCAACTTTATCCTGTAAAAGAAGAATTGATGGTACTTAACAACTGCACCGAGATGTTCATTGCATCAAAGGCATTCACGAAACACAACAGTTGAAGTGTATACAAATTCATGTTGCTATGACACAAATATCGCTTAAATAACAACAACAATATTCTAAACACTTACGTATATGGAGCATATCAGAATCGTCCAAAATGACATACTAGCAAAAAAAAAAAAACCCACGGCCAGAGACACATGTGCTTGCCTTCGACGAAGAACAAGCATCTCGACCACACGAACTCTCCATGTAATACTGCACTGATAAGGTGACAAGGACTACAACATGCCCTCGCCATGATATGATTATGAATGTCGAATTTATATACCCCATATTTAGAAATTAGTAGCTCCCACCAAACCAAGTTATTCGCTTCAAATGGGGGAAATTAAGTGCGAAACCGCAGAAAAAACGCAAGAAAATAGCATGACTCTAGCTACTACTTTTTATCCAGGGAAATCAGAGGAAATAGCAAAAGGAAACCGCGCCTAACAGAAACGAGCGGTATTTACAAGAGAAAAAAAAATAGTTCGAACTAGTAATCTCTGCACGCAAATTTAGCAACGCAGATCCAGCGACACACTAGACCACTAGAGAGATCACGAAAAGCTTGAGAATAAAATGCAATGGCAAAAACACACCCATTTTTATTTCGCAAAAATCACACGAAATAGGCACCGCGAATGTAGCGTCAACGCACAACTCCCACCGACAATTTCTTTTGTTTTTGTTTTTTTTTTTACCCTCACCGCTCGATACTCCACAGCCCACAGCATGCGCAGATCACCAAAACCGCAACGAATCTGGGGGCACGAACTCAGACACAAGGCGAACAACACGCGCCCGAGGCCAAAATTCCGCAGGAAATCGCCACGCGATTCAAAAGCGAGCCACCGCCCGAGCGCTCCCCACCCATCTAAGCCCTCACGATGCAATTCGAAATCTGCGAAGCACGAGCTCAATGCACGGATCACTCACCAGTCACCAGCCACCGCCTCGGCTCGGCTGCGGTGCCCGCCTCGTCGCCGCAGCCACCGAAGCGAGACAGACACAGAGAGAGAGAGTGAGGCGGAGACCTGAAGAGGCCACCTCAACCGACGGAAGAGAGCGGCGCGGAGGAGGGGAGCCAACGCGCGAGGGAACCCGAAGGCAGCAGGCGGCGGCGGCTTTGGAGTTTGGAGGTGGGAGGGGGAAGGAAGTCAGGGACGAGGCTTCGAGTCCACGGTACGAACCGACCGATTTTTCCTTTCTCTCCGCCGTGGCGGAGAAGGGTCGCGGTCGCGGTGGTGGGTGGGGTTGGGGGCTCCGTTCGCCCGACGACTTGACCTCGCGCCGGGCCTGCGCAGGGTGGAATCTCGAGCGCGTGGCTGCGTGCTGCAGCGCGGCCTGGCTCGCGCGCCGCCCGGTGAGTTGCGGTTTGGGAAACGGGAATTGGAGTTGGACGAGCTTGATACCCGCGTTTAGGGGACCAAGTCTTCCTTTTTCACTCCATGTCATGCCGGTGTCGCGTCGCGTGCCTTAGTCGAAGCTTTGGTATTTTTTCCTATCGGCTAATTTTTTTTCCCATGTTTGGCCTGCCTTCTAAGTTCTAACGAAATTACAAACTAGCACTTTTTTTTACCGTGGCTAACGTCTACCTCATTTCTATGTGACAGCAGATGATACCTATCGTCTTCTAATTCTTTTATAGTTGAGAAGAAGTCAGATTTACAATTTGGTTGGAGCAGTGGCCAACATTACAAAAAAAAAAAAATCAAGGAGCAAGAAAAAAAAATACCAAAAGTCGCCTTACTCTTTCCCATGCCTATCCCTGTGCTGAGCCTTGCAAAAAAAGAAATCTTACCTTGCTTTCTTTTTCTCTCGTCTTAGAAAGAGTTCAGAGAGAAATATTTGTTCAGGGATAAATATATTTTTCGAAAATAAATTTGGAATAATTAGTCCGGTTCCTTGTTCCTAGTAGCGCAGCTTTTTCCCTTTTAGTCCTCGTTCTGGCTTACGCTAAAATTAGTTTATCCCTCTCCGCGGCGCCGGTCAAAACCCGCTATGCGTGGCGCTTTACTTTACGGAAAGGCCCTAGCATCTTTCGCTTCCTCCCTTGGAATAAATAAAGGGTTTTGCGCTGCGCTACGTGCAGTCGTGCACACATGTACGGTCCTGAAGGCTACGCTCTGACGATTTTGAGTTCTTGACAACGTGCAGAGCTTCAGCTACGAACAGCAGTTAGCGCAAGTTCACTAACGATGTGAGCGGAGCTCTGTCCACCACCGGCGTGCCGCCGCGTCGTCGGCGCGCGCCGCTTGCTACTCGAGCACGTACGAACCCTTCTATCTGGTGTCCATAACGGAGCAAGTGACCAAGTACTAAATCATCTCCAGGGTAGTAGGCAGGCACTGGCTAGGAACCGCATGGAGTAAACAAGTCGACAGGACTAGCTGTGTTGTGTCCCTGTCTCGCTCACCGAACAGACCAGAATATCTTACAGTTCCCGGTGGAAGAAGGCGCCGTGTAAACCTCGTCTTCGGTGGAATGGGAGCTGGTCCATCCTTAAAAGTCAAGGGAACCGAACAAAGCTCCAGCTCCCAAGTCCCAACCAAAGCGACGCTCTTTTTCTTTTCCTCTTCTTTTCCCTTTCCTCTTCTTTTCCCTTTCTTTCATAGCTATGTCGATGATGAACGATCAGTGGCTGTGGGTGTGAGACAAGCGACAAAAAAGATCTTCGTGGTGGAAGGTTACGTTAACTCTGATAGCACTTGTTATGTATAACAGCCCTTCAAATCGAATAGAGTTTTGTGAGATACGACACGAATGTGTACGGTCTGAAGAACAAAGAAGATGAATCTCGTATAGAGAAGCAAAATAACGACATTAAAGCAACCGCGACGAGAGAGAGATTTAGCGAAGCCGACTGCAAATTCTTTAAACACACCTACAAAAGAGTACAAGTGATTGTTGCTATCTCACAACCTCTCGGACCTTTTAGGGTCCTCGAATTCTTGCTCAAACAAGAATATAATGTTAATGAATAACCTAGCCTCTAATCATATGTAACATCCCCAAAATACCATAAGAAGTATATTCTAGGTCCCCAAAAATTTATTATTGCATTTTCTTGCTTTTTTAAAACTTTCTGCATAAAAGAAATTGATTTTCCCTATTTTATAATTGCATTCCTTGAATTTTAAAAATTATTTAAAATCTATCCAGAGCCTAAAAATACTTTATTTGGGTTCTAAATGATCTAAAATATCTCTCCAAACTTTTTCATAATTTTTGGAGTTGGTTTGCTATTTCTAAGAATCTAAACTCATTCTATGTAATTAATGTTTATTTAGAAATTGTTTTGAAAATTGGATTCCCGAAAGCAGCCATCTGAAACGCGTTTTCTCCCTGTGAAAGCGTATTTTCACTGAACCATTTTCTCTCAAAACTCTCCCTCTCTCTCTCACTGAAGTCTATCGCCCCGCCTCATTGCTGGCTTGTGGGACCCTGTCACAGGACCCATCGTCCACCTCACTGCCCACAAGTCAACCCCATGCTTGTCTGCTGTACGCCGAGTGTAGCCGACACACCTCGCGACGGTGCTCCCGATTTTCGACAACGCCACCCTTAGTTTCGCCACTTGACACAGCCGACTGTCTCTCCTCGTCCCATCGCTGCACATCACCCCTTTGCCTTGTCCTTTTCTGCATGTCACCAGCCCAAGGGGTGGGGGTGCAACCCGAGTGCTACGCCTATTGCTCCACCTCATCGCGCCCACGAGAACTCGTGAACCTTCCCCGAGCTCCTCGTCCCTCCTTAAGCTTCAGTAACCACGTCACCACCTCCCCAGCTCGCCACTCATTCCATTTTCGCAAAAATCCAACCTCTCCATGCTCTAGTTTAGCAGGAACATGCACGTCATCCTCGGCGCCGGTGAGCCTGCTCTGAGCCACCATTGCTCCTAGTGAGCTCTATTTGCTCGACGTTAGTGTCATTTCTCTCCTTAATCTCTTTTCTCAACTCTAGAATGCATGTCTTCCCAATGCAAGCCACGGGAAGCCGCACTACCGCCATCGCCTCCCTACCTGGTTAATGTGTCGTACCGCTCCGCCTTGTTCTTGCCGTTCCGGTGAACTTGGTCCTGCATCATCCACGTTATCTTGCACCTCATACCCATACACTGATAACTCCTCACTCAATTTCCTCATTCTTACAGTGAAGCTTTGGAACCCGACTATTCCTCTGTTCTGTGCCACCATTGGCATTATCGATGATTCTTGCCATTCCGGTGAACTTTTTGTCGATTCCTTGCTTATAAGTAGAGATGAAAACGGATCGGATAATTTTTGACTGATCCGGACAATTTTCGGATACAGATTCTATCGAATCGGATATTTGTCGGATAGTATCGGATCGAAAACTGATACGAATTTTTTCTATCAGGTAGGTACTGATACAGTAGCTCACTATCCGTCGGATATAGATACGAATCTGGATAATCTGGATATTTACGGGTCAGATATCCCGATATGCACGTGGGCTGGGCCAAGGCTACTCTTTTGGCCCAAAAAGGTTTGTAAATTTCAAAATAGTTTTCTAATTTAATTAATCCATAAATCAAATTTCAATTATTTAAATTGGCAAACTAACTCTAAAAATTATGAAATTTTTTATGGAAGTTTCGGACACAATCTAACATTTAAAAAATTATTTTTAAGGATTTATAAGCTTTAAAATTTTCTTGAAAATTCAAACACTACTGTCCTTAATAGGAAAATATTTTAAATAAGTACAAAAATGCATAAAAAGTCATAAATACACAATTTATTATTTTAAACATAATTCAACAAAGAATACAAATCTTAAGTCATTATATGTTCTTCATGAATGTTTGGAGCAAATAAACTAGTTACTTTTTTTCATTTTGTGGGTATAATTTAAAGGGTTTTCATGTTCTGATAAATATCTGTGACCATATTTGTTTCGATTCGTATTCACTCTATATCCGTATTTGTATGCGAGAAAAAAAAATAAAAACAAATATGGTAGAGCCATTATCCGTCCGTATTCGATCCGTTTTCATCCCTACTTATGAGCCATCTTCGACATATATGTAAGCTGACACGCACCATCTTCTAGCCCTTCCTTTGCTGCCCTTCGCTATCACCAAGGACCTTGTCGCCACCATCACTGCTCGCCATCGACCAGCCACTCCAGTGCCCCTCCGTCGTCACCGGATCACCTGGTAAGCTTCTAGTGCACTAGTTAACTTAAGTGGTTTAGCCTCAAAACATTGAAATCGCTGTAGCCATCCATGGCACTGTCACACGGGAATAGTCGTCGTCGCTGCTCCGGTGACCATTGGTTCCCACGCCCACCACCGTAGCCTCACTTGAGACCCCTCATGCTAACCCAATGACCCGCCTTGCCCCGTCGTGTCACTGACCTTGTGCACCATTCTGACTGCCACCACTACCTAAAGCTTCGTCTCGATGCTCTCATTTCATTTTTGGCCTTGCCCCAACCTCTCTGCCACTTCCTCACCACCAGCTAGCTCAGAAACAAGCTCAGCCACTATGCTTAAGCTCGCCCCTCGGGTTCTCTCTATGACATGTGGGCCTAGAGATTAGCGTTAACGATAGTAGTTATGTTAGTTAAACTTGGTTAATTGTAATGAGTCAATGACATACGGGCCCGATTCGATTAAGTAAACCGTGTTATAATTTAAACCAGTATTTAGTTATGAGTCGCTGACAACCCAGCCCTACATGTCAGTTTAGAATTCAAAAAACGGAAAGACACCTTTATGTTGAAGAAAATACGCCTTCTCTGTTGGGAAGCGCATTTTGTTGGGTTACGCCTTTGATATCGTCTTCAGCACAATACTTTATCTTTTCTTTTCTTTTTTCTTTTTCAGCTGAGTTAGATTCAAATACTTATAACTTTTACAAATGAACTCTAAATTGAGTGAAACTAGTTTCTAAATTTTTATAAAATCAAGAGCTTTCATGATCTACAAAAATATTTTATTTTTTGATAATTTGTATTCTTTTGACTCTTATTTGTGTTATTCGATGTTCCGTGTGTAGATGTCGACATGCCGAAAAATTCCGCCAACGAACCAAAAAAAGACCAAGAGTTCAACAAGTAATGCAAGCACCCCCTTTGATCATTATCTCATAATTCATTGTTATATGTGTTGCGTTCAAAACTATTATGCATAAGTGTATTATGCGGGCATGGAGGGTGTATTCCTTACTTGTAGGGATCTTGCTGGATAAGTGTGGTTGACCAATACAATGTTTGAGCTCTTGGGATGTTGGAAGGGTACTCATTATCCTAAATAGGGTATCGATGAGCGGTTTGTTGTTAGAACCTGCAATATAAAGGTTTTGCCATAAACTCTCAAATCGGGTACCGATGGTATCGCGTGATATATGTTTACATGGTAGGATGTTTATGTTGCATGGGTAAAGTTGTATGGCCTCTGTAGAGTGTATGAATATATTGAAATAGCTATGTCCCTAGTTGTGGATGATTTGGTGAATCCTCCTCTATAGTATCTTTCTTCTTTTCAAAATGGTGTTGGGAGTATATGAATGGGAAATCCATGTACGTTTTGTTCGGCAAGGACTTTATCGTGGTTTAATATTTATGGCAGTATGCCATGTATCTATATATATTACATATGCTTCATCATTACTTGTTATAGACTGTCAAATGTTTTTACAACTTTCTGTTTGTAATATGCTATTCCATATTGTGAAAGCTTGCTTTATGCAAAATACAAAATTTGAGAACATGGTGGGATAACCACTCCTTTTATATAGCCTTGCATACTATATACCTGTGTTAAAAGTCTTGCAAAGTATGATTTTCGTACTTATTGTTGCTTGTTGAGCATATTTAGAAAATGTGGAAGATGACCCGATGCATGGTTACCTTTATGATGCGGGTAACAGTGATGAGGACGCCGAGTTCTAAGGTCTCATCCTGTTAGTTGCCTGTGGTTAGGCTTGGCATGCTTGCTAGACCCCACTACCTGTTGTTCCTGCTTCTGCTTCGTTCTTTTGCTATGTAACGATATTTGGCGAGTCGACCCCTTTCGATGTCAAACTAGTCATGTATGACTTAATTTCGAATGCTTATTACTAAGTGTTATTTAGTTTCTTGTTATATATGGATGTGATATGTCAATGTTTGATGTGTGTGGTAGCAACTGATCATGGAACTAGCATGATATACACATAGGGTTCAGAAACATAGTTTTTGCGTCCGATAGCATTGGTATCAAAGCCATACTGACTGTAGGATGGACCTTTAGAAATGGCCGTAGCTTAAGGATGTGTGATTTTCAAATCCTATCAAATGGATGTGATAAAATTTATGTTTATATGATGCTATCCTCTTCTCTTACTTAGTGTCTTTTCGCATCTTATAACCTCTTTTGGTTTATAAAATGATTGCTAAATTGTTCTCCTTCAAATTGTAAATGATCTTCATCACCAGAGATACTAGCCTCAGCATTGGGTGGATGTGGCTTTTCCGAGACCTCTTGCACCTATTACGGTCCAGGTGTCACCCCTTTTGTACCATCCGACTAGATCTCCAGGCCAACCAACCCACATGGCACGTAGCCCACATACTTGTCTTCAACCGAGTTGGACGTGCAAAGGTGCCCCTTAGCTTCCGAGGTTGGGGTTTCATCACGAATAGCACTATACAGGATGCCAGCCGAAGGGCCGTCCGTAGCCTCTGTCACCTTCATGGCCTTTGCCTTCGCTTCACGGATCGGGAGCTGACCTTTGTCCGCAGGAGGATGCTTTAGGATGTAACAACAAAGACTAAGTCCATAGTGGTAGTTTGCTAGATCTCAATAGTAGTATTCTTTTGGGTGAGGCATGTATCCCTTTTGTGATGCCTCCATGCATGTAGACGATGTCATGAAATGATTGTAATATGCTACTTTGATTCTGCGTGTTCGCTTATTTGCCCATGGGGGTTGTATTTCACAAACCATGCAAAAACCTATGGTATGTTGAATATTTTGTGTGTGTCAAATGTTATTTATTCATTTATCTTGGGTTGGATTGTTCTTTTGGTGTTTTTAATTAAGACCATACCCCAGCTGCTCCTTGCTTCGTAAGGTTGTTATCTCTTATCCTTAAATCGTTGGTAACAAGTGGTTTGACCGCAGGATGAAAACCTGCTCTGTGGGACAACTTTTGGGCAAAACAGAAGCATCCAGATCGCAACCGGCTAATGCTGAACCACCTCATCAGCCCAACCCACAGTACCCATAGCTGAGTGAAGGGCAAGAGTTTCGTCAAAATCAGCAAGGTGTTGAACCGAAAGTTGAGCTTTTAGGGTCATACTCCATGGCCCAAGTGCTTGCCGAGATTGAACAGAACCACCATGCTCAGACCCTCATCCTTCACCAGATCGCCTAGAATACTTCCAACCTTGGTTCTGCTCCTATGGAGGCCGGGGGAAGGTGAAGTTGTAGCAAACCAAGGCCCATCTAAATTGGTGAATTTCTAAGGACCCGACTGCCAGTTTTCTCTCATTATTAGAATCCACTCGATGCCGATGATTGGCTTCATACCGTGGAGAAGCCATTGGTCATAGCCCAATGTACCTATCAAGAGAAGGTGCTCTTTGCATCATACTAGCTTCAAGGAGCAACTAGTACGTGGTGGGACAATTTTAGTGAAATGCAACTAGAGGGGCAAGTGGTTACTTGGGCTATCTTCAAAGAGGCTTTTTGTAAGGCACACATCCTGACCGGTTTTATATATATCAAGAAGAGGGAATTTAGATCCTTGAGGTTTGGAAGCTTGTCCGTAACTAAGTACATACATCATTTCAATTAACTCTCCCTTTACGCCCCTACCGATGTCCCAGACGAAGCTAGAAAGATGGAACTATTCAGGGATCGCCTCAATCAAGAAATTCAGCTAGCCCTTTCACTGTGGACTTCTCAAACTTTCAGACTTTGGTTAACTAGGCCATCACTTGGGAGGATAAGCGCCATGTACTCAAGGAGTCACGCAAGCGCAAGTGGGCTGCACAAAAAATCAGCAAGCAGTAGCTCACGGTGATCATGTCTGTGGTAGCCACCTGCTGTCCATCTGCCTGTTCCACAACCACCAGTCCTGTGACCCCTTCTATAAGATGTTCACCCTCCCTACCATAGTGGTCAACACTCCGAAGGCAACAACAAGCCTATTGACGCCAATTACTTCCACTGTGGCGAGTATGATCACTACATATCTCGATGCCCAAAGAAGGTGCAAGGTGTTGCCTGAGCATGCCAACTTATGTCTTTCGAGGCCGCTAGTGCTAGAAAAAGGATGTGGACCTCCTACCCCAAAATAGAGCAATAAGGCCCATTTTGAACTTCGGCAGAGGCCGAGTGAACCACATGAGTGTGGAGGAGGCTCAGGGCACACACGACACGGTGTTGGGTATGTTTCACATTAACTCAGCCTCTGCAATGGTTTTATTTGATTCTGGAGGATCTCATTCATTCATATCCAAAAGCCATACTGTACAACACCACATGGAAATAGACTTGCTAGATAACCTCATGATAGTGCAATCACCTAGATTGGAATTAAGAACTAAGATGATATGCCTGAGGGCCGAAACAAAAATAAGTGAAATCAGGTTTCTAGGAAACCTGATAGTAATAGAATCATAAGGATTAGATATCATCTTAGGGATGGACTAGTTGTCCAAATACAAGGGACAAATAGATTATGCTAGTCGCTCAATCGACCTCGTTAGTGAGGAGGAAGATCATGTCACATTTGTTTCCAATCAAGCCAAACTGACCTTTCCTTCTTTAAGTTGTCTCTCAACATTGGAAATAAACCAAGTGCCAGTAGTGTGCCAGTACCCCCAGCGTTTTTCCTAAAGAATTACCGAGAATGCTGCTAGATAGAGACATGGAGTTCGTGATTGAGTTACTGCTCGGAATAGCACCGCTATCAAAAAGATTACCGAATGCCGTCTAAAAAGTTAGTCGGGTTAAAGAAGCTTTCTGAGAACTGCAAGACAAAGGATTCATCCGACCAAGTTTATCACCCCTGGGATCACCAATGTTGTTCATGAAAAAGAAAGATGGTAGCCTATGAATATGTGTCAACTACGGATCACTAAATGAGGTGACCATCAAGAACAAATACCCCTTGCTAAGTATTGATGATTTATTTGACTAGATGAATGGAGCTCGTGCCATATTTTGCTGAAAGTGAAGAACTTGAGTGCCTGTATCTTCTCCAAAATTGATCTAAGATTGGGTTATCACCGACCGATAAACAGAATGGAGGACATTCCAAAAATAGCTTTCTCCAGTTGATACGGGTTGTACTAGTATACCGTCGTGTCGTTCGGATTAATGAATGCTCTAGCTTACTTTATGAACCTGATGAATAAAGTGCTTATTGAGTTCCTGAACAGATTTGTAATGGTATTTATAGATGATATCCTGATATATTCAAGTAGTGAGGAGGAGCACGTCCGTCATTTGATATTGGTATTAGAGAAATTGCGTGAGCACAAGTTGTATGCCAAGTTTAGCAAGTGCAAGTTTTGGCTAAAAGAGGTTACCTCTCTAGGAGATGTGCTACCCCAAGGTGGTATCATAATGGACATGAGTAAGGTTAAGGATATGCTAGAGTGGGAGCAACCCCGAACAGTTTGGAGGTCCAAAGCTTTCTCTGATGGCTAGATACTACCGTAGGTTCATGGAAAACTTCTCTAAAATCACAAGACTAATGACCCAACTCCTCAAAAAGGCAAAGAAGTTCTTTGATTTGAGCATTGGTTATAATTATGATTCGGTGGCTCATTTTTGGCTTATTAATAAGAATAACGTTGCTTTAAATACCATTTGTGCTACTGCTCTTTGGAGCTTGTCGATTAACAGAAATGACATGATTTTGCGTTGTCAGTGTTGGACAAGTGTAAAAATAATATGGAGAAGAATGTTCAGATATTTGAGGGATTGGAGACCACTTTACAGGGAGGATATGGTGGACAAGCTGGATTGGTTTTACAGCAGTTTGGAGAACAAACTTCGAGTACCACTTCCTTTGGGCTTTGGAACAATAGACTAAAAGAGGCTTCCGGTTGAATGAAGGCAAGGAGGAGGAACTCGTTCCTGAGGAGTTCTGTGTTTGGTCTTAAGTATCATGGTCTAAACGAATTGTGTTGCTACCATCAGTTTCATTAAATGGAACTGGGGCATCAGGTTTTGATGTCCTTTTAATCTAAAAAAAGGCAAAGAAGTTTGAATGGACTGCGAAATGTGAAGAGAGTTTTCAAGTGAAAAAGAGTTTGACATCTACACCTGTGTTAATCTTATAGGATATACATAAATGCTTTAACATCTTTTGCGATGCGTCTCGTCATGGGCTCAGATGTGTGTTGATGAATTACGAGTTGTGGCCTATGATTCCCATAAATTGAGACCACATGAACTAAATTACCCCACCCATAACTTGGAGTTAGCTGCAGTAGTGCATACCCTGAAGATTTAGCGACATTATGTTATCGAGAATCATTGTGAGTATATATACATATCACAAAAGTTTAAAGTATGTGTTCACTCAACCAGATTTGAACCTAAGACAAAGGATATGGTTAGAATTGATCAAGGATTATGATCTTGGTATCCATTACCACCTCAAAAAGGCAAACATAGTGGCCGATGCTTTGAGCCAAAGATCATATTGCAATGCCATCAGAGTTCAGAACAATAAGCCTGCACTATGTGCAGAGTTTCGTCGTCTCAACCTAGAGTTAGTGAAAGAGGGAGTTGTCACTACACTGAAGGTGCAACTGACATTAGAAAGCCAAATACTGGTAGCACAAGCCGAAGATGATGAGATCCGAAGAATTAAGTGTGAGCTAAAAGAGAGTGCCAACCCAGAATTCATCGAAACTAAGGATGGTACTATCAAGCGTGGGCAACGATTGTATGTTCCAAATGACCCAAAGATAAAGAACCTAATCCTCTGAGAAGCACATGAATCTTGCTACTCTGTTCACCCCGGAAGCACAAAAATGTATCAGGATTTGAAAGAAAGATTTTGGTAGCCGAATATGAAGCAAGAAATCGCGGAGTTTGTGGCACTTTGTGATGTGTGTCAAAAGGTTAAGGCTAAGCACCAAAGACCAGCATGATTGTTACCACCCTTACAAGTACCTGAGTGGAAGTGGGAAGAAATATGTATGGATTTCATCACCAGATTGACGAGATCAAAGAAGGGACATGACTCAATATGGGTTATACTCGACTGATTGACCAAAGTTGTGCACTTTATACCGGTAAGAACTATCTACAACGGAACCAAGTTGGTAGAGTTGTACATGTCCAGAATAGTATACTTGCATGGAGTGCCAAAAAAGATAGTTTCAAACCAATGTACCCAATTCACTTCACATTTCCAGGGAAGCTTGCAAAAGGTTTTAGGCTTAGGTCTATCTTTTAGTACAACATACCCCCAGAATAGAGGCCAAACTGAGTGAGTGAATCAAATTTTGGAGGATAAGCATAGAGCTTGTGTGTTGTCCTATGGGCAAAATAGGAATAAATGTTTGCCATACGCCGAGTTTTCCTACAACAATAGTTATCAATCAAGACTCCAAATGTCCCCGTTTGAATCCTTAATGGCAGAAAGTGTAGAACACCCCTCAATTGGTCTGGGGTCAGAGAGAGACAAGTGTTTGGCCTTGTGGCCATAGAACAAGACGAAGTGCAAGTTTGACTAATTAGGACCCGACTAAGAGAAGCTTAGTTTAGACAAAGAGCTATGCTAATCACCAACATCAATAATCGAGTTTTGAGCCTGTGACTATGTGTATTTGAATGTTACACCACTTTGAGGTGTCTGTAACATCCCAATTTTTGCATTTCTTGAATTTAATATGCATGTTATATTTTTATGAATTTTCTAGAATGTATTTGAATTAATTTGTATTTATTGACTTATGACCTATTTATAAAGTTATTTGGGAAATGTGAAAAGTTTAAATAAACTTTTGTTAGAAATATTTCAATTGAATTCTAAATGCATTAAAATGTTTTTTGGAATTTTTCTTATATATTTGCTATTTATTTTGGCTTTATTTATTTATTTATCTGATTTAATTTATTCAAAAAAGATTTAAAAATTCTCTGGTATAGTTCTGGGCCGAGCCTAGTGGACCCGTCCCATTTTCCCTTCGTGCCGCCGCCCATCCCGGCCCGTTCCGACTGAAACCCTAACCCTAAGTTTGGCGACCGTTGGATCTTGATTCAACGGCCGTGAATCCTCTGCATCGATGTCGCGTGTGTGCCGTCGGATCGTTGCCGCTTGGACATCTGTGATGCCACCACGTCACCTTTTCAAGTCACCACCAGATTCCACCGTCGTATCAAAGCGAACCTCGATTCGTGCGAGATACACGGAAGTCGAGGCCGCTATTTAAAGCGTTGTCGCCACCCTCATTTTCTTCACCCTACGCTACATCTTTTGCTTCAAGTCGTGAACGCCGAGACGCTGTCGTTGTCCCGCAAAAGCTCACCAGAGTTGTGTTGAAGTCACCGCCATTTCTCCGCTGAACTGTCGCCCTCCGCCATCCTTCGCCGCGTCCGAGCCCAAAGTTGAGGCCGTCTCATCGCGTCGCGTCGAACCGAGGAGGAAGCATCACCGGAGGAGCCCTGGAATGTCGCCGCCGTGGTCATCGTCTTCCTCTCCAATGAGAACTTCACCGTTCCAAGCCGCCGCGCCATCGTCATCCTTGCGAGCCTTATAAGCCATCCAATCAATCTTGTGCAGTTCTGATCTCACCGCGTATGCGCTGCCACTTCGTCACTGTTCGCCGTTGGATCTGCGCTGAGCGATCCGATCTGGTGCCACGTGTCCGCCGCCGTTGTTGCCGTATCGAAGGATCCTGACAATCGGTTTTGAAACGTGCTGTCGCGATTGCACCGCACACCGAGCCAATCTCATGCTGCCGCGTGTCACGTGAGAATTGAGGAGTCGCTGCCGCCGGTCTCGATGACATCGCCGCTGTTAGTCTCCGCCGTCAGATCTAGCGTGAACAGTCGAGATTTTGTCGCCGCATGTCCTCATCGCAGCCGTCGAAATAGATTAATTGAAATGACAGTAAAACAAATAATAACAATAATAAATTTCTCAGTTATTCCACAAAAACTGACTCACAAACTTAAATTAATTTCCATACTTCTATAGGCACACTGTCTCTATTCCCAAGTTTATTTTATCAAAATCTAACCCTTGACTGTAATTTCTGAGCATTGCTCAATACCGCGAGCATAGCTATTCGAATAGGTTTGACACTCTGCAGAGGTTATACACTTTTTACCCACAAGATAAAATCATTTCACCACATAGTCGAGTGATCATAACAAAACCTTTATAATGCTTTGTCTAAACCCAGTACTGTCCGCTGAGGTTTCGACACTAATTGGACTAGTTACCACACTCAGGGCCCCCTCTTGCGCTATGTGAGTCTACCCGTGCACCCGGAACCCATACCACCATGAAAGTACCAAAATCTAGATATTACAAATTAATCAGTTAGATCTGCCCCATACCAGACATGTGGTTGTATGATTGACTCAGTTCAAAAGCTTGTAAGGTTAAGTCCTTAATGACCAAGGCAAGACTTACCAAAAATTCACAATAATCATTATTATCTATACCATCAACTTTCATTTATCCAAACTAACAATGTGATCATCTAAATACCACATTGGCCCACCATAATTCTCAACTCTTGCCACTTTCCCTAGTCTAAATCATTTTACCACCCTAGTTGATTACCATGCACCACATGCCATCAACAATATCAACACCATTGTGTGACAACACTTGACACACCCTTTTCATAAACATGTTCTATATTCCATTAAGCAAGATTAATTTTGCATACTCAAAATGATATCAATAACTTGTTGATGGCTAAACAAACTATTCACGTTCTAACTATCCACATTGGCAATTAATAGTTACCAACTAGTAAAGAACCATACTAGGGTGACAAATGAATCATAGCATATATAAATGACATGTTTGACATAAGTTCAATTAGGTTGAATAACTAATCCAAAATTAATTGAGACAATTATATGTTGAATTATCATGCAATAGTTTAAAACAATATAACTTTTAAAACATGGGCTCAACATGATCAAAGCACAACTTGCCTTCAAAAAGTTCTTGATTCTACTTTAGACCTTGCTCTTGAGTTGGCTCCTCGCTTACTAACACATCGGGTACTTTAACGTCTACGCATAACAAATAAATAAAGTAATAAATACCAAAATTAGAGAGCAAAATCAACTCTAAAAATTAAATAAAATTCACCATTAAATAGAGCTCAATTTTACAAATTTTTAGGAACTGGAATCACCTCAATCAGAGTTCGTATGAGAGAGAACTGGCTTTCTAAAGATGAAAATAAAAGAAAAAAAATAAATCCCAATTAATCGAATTATTTTTCTACTAAAAATCGAGTTTATGACATCATGATGATGTCAGCTCTAATTAACGTTTCGACTGAATTATTTTCTAAAGAAAATCAAATTATGACATCATGCTGATGTCATATATCCATTTACCTGAATTAAAGATAAACCTAAAAACATATATAGAGGCTGACAGGTGGGCACGAGTCTATGGACCCGATCCACGAGACCTCGTTGGTTTACTGTGAACCTAGCTCACGGGTAGATTGACCATCGGCGGCTGACGCAACACTGCCAACGTCACGCGTGCACACGTGGCGTGATGTGAGGCTACCATGTGGCGCGATCTTGAGTGCTCACATTGGATCGGATGGCCAGAGCAAGACGACGATCGGTGGCAATGACTCGCATGGCAGCGTATGGCTGGAGACGGAAACAATGACCAAGAACGCGGTGAAACGGTCATGGATTCACCTCGCGAGCGCACTGATCTGCAGTGGCTCAACATAGGGATCTCGGATCCGGGCTTGGAAGCGACAAATGAGACTTACCGACGATGCAATGCAACAAAAACCGACGTGGCAGCACCAAAAACTCTGATGGGCATTTCCTTCGCATCCGTAGTATCTCGAGCAACAAACCTAGGCAGAAAAGATGGCGCAGAACGGGAGAGTTAATGTAGGGTATCATCGGCCTTTATAGCTCCTTGGAATACACGCAAATCGCAGACACTGAACAAACGCGACGGCACGGTTCGAAACGGACTCGTTGAAGACGATGAACCACAGTCGTCCACGTGGCACAACGGACAGTTGCATGCACTCGAGCGCGGCGTAATTCGATCCGTTTGCAAGAACAACGGCCAATATATGCTAGGGTTTCTATAAACCACGATTGATCTCAGTTACACGATCATCATCCAATGGTGAAAACTTCTAGGGTTCCAAAGCGGCATGATCCAATCTCACACGTTCGATCCTGATCCAACGACTCCGCACTAGGGCTATGTGGACACCCCTGGGCCGCATGATCTTAATCCAATGATATAGAGCTAGGGTTTAGCTGTAAAGGCTGCGGCTGGGCTGGCACGAGCTACAGGTTAGGCTGGCTTGGGTGCCTGATGGATTTTGGCCCAAATGGCTTTAAGCATTTTCTGATTTTCTTATTTAAAATAATTATAGAAATTAAATTAGGCCAAATAAAATAGCAAAAATACTAGAAAAATTCCAAAAAAAATCTGGAAAATATTTTACGACATTTGGGACTCAAATAAATTATAAAATACACAGTAAATCCAATAAATGCAAAAATTGGGATGTTACAACCCATCATCCACCTCACCACCGCAAGTCGACCCCTATGCGTGCCCGCTGTCTGTCGAGCGTAGCTGACACGCCTTGCGACACCGCTTCCAGTTTTTGACCGCACGACCCCTGGTTTTGTCGCCCGACACAACCAACAGTCTCACCCTGTTTCGTCACTACATAACATCCCTTTATATTGTCCTTTTCCATTCATTGCCAGCCGTGGGAGAACCCAAGCGCAACACCCGTTGCTCCGCCTTATCGCGCCCACGAGAATTCACTAGCCTTCCCCGAGCTAATTGTACCTACTTTAGCTCCAGCAACCTTGTCACCACCTCCCCAGCTTGCACTCATTTCATTTTTGCAAAAATTTGAGCTCTTTGTGCTCTGCTTTAGCAAGAATGTGCACGTTGTCCTAGTGTCGGTGAACCTACTTTGAGCCACCATTGCTCCCGGTAAGCTCTCTTTGCTCGATATTCATGTTATTTTCTCTCCTTAAGCTCTATTCTCACCTCTAGCATGCATGTATTCATATTGGAAGCTATGGGAAGCTGCACTGTCGCCATTGCCTCCCTACCCGGTGAACACGCCGTGTCGCTCCGCCGTGTTCCTGTTGTTCCAGTGAGCTTGGTCCTGCGTCAACCCTGTCATCTTATGCCGTATACCCCAATGTTGATAACCCCTCACTCAATTTCCTTATTCTTGTAGTGAAGACTTCGAACCGGTCGTTCCTCTTTTCTTTTCTTTTTTTATTTATCAACCGAGCTATATTCAAATACTTATAACTTTTGCATATGAACTCCAAATTGAGTGGAACCAGTTTATAAATTTTTATAAAATTATGAGCTTTCATAATCTACAAAAATATTTGCATTTTCTCACCATTTGTATTCTTTTGGCTCTTATTTGTTTTATTTGATGTTTCATGTGTAGATACTGAAATCCTAGAAAATTTCACCAACGAAACAGAACAAGACAAATAATTCAATGAGCAAGGCAATCACTCCCTTTGATCATATTTATCCCACAATTCACTGTTATATATGTTGTGTTGAAAACTATTATGCATGCGCGTATTTTCGATAAATGTCACTATATTGATAGGATTGGTAGATATATCCAATTGTTGCATATACCCTACCTTGATAAATTACTACCTTTCTGTTGTCACCTTAGTAACTATTATCCTTTGCTCTAATATTTTTTTGTGAAAAACTGGAGAGAACGTATGGTAGAAGTCTAGCCCTGCTTATACCGATATCATTTACACTAAATAGGCTATGGTCAAATTATTCACCAAGGAAATATTGATGATATGGTCCAGAGGTGATACCTATATTATTTTGGCTAAGAAATAAAATGGAAAACATATTTTAGACATAGGCGAATGGTCATGGAGACTGGTGCTTGTGCACGAGATAAGGGTATGTGTTTGTCTCACTTGAGTCACTAAGGATTGAGTCTATGGTGTAGTTAGATCCAAAAACCAATGCACAAACCACATGTTCCTTTTATGGGAAGACCCTAGCATAATAGGTTGTCAAGGCCTAGCAACAAAACCACTAATGGTAGTTGATAGGTGAGATTGAGTTTGTGCAGGCACATAGGGTCTACTCCCCGCTTGTACGGACCTCACTGGATAAGCATGGTCTACCAACAGAATATTTGAGCTCTTGGGGTGTTGGAGGGGTACTTGTCGGGATCTGAATATGCAAATTTGGACCCTCAATCATACACAGTGGAACTTAATAAAAGACTATATTTATTGAATAAAAGATAGTTGATTGAGCTTATGATCAATTTTACATTATTATGCCACACAGAACTTAAACTCTAAGAAATATAATAGTAGCAGAACGAAAAACTTTGTAGATAACTTATCAATATGCCATAGGCAACTGATAAAGTTCGCCTCCTCCTGGAACTCCTTCATAGTAGGTGTAGACTTTTCTTCAACTGATGTATTTGTTGTGCTAAGGGTGAGTACATAAAGCACTCAACAAGTTGTGCATAGAATGCAAGTCTATTATAACTACATGCAAGGTTTATTCCAAAGGAATGGCTATTTTGTAGTAAAGTAGCATTTTTCAATTGAATACAATATATAAATTTAAATGATAGTAAAATAAATAGCAATAATAATAATTAAGCTTTCAAGAATTTCTCAAATTAAATTAGCATACAGCTTAAACCAATTTTCACTACTTCTATTAGCACACAACCTCCTTTCCTAAGTTTTATTTCGTAAAATCTAACACTTGTTGAAATTCTCGTGCATTGTCCATAACCGTGGACACGGCTATTCGAATAAATTGGCACTTTACAAAGGTTATACACTTTACCTACAAGATATGAACAATTTTATAATATCAACCAAAACACGTACTCATCAACGTGCGACTAAGAATATCATAACAAAAACTTTTCAAAAATTCTATCCGAATATAGACACTCCTGATAAGTCTGGTATCACTATTCCTCCCTCACACAGCGCAGAAGAATAATACGGACTCATCATTGGACTAGGAACAATCATTGTTCAAAATATAGAGCCACTGCAACACACACCTTCCCCAACCGCACACATGGCTTGTTATCCTTGTGAGATATCATATATCAAGACTCAGTAACTTACTGAGCTAGGTCTGTCCTATAGCAAATATGTTGTCATATAATTAGCCCGGTTTAATGCCTTACAAGGTTAAGTCCTTAATTGACCAAGACAAGACTTCCAATAAATCTCAGTATCGATATCAAAAAGATTCACACAGAATCTCCAACCCAAATGTCACACAGACCCACCATAATCTCTTGCCACTTGCCTCAATCTAAATCATTTATCACCCCAGTTGATTATTGTATGACACATGCCATCAACAATTCAACATCATTGTGTGACAACACTTGACACACCCTTTTCATAATTAAGCTACATATATAATTAGTCAAATTGAATTTGCACTTCGAAAAGATATTAGTTATACGTGGCATGGCATCTATTGGAAGCCCACATTAGTATCTATTAGCAACCAATAAATAATGGTATCTATTAGCAACCAACTCATAAAGATCCATCTAAGCATACTAATAGCAACCAACTAATAATATATCAATTATACGTGGTATGGCATCTAAGCATACTAAACACGATCTAACCAACCCACGTTGGTATCTATTAGCAGCCAACTAATAATGATCCATCCTAGGGTGACAAATAAATATAGCATAGCAAATGACAGGGTATGTATAATTCAATTGGGTTGAATAACTAATTCCCAAATTAATTGAAAACAGGTATAAGCATAAAATAACATGCAATATATTGAAACAAAACAACATTTGTAAAACTGGGTTCAACATGATCAAAGTACAACTTACCTTATAGCAACTCTTAATCTTAATCTGGACCTTGAACTAGAGTCAACTATTCACCTCCGAATGCTCTTGGTACTTCAACACCTACGTTAAACAAAACGTGAAAACAAAAATAAATACAAAATAGATAAAAGAAAAACTCTAAAAATAAAATAAAATTACCAAAATAAAGAGCTTGAATTTAGGAATTTGAATGGGCTCAATCAGAGTTTGTATAAAGAAGAACGGACTCTCGAAAGATTTACTAAAAATTAAATCTAGAAAATAAGAAACTAGAATATTCCCTAACAAGTGGGCCGGTTAATAAATTAAAATAAAAACAAAATTTGATTTTTTGGAAAATACACCGGCAGAGGCTGACATGTGGCCCCACATGTCATACTCATGTTAATGTCACCATGACATCATGCCAACGTCCTACAACATGTGGCAACCACCGAGTCATGCCACGTCAGCGCATTAAATCCAAGGGTCAACGGCATTGATCTCTAGTGAATTCGGGTCAATTCTCCAAAAATCTCTCACCACAATGATAAATCGGACGCAAGCGTTGTGAGCTCCAGCGACCTGTAACATCCCAAAAATTTGGCTTAATTAAGTTTTTATTGCTTAAATGTGCATTTGAGATTTTCTCGAATTTATTTGAATTAGTTTTAAATCAAGTTTATTGCCTTTTATTCAAATCTATTTAAATCTGTGCAAAGTCAAAATAAAGTTTTGACAAAAATATTTTATTTGAGTCCAGAATGTCTCAAAGTATTTTTGAGATTTTTCTTGGATTTTTCCCAATAGTTTTATTGCTTAAAATAAATAAAATGAATTTCTGGAATTATTTTAAACGAAAAATCTGTTAAAAAGCGTTGTGAACAGTGTTGGGCCAAGCCCAACACAGTGCGTGTTCGGCCCGCGCCGATGCGGCCCAATCCAGCCCGTGGCGCGCGCGGCGAAACCTAGATCGGTGACCGTCGTGCGCGATCCAACGGTCCAGCGAAGGCCGCGTGTGCGCTCACGTTTCGATCGTCGGATCAGGACACGCGTACGGCTGAAACGTCGTCGTCCTCGGCTCGGACTCGGAGTCCGCCGCCGTTACGCCGCCGAACTTCTTTCGCCGTGTAGAGCTCGGACGCCGGTTATAAATAAGGGGTAGCACCCGAGGTTCGCAATGGCCGCGTCTTTTGGTTGGAGCGTTTCACGGAGCAGCCCTAGAACGCATCTACGAGCTCGTCGGAGTTAGCCAAGTCCTCGCCGCGTTTTCCGCGAAGCTCGCCGTCCGGAAGTCTCCGCCGCCGCCAAGGTCGCCAGCGTGTTCGCCGTGACGAGGCGCGCCCCGTGAAGCGAAGCATCGCCAGAGACCCTTCCTTCGCCGTCGCGGTGGTCTTCGTCTCAAGTCCGCGAAGAAGCGCCGCCGTGCCGCCATCGCTAGGCTCGAAAGGTAACGACCGTCGGATCTTCAGCGAAGGGCTAGGATCGTGCCACGTAGGGTTAAGATCGGTAGCCGTTAGATGCGATCTGTGCGGTGGAATTCCGCCGCGCGTGTGGACCAATCGCAGGCGGACGCGTGTCGGGCTCACCAGCCGAGGTGCCATGGACCGAGTCCACCGTAGTCCTGCGTTGCGCCGTGGACCCAGTCCATGGACCGGGACGCGTGGCAGCGTCTGATTGGCTGGCGCCAGGGCTGACGCCAGCGTGACGTCATGCTTACGTCATAAGTCGGTTTTCGAATTAAAAATAAATCTGTTAATTCGTAATTTTCGATTATCTGATTTTAGCAATTTCAATATTTATTTCAAACTTCAAAAGGCTATATCTTTTGCAATTTAACTCGGATTTGAGTGATTCAAATTTCTAAAAATTTGTAAAATTGAGATCTATTTAATGGTGAATTTTATTTTATTTTTGGAGTTCAATTGCTCTCTGTTTTGGCATTTATTTGCTTTTCTCCTTCGGTACGCGTAGACGTTGAATTGTGCGACGCTTCGGAGGAAGATTCAACAACTCAAGAGCAAGTTCTAGAACCAGATCAGGACCTATTCCAAGGCAAGTTGTGCTTTGATCATGTTGAACCCATGTTTATAAAATTGCTATGTTTGTTTTACCCTATTGCATATATTTCAAATATACAATTGTTTTAAATTAGATTGGGATTAGCTAATATACTAGATTGATCTATACCCTACCTTGTCATTGTATGCCATGATCCATTGTCACCCTAGATTGGTTAAATATAGTTGGTAATAATTATAATCAACATTGGAGGATTAGTTCAGATTAGTTGCTTAGCCATGCCACGTCGTCACATGTGTCAGAATCATTGATAATTAATCTTGATTAATGAAATATGGAACAATATTATGAACTTGTGTGTCATGTGGGATCACACGATGAGATTGAGTTGTTGTGGCGAGTCATGTCACGCAACGATGTTGACTTGTTGATGGCACGTGGTGCTTGGTAATCAACTGGGTGATAATAATTTAGATTGGGGCAAGTGACAAGGAGAGTATGCCAAGGTGGGCCCAATGGGCAGAGGGTATGTGGATGTCTTGCCCGATCACTCTAAGGACTTAACCTTGCAAGCCTTTGACTCGAGTCAATCATGCAACCATATGTCCGTATGGGCCACCTAGTGATTAATTTGCAATGTCTTAACTTTGGTACTATCTTGGTCGTGTGAGTTCCCGAGTTATGGTGTAATTCACATGGCGCAAGAGGGGGGCCCTGGTTGTGGTTTTCAGACCCACCAGTGTTGAAACCTTAGCGGGTAGTACTGGATTAAGCTAGAGCATTGTAAAGGCTTTGTCATGATCTCTTCGCCGACACACCAAAGGAAGTGTGTTAATTGCATGGCACCAAAAGACGATCATGTCGTGTGGGTAAAGTGCATAACCTCTGCAGAGTGTGAAACTATTCGGATAGCCATGCTCGCGGTATTGAGAAATGCTCGGGAATTACAGTTAAGGGTTAGCTTAATTAAAATGAACAACTTGGTTGGGATGGCGGAATGCCATATGGAAGATGGAATTCGACTTAGGATTGGAAACTTGGTTTACTTGAGAAAAGCTGAATCTATCATTATTGTTATTGGTTTTACCGTCTTTACAATCTATTTATTGTATTTGTTCGTAAATGCTGCTTTGTTGCAAAATAGCCATGATAGCCTATCCTTTGGAATAAGCCTTGCATATAGATACATAGAATTGCATTCTGTGTACAACCTGTTGAGTGCTTTAAGTACTCACCCTTGCCAACAATAACCTCACCAGTTGAAGAGTCTACATCAATGCTGGAGGAAAGATTCCAGGAGGAGACGAATGTTTAGGGCGCAAGCCTTGTCAGTTGTCTGTGGTATACTGAGGGGTTGTCTACGTTTTCATTCCGCTGCAGTCTAAAATATTATTCAGCCTTGCGAGGCATAGTCATGTAAGAGGACCATAAGGTCATTCAACTAGTAGTATGTATCATATGATGTCTTTCATAATATTTCCGCTATGTATGATTGTGATATTTACTGATGTTGAGCCTGTGTGCACTAGCGTGATCCTGGACTAGTGCAGTATACACAGAGGGTCCGGATTTGCATATTCGGGTCCGACACGACCTCTGGCAACAGCGGTGAGCAAAAGAGTAGTGGTGGCTCGGGCTTCATGGTGACAACGACTTCCGGTGACACTCTGACCACGACAAGGCAAGCACCAGGTAGAACACGATGAGATGATCACGATGGGGTAGGGCACGGGTCTTGAGACTTACCACCGGCGGCTAATCAATGACTTCTTCTCCTTGGCAATGCTTTGCGAAATCCTTCAAATTCAGTGAAACGGCGGCAAAATCCTTCGAATCGATCTAGGGTTTGGCCCACTTAGCTCCTTGCAAACATGGTGCTCCCATTAAATAGCATGAAGGGTCCATGACTTGGCTAGAATGGCAACGGCCGGGACAAAGTCCACGCCGCACTGACAAGTGGGACCCACCTGTTAACGTCGCACACGGTGGATCGGGCCAAGCAACTGACTGGGTTGGCGCGATGCGTCCAGTTGGGCTTCATTGCGGTGAACTGGGCCATATCAAATAGGTTTCGGTCAAAAATCCTTTTCCGGATTTTCAAATAATTTTTCTTTTTTAGAAATTACAGAGAATACAAATAGCTTCAAATTAATAGCAAATAACTTTAGAAAATTCTATAAAATATTTTAGATCATGTAGAACTCAAATAAAATATTTTTAGAAATTTTTCACTTGAACATCATCCATATTAAATCCTTTTTGTCTAAAGGGAAAATCCATAACAAAGTTTAAATTGCAATAAAAAATCAGAAAATTCCCAAAAATGTTAAATTAAAAAAATTAAATCAAAAGCAAAAATTGAGATGTTACAATACTCCTTATCCTAAAGAGGGTATCGACGGGCAATTTGTTGTTAGCACTGGCAATGTAAATGCTTTCTCATATGCTCCCAAATTGGGTACTGACAGTTTTGAATGACATGTGTTTACATGGTGGAATGTTTATGTCGTGTGAGTAAAGTTGTACGCCCTCTGCAGATTGTATGAATCTATTTAAATAGCCGTATCCTTGGTTGTAGACGACTTGGTGAATCCTCCTTCATAGTAGCTTTCCTCTTTTTAAAATGGTGTTAGGAGCATATAGATGGGAAATCCATGTACGGGATGTTCGGTGAGAAGAACCTTGCCATGGTTTAATGTTTATGGCAGCACACCACGTATCTATATATCTTACATATGCACTATTATTACCTATTATAAACT
Organism: Otatea glauca; assembly: GCA_036346275.1. Taxonomy (NCBI): domain Eukaryota; kingdom Viridiplantae; phylum Streptophyta; class Magnoliopsida; order Poales; family Poaceae; genus Otatea; species Otatea glauca. The sequence goes on along the minus strand of CM070721.1, from coordinate 13,334,605 downwards.
GTCAAATGCTTTTACAACTTTTTGTTTGTAATATGCTATTCTATATTGTGAAAGAAAGCTTGCTTTATGAAAATTTTTAGAACATGGTAGGATAACCACTCGTTTGACATAGCCTTGCATACTATATACCTTTGTTTAAAAGTCTTGCGGGATACGATTTTCGTACTCACCATTGCTTGTTGAACATATTCAGAAGATGTTGAAGATGACTCAATGCACGATTACTTTTATGCCATGGGTTACGGTGACCAGGACGCTGAGTTCTAAGGTCTCATCCATTCAGTTGCCCATGGTTGGGCTAGGCATGCTCACTGGACCCCATTATCTTTTGTTCCTGCATCCACTTCATTCTTTTGCTATGTAACATTATTCGGTTAGTCGGCCCCTTTTGATGTCAAATTAGTCATGTATGACTTAATTTCATATGCTTATTACTACGTGTTATTTAATTTCTCGTTATGTATGAATGTGATATGTCAATGTTAGATGTGTGTGCTAATGACTAATCGTGGGACTAGCACGATATACACATAGGGTTTGGAAACATAGTTTCTGGGTTCAACATCTTCTCGTGCGCCTCTTGTTTTGGATAAGCTGTTTTATGGTGTCTAGGTTGCTTGGGTTCTCCATATTCACCCCATAGATTTGTATAGGCCCCTTACTCCTCCTTGAAAGCAAGTAGAAATTATATTATGAAAGAAAGTAGGAATCATAATCCTATTAAGATTCATCTCGCACACCTTTCTAAATCATAAAAGACTATATATGAGTCACCATAATTAACAATATCTACCTTGACTCTTATCTGTTGAAGTCATCATGCTCCTTCAAAAACTTGCTCCAAGTTGGCTTCGTATTTTTTTTCTCTCACCTTAGGGAGTGCTCCCTCCATTAGGACTTGTGCGCATCACCGTAATGTGTGCGTTGACGTTCGGGCTTAGCATCCTGATCTACCATAGAGCACTTTCTTTATGTTGTTTGGTTAACATCTCCTGTTCCTAGTCTTCCATGCCACAGGTCTATACCATCTCAGAGTTCCACCTGCTCGTCTACCATGTGGTTTGTCCCGCCACATCTTTTTTCTTCCAATAGCTCGCACCTTCGCCTTTGCGTCTGCTAGATTTTTGCAATCGCCTTTGCAGTTTCGCACATAACTACAGTTGAGATCTGAGTATCTACCATTGATAACAAAGTTTCCTTTTCCTGATTAGGATGTTTTCAGACTTTCCATTGGTTGACCTTCCTTTAGGTTTACTTATCAGTCGGTATTCTCCATTACTCTAGATACTTTTTATGATTACCTTCCCTTTGCAAGTAACTCATATGACTCCATCTCGAAATGATATCTCACAACCTTCGAGATCAAGTGACCTCAAATATATTAGATTCTTCTTTAAGTTGGGAACATATCGAACTCCCATCAATGTGTGATATGCTCTATCACACATCTCTAATATAATTGTTCCCACCTTAGTAATTGCATACTTTTTGCAATCAGTCAAGTGAACAGTTCCATGCATCGGGCATAGAGATCCTTTGTTAAATATCTCTCTCGCCGAACATATATAGAAGCAACAACCTGAATCGCACCAAACATATATGGAAGTAACAACCTGAATCTAATATCTATCCATGAGAAGTACTTGATTGACTGATGGCAAGTTCATCTGAATCATCTTTTGGTATCGCCATTAAGCATGCACCCTTTATTTGCTTTAAATTCGAACAATCCTTTATCATATGACCTTCTTCGTCACATGGACAACATACACGTGTACCCTTAGTTTTGCACTTCTTCTTTCTATAACTCTTGCTTTTGCTTGCAACACTTACTACAGTCAATGCTTAATTACTCTAGGATGAAGATACTGTTGGCTTTTTCAAGAGACTCCACATCCAATAGATATACAACTGTATCGTTGAAGTTGAGAGTGCTTTTTCCCAACGAGAATATTCATCACCAATTGCTCCCATGATGGTGGTAGAGATGATGCTAGTATGGCGATTTTATTGTTCTCCTAAATTTTCTTATCCACACAGGTCAACTGTGTAGTAAGCTTGTTGAAGACGTTGAGATGGTTAATGAACTGTGTACCTTCCTCTATGCGCAACACGTTCAGTTGCCGCTTTAATACCCACCGGTTTGTCAGCGACTTTGCCATATACAATTTTTCTAAGTCTTTTAAAATTTTATTCGGTGAATTCTCCTTGATCACCGAATACTTTACCTAATCAAAGAGACATAGATAGATTATACTAACAGTATTTTGTTCTATCACCTTCTAGTGTTCGGCGGACGTCTTTTTTTGTTTGTCCCCTTCAAGAGTAGCAATTAACTCTTGCTGGATAAGTTCATTCTTCACCACACATTGTCACACGCTGAAATTTCCTTTGGCGTCAAACTTGTCCACTTGATTCCACATCGTCAACATTGGTCTTGATTTTGTGCTACCTGGCGCTTTATCAAACTTCTCATAAATCTGATTAATTCGGCCTTGGCTCTGATACCACTTGTTACACTCTGATACATGTTCTTATGCGTATCAACCCCGGATTGGATCAGGGTTTTGTGAGATACGGTACAAGCATGTACGGTCTCAAGAACGAAAAAGATGAATCTCATAGAGAACAAAAAATGATGTTGAAGCAACCACGACGAGAGAGAAAGATTTGACAAAGCCAACTACAAATTCTTGAAACACAACCTTAAAATAGTACAAGAGATTGCTGCTCTCTCACAACCTCTCGAACCTTTTAGGAACATCGGATTCTTGTCATATATAAGAATGTAGTACTAAAGAATAACCTAGCCTCTAATTCTCTTGTGCGTCTCTTGCTTTGGATGAGCTGGTTTGTGATTCTTGGTTGCTTGGGTTCTCTATGACCACGCCACGAGTTTATATAGTCCCGTTAGTCCTCCTCCAAAGCAAGTGAAAATCCTCTCTCAAAGAAAATAGGAATCTTAATTCTATTAGCATTTATCTTGTACGTATTTCCAAATCCTAAAATACAATATGCGAGTCATCGTAAATGTACACTATATATTTGTACCGTACCGTTTCAAGGTTATACTACAACCGTCTCGTCTAGAACGCAGGGATTCTAAAAGAAATACATTTAGGTGAGTATATTTTTCTACGGCAGGGCAATCCAACTATGGTTAGGTGCACCAATCTGTTCGTGTCATGTTCTATTTTTTTATGAGCATGGGGAATGCATACTTGCATCATACGTCGACATTTCCTAAAATATCCACATCAGCTGCCGTTTCCCTCGAAGAAATGGATCGGAAGTTCTGGGCCCCTCACCTCCACCGATCTAACACCAGCTACCAGCTAATCTGATGTTTATAGCTCATCTTATATTATTTTTCTCAACTAATAAGAAACGCCGATCTATATAAAAGAAAAAAAAGGGAATGTAGTATTTTTTTTCTTCTAAACAATCACCTCTTTCTGCAAGATATCAGTATAATGGGAGATAAATCTGCATATGTAGGGCATGTTTGGAAAAGGAAGATTTGGGTCTAAATGCTCAATATTTAGTTCAAATTTAAAGTAAACCCTAAAATTTCATAGACCAATCCACCTCTTCCAAACAGGCTCGATGTTTTCTTTAATATATACTCCCATTCATTCGCATAGACATTTACCCCTCTGGACAACGTTCTTTTCATGACAATTGTCAGCCTGGTTTTGGCAATTGCATTGACATCGATAGCCCTTTTAAAAAAACTAAGTTGCACCTAAAGTCAATCCGAAAGTTTTGAATACGAGCCACCTTCTAGCCAATTGCCAAATGTAACCTTCTTAATTGCTAGTGATGAATCTATACAGTTCTGGATCATGGTCAACTTTGCTTTCCTCTTAGAAGACGTCAATAAAAGGATGTAACCAGTGGAGCAGGCTCTTCAACGAGGAAATGAGGAATCAGGCAGCAGGTCGGATAGGGATGGAGTGTAGTCACTATGGGACTGCAACTTAAGAAGTCTTCGAAGTCTCGGATCGTTCAGATCGGTCGAAAACGTGGTGAACAATATTTTGATATAGTACATAAACAGTGTTTTCGTGCAATGAAAAATCTATGCAGCGTTTTTGGCTGATCCAAATTGTCCATTTTTGATCGAACAGTCCGCTTAAATTGCAATCCCAAAAGACTGCACCCAATCCCTTGTCCCAGAGGCCATTATCTTCGTTGAAAAGGGCGCGGGCTCAGTTCACAATCACATTGTGCCCTGTGAAACTCTTGATGCGTGACCGATGATACATGCAGGAATGACCAAACAATGATTTCCTCTTAACATCCTAGCCTTTTTTCATTAGTATTTGGAATGGAAAAATCCACTCAAGCTTGTTACTAGTATAAATTTGGGTTCTTCTGTTCAAGTAAAAAAAAATAGAGTAGAACAGTTTGCAACAACATTAGTATTTTCTGTTCTATTGAAGCAATCGTGAAACAACATTAGTATTTTCTGTTATGTTGAAGCAATCGTGAAACATTTCACCATAGTTATCCCTAGCATTGCAGAAGCACTAAAATTACTTGGGTGCTTGACACTGTAAATCCATATATGTTACCCTCCGCCCTTGTGTGAAAAATGTATGCAGCTTACCTTATGAATTTTCATTAAATATCACTAGGAGTACTATCAATCCATATATGGACTACCTTTTAAAAAATTAAATACTCACCTTAAAATGTCAGGTCATCTTCCTCCAATCTGGAAATTTTAATTGTAAGCGTACGGCACGCTAGAGAAGAATCCATTTCTTTTCTAGCTTCCGGTAATTTTTTTAAATCTAGCTTATATGTACGGATTTACAAATCTAGTTCTTACTGTGTCCAGGGAGCACAGAAGCCGACGGAGCTCGATCGATCGTGGGAGCATCGTTGTTCACCACGGCAGAGCCGCTTCCGCTCTCCTCGGGAGCGGTAGCAAGTTCCTGTCGCGCTCGCTGGTGCCCTGTTGCGCTCGCGCCCACCCGCGCTCGCCGAGCGTACTACGGTGCTCGCCTGCCGCACCTTCCGCAGTGGGGAAAGGGGCCCAATTTGCAAATTTAGCGTGGGGAGATATATTTGCAAAAAAAAATGAGATGACGAGGCTAGAAAAGTAATAAATTCCCAGAGAAGAACCAGATCCACGGGCCCTTTTGAACGTGGAAGAACATGATGCTGTCTCGCTGCTCGTTCACAAGGAGAAGAGGGAATTACCAAATTTGTTAATAAAAAAAACTAATTAGCTGTCATACCACACGGTGGCCAAACGAGGATAAAAATAGAGAATGGATTTGAAGGACTAAGTTAAATTGGTACAAACATTGTTTTTACTCCTGTGCAATCCAATATCATACATGAATTATTAAAATATAAGAGAAGCAAAGCAAAGCAAAAAAGAAAAGAAATTGCCTTTCCCATTTCTCTCGGATAGAGTTGCTATTGCAATTGTGTGTAGCTGTATAGCTTCATCTCTCCTAACTCTGGTATTTTTTTTAGAATGTTTGAAAACCTTTGGACCGATTTTCATGGTATTTGCAACATTTAGTGCATTTTCACATGATACACAATCGCTTAAGATACTTTGAGACAAGCATCAAGGGAGCAGAGAGAACAAGAAACAAAAAAACCATAGACCTTACTACCTTAGACACTTCGACTTTAAAAAAACACAGTCGACTTGGGATGTAACTCAGCATCAATCATCGCTATAATGCTGAGCGGTAACTCTTAAATCGTTGTGGCACTTAGTACTAGCTACTATTTGTGCTACTTAACACAACAACACTAAACATTATTGTTATGCATTCTTTGCAAAAACAAAAGAGAGAGACTTTTATTCATACTCGTGAAAAGTGGAAGAATGAATAGTTAAGACTTGAGAGTATCTCTCTATTACTTCTAATTAGGAGTTGGTGGCAGTGGTCCGTTCTCCTCTAGAGTATCTGATTCATTGGATCTGATATGAACGGCTGAGATAGAAGAATATTTAATCATATCTTAGGTAGAAGGATTTTATCATATCTTTTTTGAATAGAAATATTATTTTAGCATGTCTCTATTCGCATGTTCTTACTATGGAAAAATGTTATTCATATATCTTATAAATGGAAGGATTTTCTTATCATGTCCTGCATGGATAGAAGGATATACTCATCATATCCCATAATACAGGAATTCTATCTCATCATATATGGAAATGCATAAATTAAAAGGAAAGAATCACGCAACCAAATCACGTGCCAATCACGAAGATGTCGGGGAGACCTGGCTTCTATCCGCCTGCGTACGCTGCCTTCTGCTTTCATCTACTCTCTATTAGAGGGCACCCACTCTCATCTCCAGGAAGACAGGACGGTCGGTAGTGGAGACACATGCAGGAAGAGAAGAGAAGAGAAAGGCCGTGTGCAAGAAGCAAGAAGATTTTCTGCAAGGGGAAGGCAATAACTTTCTCCTCCTTCAATAGCAAGGATTGATATCTCTCTACTAATTCTAATTAAGAGTTGGTGGCGATCGTCCGTTCTCCTTCAGAGTACTTGATTCGTTGGATCTAACATAAACAGTTGAGATGGAAGATGATTTAACCCGATAGTCGAATCTCTTCGGAGGAACAAACTTTTCCTACTATTGAAACATAACTAAAGTTAGTGTTCTTTGCAAATAAATTTTTTGTCGCAAATTGAGTTTTCGTTGCAACACACGGGCACATGACTAGTTATATATAATAACACTGTAGCAGCCAACAACAGGTCCACGTATCCAACGTCCAGCAGAGTAGGTAGTACTGTAGCACCTGGACTCCTTTGTCTCTCCTCCGGTCCTCCCTCTTATGCTCCCTACAGCCGATGCCGACGTAGCTGCCACCTCGTGCAGCGGCTGGTGGGCACCCCGTCTTCTTCACTCGGTTGCATGCCTGTGCAGAGCTTGGCAGCAATGTTGGATATTAATCTTGATACATTAAAATTGGTTAGATTTCATTGTCAGTTGGTAGACTCCGTGTCCGAGTTACATGGCCGAACATGCATGGAAATTTATCTATAGCGTGTCCGAGTCTGTAGTTTGCATGCATGGCAAGTTTTTCCTTTCCTAGCCGTTTTGGTTGTCCGATTGAAGTTTTGATTTGGTTGTTTTTGTTAAGGAACCTTGCTATCGAATAGTCCGGAGTTCCCGAACAGATCTAAAATTGAAGAACAGAAAGAGAGAGACACGTGTTTAGGGAGAGCAACAGCGGAATTCTTTTATTGCTAATGATTGCTTGCACATAGGGGGGACCCCCCTTCTCCTTTTATAGCGCTCACCTAGGGTTTCGGCTAAGGGGCCAACGTGGGCTTTCCATGGGCCACGAGGGTTTCCCAACACTCCCCCTTGGGCCTTTTGCCGCAAGATGCATATGCCTCATTAAAACTCCAGAAAAACCCAGTGGGAAAAATACTTGGAGAAAGAGTACACAGCATACGCTTACTATGTTGCACGAATTGCCTCGTTAAAACCTTATGCAAGAAAACTTCATGAAAAACTTGCTAAGGAAAAAGAGTACAATTCTCCCAACTTCAATTGCTAATCTTCGAGATTCATGTTGGGTATTCATAATTCATGCTCGAGATTCATGTGGGAGTATGTGAAATATCTCCCCCTGAAATCTGCACTTCTCTAAGTCTCATCATCCCAATTCCTTTCACGCACCTTTCAAAGGTAGATGCTGGGAGTGATTTAGTGAACAAATCTACAAGATTTTCACATGACTTAGTATGCAATATCTTGATCTCGTTCATCTTATACAATTTGTGAGCATAGAAGAACTTGGGGTTGATATGCTTCGTGAGATTGCTCTTCACATAACCCATCTGTGCTTGGGCAACACAAGCTGCATTATCTTCATAAATGATTGTGGGAGTTTGCTCAATGTTCAAGCCACACGACTTCTGGATGTGGTGAACCATTCTTCGGAGCCATGCACATTCACGAGATGCTTCATACAAAGCAATGATTTTCGAGTGGTTTGTCGACGTCGAGACGAGAGTCTGCTTAGACGACTTCCAAGAAATTGCTGTTCCTCCACATAGGAAAATATAGCCAGTTTGAGACTTGCCAGTATGCGGGTCTGATAAATACCCAGCATCGACATAGCCAACCAAATTCAATTCATTGTTTCTTCTGAAAAACAGACCGAGGTTTTTGCTTCCTTAGAGGTAATGGAAGATATCCTTGATCCCTTTCCAATGCCTTTTGGTGGGTTCTGCACTGTACCGAGCTAACAAATTCACAGCGAACGCAATGTCCGACCTGGTGCTATTCGCAAGGTACATGAGTGCTCCAACTGCACTCAGATATGGGAATTCTGCTCCCAGGACTTCCTCCCCCTCTTCTCTAGGTCTGTATGGGTCTAGGTCTGCTTGGAGTGACCTTCCGACCATTGGTGTCTTCGCAGGATATACCTTTTCAAATCCAAATCTTTCCAACACTTTCTGCGTGTAGGTTGATTGATGTACCAAAATTCCTCCTTGGACATGCTCAAACTGCAAGCCTAAACAAAACTTGGTTTTACCCAAATCCTTCATTTCAAACTCAGACTTCAAGTATGAGCATGCTTCTTCAATTTCTTCATCCGTCCCAATGATGTTCAAGTCAACTACATAGACGGAGATTATACAGAATCCATTCGGGATCATTGATAAACACACATGGACAATCTTCGCTGTTTGTGTAGCCTTTCTTGCAGAAAGTCACTCAAGCGATTGTACCACATTCTTCCCGATCGCTTGACCCATACAGTGATTTCTCCAATTTCACACTGCATGTGTTTCTATTTGCTCCGCCTTGGTTGGGATAGGAATTCCTTGGTACTTTCATGTATATCTCCGAATCCAAGTTTCCATACAAATATGGTGTGACAACATCCATTAGCTTCATTCTCAACTTCAAATTGACGCCATTGAGATCAAATATCTAAAGGTAATTCCTCCCATGACCGGAGAATAGGTTTCTTCATAATCAACTCCGGGACGTTGAGTGAAACCTTGAGCTACAAGCCTTGCCTTGTACCATACAACTCGTTGTTTTCATTCCTCTTAGAACAAAGACCCATTTGTGACCTCACGGGTTTATATGGGGAGGTGTGCGGCATACGGCTCAAACACCTCTCTCTTGTTGGAGAGACTAACTCTGCAGTGATTGCCTTTTTCCATTCTTCCCAATCTAGCCTTTTCTTGCACTCGCTAGAGATACAGGCTCGGGATCATGATCAATGATCGAGGCAATCTTCTTTGCGAAGTATGCATCAACGTTGGTCGTTGCTCTATTCAGGATTCTCTGTTATTACAAAGTTTATGGCCATTTCTTCATGGGGTGCTTCATGCACTTCTACTTGCTCTTCACTGCTATTCCCTATCGCAGAGCAAGTTCCTTTAGCTTTCATCGCCTATGTGTACGCACACATTATTTCCGCGGCTCCCTTGATGGAAGATTCAAGTCCGGAATTGCCTTTCTTGTTGGCTTCTTTCCGGTGCAGTCTCAACCGCTCCCTTCTTTCCTTGGGGCATTTTCGTGATTGGTTGTGGTAAGTCCTCTCGCCCGATTTTCTCCAGACGCCTCCGGTACTTTGGGTTTGAGGAGCCGATTTGCTGCTTTTTCTTTGAGGCCTCTGAACAGTGAGGATACCTTCTATTTTCTTTGGTATTTCCACCCTCTCGTGCATTCCTTGCGGGTACATGCGACTTAACCACGCCTTCGGATCACAAAATGATCGGCGGTTCATTTGCTAAATTCGCAAATCAATTATCTTACGGACTTCTTGATTTGCTTCATTAGTGCGGGGTCATGTGCGGGATCCAGTGGAATGCCATATGATTTCGGTATTTTTCATCCGAAGGTTGATTTCTCCCTAATGACGGAAACGATCCTCGTCAAAGATGCAATCGAATCGGTCAGTATGCAAGTCTCGATCATGGGTTCCAAATACCGATTATGGATGCACTCTCATAACCAACGATATCCCGGACTTGCGGAGAGGGCCCATTGCAATCCGAGGGGTGGTATAGGTACATATACCATACACCCAAATTTTCTAAGATGGGAGATCTTGGGATGATCCTGCACAAGCCGCATAGGAGAATGGATGTTGTAGGCCGACGGTCCAAATTGATAAGAGTGCTGCGTGCAGACTGCGTGTGCCCAACAAGTGTTGGTCAAGTTACAACTCGCAAAAGCGGTCCGGCAATGAACTTAATCCTCTTTATTAGTGCTTGGCTAGCCCATTCTCGCGTATGGATGTGCGGATGAGTGCTCAATCGCTATCCCTTGCGCAGTGCAATAATCATCAAATGCCTTTGAAGTAAATTCTCCGGCATTGTCCATTCTGATGGACTTTACGCGATGATCAGGGAAAGCATTCTTAATTCTTATGATCTACGAGATCAGTTTTGCAAAAGCATGGTTTCTTGTTGACAATAAGCATACATGCGACCATTTCGAGGAAGCATCGATGAGCACCATAAAGTATCAAACGGCCACGACAGGCTGAATCGGACTGCAAATATCCCCCTGGATGCGTTCTAGGAATGCAGGGATTTCACTTTGCACTTTCATGACAGAGGGTCTAGTTATTAATTTCCCGGTGGCACATGCAGGGCACACAAAATCTTCATGATTCGGGAAATTTTTAACGTTAATGCCATGACCTTATGAGTTGTTCACTATATTTCTCATCATTCTAAGACCAGGATGGCCTAATCTACCATGCCATAAAGAAAATAACTCAGAGCTTCTAAAACAGTCTTCAAGGAAGTATACACTTCGGGTGCATGAATATTCGTGTAGTACAACCCAGATTCATATAAGGGATATTTTTCTAATACCATTTTTCCACATACCGCGTGCTTCACAATGCACAAGTATTCTTTGCCATTTTCTTCATTGGTTTCTACGTGAAAACCATTGGCGCGGATGTCTTTAAAGCTTAAGAGAGTGCACGTAGATTCAGGGTACAAAAGGGCTTATTCAATTACCAAAGTTGTACCCATAGGTAATATAATTGTGGCTCTTCCTGAGCCGATTACATATGAGTCGCTTCCTGCGATCGTAGTAATCTTTCCAGCGTTCTTCGTGATCGACTGAAAATATTTAGACTCTCTTAAGATGGTATTTGTTGTGCCACTATCAACAATGCATATCTCTTCCATTTGGGCGCTACACGATTTCTAGATAAAAGAAATATAATTCTAATCAGATAGAGGCAAAAACAATCCAAATATTGCTTGCAAATTTGAAGAATACTGGAATAAAGAATAAATTGCGTATTTATTCATGAAAGAAGTATGCTCTTCTAGAGCTTACAATTCATTATTCAAAGAAAATGCTAACAACCATAATCTAAAAAAATGCATTAAACAGAATCTGTAAAATATGCATTACTTTTCGCTTCTATGTCATCGAAGTTTTCTCTTCATTTGCCATAATAATGGCTGCAGATCGATGTCCGTGCTATTACGTGAGGATGAGGCAAGTGGGGTATCTACATCCATGACATCATCTTCACCGATGTTGGCGAAGCGTGCTTCATGAGGCGTTTTCTTTGCCTTTCTCTTAGCCCGATATCGTTGATCACTTCTTTGGATTCCGACATATCTTGACCAATGTCCCCAAGTGCCACACTTGAAGCACGCTTGGTTCTGCTTGTCCATACGGCTTGGTGTGCGTCTTTTCTTTGTCATCCCTCTTCACAGGGCTTTGGACTTTCCTTTGGCACAGGGCCTCTCTTTTCCACCCCGCTTGCCCTTCTTTCTATGAGTGGGCTTTTCACCTTGTAGCTATTGGCATTGACTTACGTGCGCTGCCTCGTCCTGTGGTCTGCGAGACATAGTTCTTGCGTAGAACATCGTCTTGCGATTCCGCAACTTGCATTACATCAATCGATTCGCTATACTCCTTGTATGCGCCCGACGATATTGCGTGCACTCTGGATAGCATTAGGGTGGAAGGTAGAGAGAGTTTTCTCAATCTTCTCTTCATCAGTGATCTTCTTGCCACATAGAGAGAGATTGGTACAAATTATGTGCAAGGCAGAATTTTACTCGGCCACTATTTTATAGTCTGCAAATCTCAGGCGCACCCAATCTTGCTGTGCTTGGGGCAAGATGGTGTACTTGAGTTTTTCGAACCACTTCTGAAGTGCAGTCCAAAGCTCAAGTGCACTCTCCTCAGCCATATATTCATTCTTCAGAGTGGCTGAGAGCTTGTGCCTGAGAAAATGCAGGGTTTGATCGTTCTGCTCTGCGGTAGGTTTCGCGTCCTGCGAGGACCCTAGACCAATTTTTCTGCACAGAGCTTCTTGCCCCCAAGAACAATATTTACGTCCGATGCCCAAGTGAGGTAGTTCTGACCGTGCGGGGCCAGTTTTTCAAACTCACGATTCACAATGCCAGACATCTGCATGATTTCAAAATTCTGGTTTAGATTACTGCGTGTAATCTGATAGAAAATGGTTGCAAAAACACAAAGTGCAGAAAAATAAATTGCTATGCATTGCAATATTTTAAATAAAGCAACGGATTCAAAATTCATAAAGAACATTCATAAAATAGAGAAATAAAGCTAGAAAAATTAAAAACAGAGCCAAATAAATCTTCTTGATATTCTGGCAAATTTTCAAAATTTTCTACAATTTTTCTGCAATTCTTCCCTTTTTTTTTCTTTTTCTTTCCCTTTTCTTTTCTTTTCTTTTCTTTTCTTTTCTTCTTTTTCCTTTTCTTGGGCTGAATTGGCCACTGGGCCGCGCCCACCTGGCCCACCAGCGCGTGCGACGGCTAGGGTGGAACCCTAGCCGCCACAGCCTTTCTTTGCCCTTTTCTACGCGCCGCCATCCCCCTTCTTTCTCTTTCCTCGGCGCATTTTCTTCCACGCACCGTCGCGCTCCTTCCCTTGCGCTGCCCTGCCCGCCTGCTCCATCCGGTCTGCACCGCACCTACGCGGCTTCTACACTTGCGCGACGGTGGCGGCTGCAGCGGTCAAGGCGCGGCGTCGCGCGCCGGGCGGCGGCGGTCGTCGCGGCCGAGCCGCGACGGCCGATCGCGACGGCGGCGGGGAGCTTGCGCGGCTCGCTCGGCGGGTGAGGAGGTGCCTCGGCCGGCTACGAAGCGGCGTGGAGGCGAGGAGGTGCCTCGGGTCGCTACTAGCGGCGTGGTGGCATCGGGGCGCCGGCCGAGTCAGTGGGCGCGACGGTTGCGGGCCGAGCCGAGCCGGGACGGCGCAATCTTTGCGTCCGAGGCGGCGGCCGGCCGAGGGTCGGGCGGGTCCGAGCCGAGGCAAGGACGGCGGGCGTGGCCGAGCGGGGCGGGCCGGACCGAAGCGCGCATGCGGCGACAACCGGCGTCGTGCCGTGCGGTTGCAGGCCGGCGCGTGGACCGAACGGGCGCAGCGGGCGCCAGAGGCGAGCCGGTTCTGCGACAGCAGCGGCAGAGACGGCGTCTACGTGACGACCGATGATGAACAGCGCTTTGAGCGCGCATTGTACTTTTTCTGCCCTTTTGTTTGTAGACATGTACAGTAACTGCGTGTACTGTAGCGATGTATCGTCTGTAGCTTCATGCCATACGACGAACGAAAACTGATGCGTAGGTTAGATGTATGCATAGAGACTAACAGCAATTAGATTCAATCGCCGAGTTTTCACCTCTTCTCACCTTTCAATTCTGAATTCCGGTAGAGCTTCGTGCTGATAACGTGTTAAGGAACCTCGCTATCGAATAGTCCGGGGTTCCCGAACAGATCTAAAATTGGAGAACAGAAAGAGAGAGACACGTGTTTAGGAAGAGCAACAGCGGAATTCTTTTATTGCTAATGATTGCTTGTACATAGGGGGGACCCCCCTCCTCCTTTTATAGCGCTCACCTAGGATTTCGGCTAAGGGGCCAACGTGGGCTTTCCATGGGCCACGAGGGTTTCCCAACAGTTTCGACTACTATATAAGCAGGACCTTTGTACTCTTTTGAAGTCAAGAAAAACAGAAAAGCTGCGGTTGTTTGCAGCACCAAAAATTTCTGATTCAGAGTATTGCTGAAAGTGCAATCTGTTTGTTGCTTCTTGTTTTTGGTTGTGTTGTTTGTTGTTCCGTTCGTTTGAGGAATCTGAAGACCGAAGAGAAGCAGCGACAACAGAACTTCAGGATTCGGCGACAATAGCAGAACAGCAGCGACAGAAGAGATTCAGGTAAACTTGATCCTATGGCTTTGCTGTCGCTAGCCCTCCTCCATAGCTCCGCTCCTCGTCGCGCTGTGCTTCTGACCGACAGTCACCTAGGGTTCCTTACAGGGGCGAAGCCAGTCTAGTCCAAAGCCTCGGGCTGGGCCAACTGTATTAGGCCGTTTTACAATTTTTCAAGAGATTTTCATCTTTTTCAGCTGTACTGGGCTGGGCTTTTCATGTCAGACCTCGGGCCTAGACCTGGGTGGCCCAAGACCTGACTCCGCCCCTGATTCCTTAGGTGTGCCCTCACTCGATGATAGGATTTAGATTGGGAATGGGGAAGCCAGAAGGGGAACGTGTGGTAGTGGTGGGGTCATGGGGTGGATGTGGAATTTTTTTCTTTAATATTTATTTTTATTCTTTTTTTCAAAACTAGGCGTCCGGGGTGAAAATTTATAGTTTTAGACGCCCATAACTCGTGTATGGGGCGATCGCCCCATACACGGGCGATAGCCTGCTGCCCAACGATCGTCTAACGGCCAAAAAACGACAAAATGGAGGTGGGCCCCCCTGTCGCCCGAGATAGGGGCGATCGCCCACCCCAAGCGACAGACGTGCTTTAAAGCGATCTTCTTTGCCTCGGTAGAAACGTAAAAAAGAAGAAGAAGAAGAAGAAGAAGAAGAAGAAGAAGAAGAAGAAGAAGAAGAAGAGAAAGAAGAAGAAGAGGAGAAGAAGAGGAGAAGAAGAGAAAGAAGAAGAAGAAGAGAAGAAGAAGAGAAAGAAGAAGAAGAGGGGGGGAAAGTCGATTCGTCGTTTCTGAGAAGGTATTTTTATAATTTTTTTTATGATTGTTTAGTTATGTAGAAGTTAAATGTACCATTTATTATTTACAAATTTTAGGATTTTGTAGTGTTTAGATAATTTTGTAGGACTGTGTGTTATTAGAATTTTAATGTAGCATTTAATATTTAGAAAATTTAAGATTGTATAGCGTTTAGAATTTCTCGGATAGTGTTGTTTAGAAATTTAATGTCGCAGTTCATATTTAGAACTTTAATGTAGTACTTAGTTTTAGAAATTTCAGGATTGTATAGTATTTAGTACGTTACAAATTTATTGTAGTATTAGAAATTTATTGTAGTGTTTAGAAAATTTAGGATTGTGTAGCGTTTAGAATTTCTCGGATAGTGTTGTTTAGAAATTTAATATCGCAGTTCATATTTAGAATTTTAATGTAGTATTTAGTTTTTAGAAATTTCAGGATTGTATAGTATTTAGTACGTTACAAATTTATTGTAGTATTAGAAATTTATTGTAGTGTTTAGAAAATTTAGGATTGTGTAGCGTTTAGAATTTCTCGGATAGTGTAGTTTAGAAATTTAATGTCGCAGTTCATATTTAGAACTTTAATGTAGTACTTAGTTTTTAGAAATTTCATGATTGTATAGTATTTAGTACGTTACAAATTTATTGTAGTATTCAGTATATAGAAAGTGAATACAGTGAAAATAGTAGGCAATATTTAAAACTTTAATTTGGTAGGATTAATGTAATGTGACACAAATATAATGTTAGGCCATATGGTAGGCAAGTCGAATTACTTATTTATAGTCGTATTTTGTAGTACGATCAATGTACGTTTTGTATATTGTATTTTAGAGTAATATTTTTTCGTCGGACGTTGCAGCATGTCGGAGAAATTGTATTTCCAAATATTTTATGGAGATGGGGAGATAGCACAGGGGCGGATGGGGTGGATTTATCATCATTTTCAAGAGTCGTATGGGGCATATGCAGACCTAGCGATAGGACATACAGGGTTTTGTTGGAGTGGATGTCTCGCATGTTGATTTGGATCCCAGGACTGTTGGTTATGGTCGAGCAGATTGAGCCGTGAGCAAGACTGTTTTTACGGAGAGTTGATTCCTATTAACTCGACATCAACATGGAGGAGTTATGTTGGTTTTGCCATAGAGCGGAGTTGGCCGCTCATGTTGTTGGTACAATGCTACCCGGTAGCTCCATCGGTGTCGCAAGTTCGAGATGTCGGGGTGGACATTACGGGGGAGGAGACGTCAAATGTGCAAGGATGCGAAGAGGAAGGCGACGAGGACCATGGAGACGAGGAGCACGAGACTGGCGGTAGCGAAGGGATCGGAGGGGCAGAGGAGACAGCGATGGAGGCGCGACGGGTGGCCGACGAGGGGGAGGAGGTGGAGGACATAGTTGACCTGATGGAAGAGGAGGACCGTGCGGATGAGGAAGTCCTTGATGGTGAGCACTCCGACGAGGAGGACAACGCTCTTGAGGTGCCTATCTCTGGTGCGTGGACCAATTACAATTTCGAAAACCTAACAATGAATGAAGGTAACACTGATGCATGGGAGTATCATGAGAACGAGGTGACGGAGGGGGCCATATATAACGACAAGGAGGCTGTGATGGATGCGGTGAAGTACTGGGCAATATCTCTCCGGCGGCAATTCAGGGTAGTGAAGTCCAGCAAGAAGGAGTACTACGTGAAGTGCGTAGTTGATTCGTGCCCATGGCGGGTGCATGCATACAAGGGGAAGTGGAAAGACTACTGGAAATGCTCTATAGTGATGGAACACAATTGCGTGTTGGAAGAAGCGGAGCAGGTACATCGCAATCTGTCGTCCACTTGGGTGGCAAATGTGTTTTATGGTCAGATCGTGGACAATCCACACCTGCAGTCTCGATCTATTATCACAGCCGTGGAGGAGAGGTTTTAGTATAAGATTAGCTACGGAAAGACATGGAGAGTGAAAAGGACAACTCTGGAAATGCGGTTCGGAACGTACGAGGCTTCCTACGAGAATATTCCCCACCTGCTGAGGGCAATAGCACGTAGGAACCCCGGTACATCCGTCGACCTTGCGGAGTTTCCTGCGGGTGGTGTGTGCGCGGGTAAGTGGGTCTTGCAGCATGCATTCTTCGCCCTGGGCGCATGCATAAATGCGTTCCGGCACTGTCGCTCGGTCATTTGCATGGACGGTACATTCCCCACGGGGAAGTATAAGGGCTAGATTCTAACTGTGATCGCGGTGGACACCAACAACCAGGTTCTACCGATTGCATTGGCCTTCGTGGGGGGAAAACACGGAGAGCTGGTAATGGTTCCTTGAAAGAGTGAAGCTGGCAGTTATTCTGGACAGGCCTGATGTTTGTGTCATCCATATCCGGCATGCAGGGCTGCTAAGGGCTATCGTAGATATGCAACAAGGGTCCGCCGTCGTGGGAGCAGCAAAGTGGCCGGACCTGAAGAGCAGGTGGTGCATGAGGCACATGGGTGCCAATTTTTTCCGTCAGTTCAGGAACAAGGAGCTTATGAACATGTTCAAGCGGCTGTGTAAACAGAACCAACGGAGGAAGTTCGACTTGGAAGAGGAGGTATTGGAAGTGCGGAGATCTTTACAGGCTTGTTCGCTCTTGGGAAATTTCAACTTGGAAGAGGAGGTATTGAAAGTGCCGCAATTACGCCTTCGATCCGCCGGAGAAGAGCCTGAAGGATAGCCGCATGGTAACAATCGTACGGGTTACATAACATTTGTGAATGAAACTTTGCTAATTTACGTTTTATGCAGTCACCTCCGCCACTGTGTGAATTTGAGTAGTGGTTTGATACAGAGATCAACCCCGAGGACCAACGGCTTCTTGACCAAGCCAACCGGCAGGACGAGTTCACGCGGCGGCTTCAAGAACAACGCGATGTCGCACGCGAGGAGGCATGTAGGAAGGAAGCAGAGGAGAAGGAGGCCGAGAGAGAGAGAGAGAGAGAGGAAACGAGAGAGGGCGCGGCGTGCGGAGAAGCTCACGAGGCATGGGCGAATGGGAAGTGGCCTCAAGCACTCGATGAGCGACGCCCGTGTTATCTTTGGTTTTCCTTGTTCATGGTACTCCTTTCAGTTTTAAGACGTAATAAAGAGTGCGGCCTACCCTTCAAGTGTATGCTTATTGTCCTCAACTAGCCTTAGAGAGGGAACCGATTCCATTTCCGGAGGGCTCCGATATGTCCTACTGCTCCAGTTCTCCCAAATGATGTTATTTTTGTCCATCAAGATAGGTTATAGCATTTTAAGTTCATCAGATTTGGTTTCATCGAGTTTGACCCTCGTTTGCGAAATATACGGCCATTTTGATGTTTTACCGATTGCATGTTCGGACAACAATAAAATAGTGCAGCCTAAAGTGACATCTAAATATTTTTACATAATTGTAACCTATGCAAGCCCAAGAATGCAACAAAACTAGTTCTGTCAAATTTTGAAGGCCTTTAGACAATATTCTAACTACTTGAAATATGAATGCTATAAAGGGTTTAAATTAGCCAACTTTGATTCAAAATGCAATCATACTTAGATATTTTTGCAGAAATGAAGTGCATAAGGTTGTACTAAAATATTCTATTTTATCTCATGATTTATGGATCAATACACAAAGTAATTCGTTCACAATCCATAATTACAGCGTAGCATTCGAACTCAAATAATTTTTTTTTCCGCAAACAACACATAGATTTTTATTTTAGAATCAAACTCCTCATTGCAAAACTTAAATTTAGAAAAAAGTTTCATTTCATTTGGACACTTCTATCAAAAGTTATGGGGTTCATATTTAAAAGGCATAAAATAATTACAAAAAATACTAAATAAAAAAAATTGCACTGGGCCCGCCATCGCCCGTGCACCGGGCGATCGCCCGTGCATAGGGCGATAGGTGCGCTACGTCGTCCGTTCGCCGCCGACCGCCGTTAGACTCAGATCGATCGCCAGACATGGGGCGATCGCCCCATGTACGGGCGACGGGAGCCCAAACTTGCAATTTTTCATCCCGGACGTCTAGTTTTGAAAAAAAGAATAAAAATAAATATTAAAGAAAAAGAATTCGTGGATGTGAGGCCCTGCAGGTGGGTCTTATGGGCTTCATCAAAAGCCCATGAGTCCACGTACACTTTCCACACTCCAAATATGGGGGGTGAGGGAGGACAGTACTGGCATTGGCGTGAAGCTAGATTTGAGTATGACGAAGTTTCACTCCTGATATCATAGTCACGTCCTCTGAGTATAAAGTATATTAACAAAAACTTTGAGATGCTTTAGCTTTACACCTTAATGTCGTCGCTGCTGGATGCGAAGGAAAATTGCACTAGTACTGTAGTAGTACATGTTAGATTGTGCGTTGGTACTTCCAGTGTGCTATATATGCTCCTATGTCTATACTGCTATCAAGTATGAAGATCTGACCATCCCATCCTGTTTTCCCTTATGAGGGCCGAATCGAACCCTACAATCAGCCCATCCTGTTTTCTCCCTGGGTTGGTAGGATCAGAGTAGACCTAGTGGGACCACTAGGTCTATTCTGATCCTACCAACCCATGAAGAAAGTTTAGGTTTGTGTTGATATTAGGATTGATGCAGGCTAAAGTTGGATCATAAGCATTGAACATTTTATTTGGCAGGTAGAGAAAGAGAAGCAAGAGTGCAAGCAGGGTTCAAAATCTCGTTTTGCTCAAAATCTCGTCCATGACAGGAGAATGAAATCTCGGCGAGATTTAAAAATTTTGAACAAATCTCGGATGAAATACAAAATCAAAAATTCAAATCCAGATTTTTTTATACCAAGAAAATCAAAATTTCGGCCGGTTTTACCGAGATCTCGGTAAAATTGAACTGAACGAAAAATTTTGAAATTTTTTTGTAGGTTCCTGACATATCAGTGATGTTCTCATAAAAATTTCAGATGATTATCAGATCTAAAGAATTTTTTAAAATTCAAACATTGCTACTATCCTGATAAAACGCTGAACGGCAAGATTGAACCGAATGAAAAATAAAACAAACCACGTTAGAAAATTTTGAATTTTTTTTTTGCATGGTTGTGATGAATCACTAATGTTCCCATAAAATTTTCAGATAATGATCAAGCTTCTTGAATGTTTAAAAATTCGAACAATGCTACTGTGCTGATAAATGCTTTACTCGCAAACTTCAACCAAATGAAAAATGGTACAAACCATACTAGAAAATTTTGAAATTTTTTGTGTATGGTCCTGATTTATCATAAATGTTTTTATAAAATTTCATCTGATTATCAAGCTACAAGAAGTTTCAAAAAATCTGAGAGTGCTACGTCCTCGTAAAAGCCTAATGATCACTACATAGATTTGCTTTAGCAACCAAAAAATGTTGAAATTTTTTAAAAACAATTCATAAGGGTTATAAGGAAATTCTTAAGATCTCATAAATTTTTGAATCATGATCACATTCCAGTAAATTTATAAAATCCTTACAACTATAATGTACCATTTATGTTCTTTCTGTTTTTGATTTTTGAAATATAACAAATGAAGTTCAATACATACATAGATTTGATTGAGCAAACAAAAACAGTTGAATTTTTTGAAAAAATTTACATAATGGTATTGAGTCAATTATTAATCTCTCATAAAAATTTTGGGTCATGATCACACACGAGAAAATTTATAAAATTATAACAATGTTATTGTCCCAATTATGTTCATTCTGTTTTTGATTTTTTAAAGATAACAAATGAAGTTCAATTATTTTGAAAAAATTTCTGTATGATCTTAAACTTCTTAGTATGGCACCATAAATGTTTTAGATCAAGATAAATCACATACAATTTTATAAAAATCTGAGAGTGTTTTTGAAGTTTTTAAAAAATATCTCCAAAATTCGGTTTTTCAACAAATTTTCATAGAAGATGACTTTCTTAAGGGTTGTTGATCAATTTCGGTCAAATCCGGTGGTCAAACATCTAATTCCGGTCAAAATGGCGAGATCTCGCCGAGATTTCTTGAAATTACTGTAGCAATTTAATTTTTTTGATTTTTTTCAATTCGGCCGACATTTCAAATCTCATCCATGTCTGGAAACCGAGATCTCTTAAAATTTCGGCGAGATTTTTAACCTTGAGTGCAAGACAATACCCTTTCTGATCTTGGTGTTAGATTTCCTTAGGTCTCGGCGGACCGGGCCTACTAACATCACAATCCAAATTAACCAACAGTCCAGCATGCGAATTTTTTGTTTAATATTTTTTTATTCTTTTTCAAAACTATGCGTCAGAAAAATTTTTTACGAAATGCCCCGTCGCATGTCGTGTATGGGCGATCGCCTCATACACGGGCGATGGCAAGCGCCGTTTGTCTTGTCGATTAGTGGGCCCCTGTCGCCTCGAGACAGAGCGGCCTGGCGCAGCTGAGCTTTTTAGTTTTGTTTCGTAATTACTATATGCCTTTTAATATAAACCCCATAACTTTTGCTAGAGTGTCCAAATTAAATGAAACTTGTTTCTAAATTTAAATTTTGGAATGAGGAATTAGAGTGTAAAATAAAAATCCATGTGTTGTTTGCAGAAAAATATTTTTATTTGAGTTGAATGCTAGGCTCTAGCGTGGCAAACAATGGTAAAACTCGATGAAATCAAATCGATTTAACTTAAAATGCTATAACCTATCTCGATGGAGAAAATAACATCATTTGGGACAACTGGAGCGATAGGACATATACGAGCCCTCCTGACAATGAGCATACTCTTGAAGGTTGGGCCGCACACTTTATTACGACTTAAAACTAAAAGGAGTACCACGAACAAAGAAAACCAAAGTTAACACCGACGTCTATTGAGTGCTTCGAGGCCACTTCCCATTCGCCCATGCCTCGTGAGGCTTCTCCGCACGCCGCGCCTCTCTCGCTTTCTCTCTCTCGCCTCCTTCTCCTCCGCTTCCTTCCTACATGAGTCCTCGCGTGGCATCGCGTTGTTCTTGAAACCGCCGCGTGAACTCATCCTCGCCGGTTGGCTTGGTCAAGCCGTTGGTCCTCGGGGTTGATCTCTCGTATCAAACCACCGCCAAATTCACACGATGGCGGAGGTGATCGCATGAAACGTAAATTAGCAAAGTTTCATTCACAAATATTATGTAACCCCGCACGATTGTTACCATGCGGCGATCCTTCGTGCTCTTCTCCGCGGATCGAAGGCGAAGGCTGGCACTTCCAATACCTCCTCTTCCAAGTTGAAATTTCCCAAGAGCGGACAAGCCTGCAAAGATCTCCGCACATACACATGGGTGCTACAGCTCCACGAGGTAGGAAGAGATCTTGGTACGCTAAATTCCGCGGGCATGCACTTGCTTCTTCCTTTGCCTTCCCCTTACCCTTTGCACTTGCGCCTCGGCATTTTCGATTGATGCTCACCCTCTATTCTTTCTCCCGCTATTCTTTGCGAGACCGCTTGTGAGAACGAATGTTATAAAGGGCCGATATCGCCCGGGTATGGAGCGATCGCCTCATATTAGGGCGATCGCCCCATATTAGGGCGATCGCCTCACATTAGGGCGATCGCCCCTACTAGAGGCGATAGGTGCACCAAAACGTTGGTGTGTTGTCACGTCGTGTGGCATAGGCAAGCAATGCATAAATGATTTGAACAATTTATAGTGATAACGCTGTCATGTTACTAACTCGGGGAGTTATACAATGTCTTCTTTGAACGTAAAGCCATTACAAAAATACATCCGCATAACAAGTCAATCACGCCACGCTTCCTAATCGGCCCGTGGGGTAGGTGAGTGGCGACGGCGACGGACGTCCCTCCTAGGGCCGCCCGCGCGCAGCGTGAAGTAGTCGCGCGCGGCGAGGCCAAGTCCCGTGGCGGCACCCAGAGCTGAGAGGGTCGAGGTAGTCGGTCGAAAGGTACTCCTCGTGTCGAACTCGCCGCCGAAGGGTCGCCGAAACCACCTCGGGTCCGCTGGGCGCGGGACGACGAGGAGCCTCGCGCCACCGCCCCACCGCTGCTGCTGCGTGGGAGCGTAGCGAGGAACCGACGGGGTAGGGCGACGCGGAAGGAGCCTCTCACCATTGTCCCCACTCGCTGCTGCGTGGGAGCGTAGCGAGAACCGACGGGTACGGCGAGGAGCGAAGGAGCCTCGTCACCCACCGTCCCCCGCACTGCGTGGGGCGTGGCGAGGCACCGGGGTAGGCGAGTCTTTGGGGCGAAGTGGCGTGGGGTCTTTGCGCCCGCCGGCGTCTCCGCGCCCGGCAGTGGCTAATCGAGCCAACCGCCTCACCGTCGCAGGACCCGACCCCAAGCCATCACGGACTCGGCGGTGGTCACTGTATGCCCCTCGTAGGCGGCGTCAACATGGACACGACCTCCACCTCAATCTCCGCTAAGAGCCGAGTCCGCATGTAACGTCGATTGTTATTACGTAAGTTACATGAAAAAGACGTGCCCATGTAGGTTCGATTGCGACACTTACCGAGGCGTTGTCCCTCCGGGACATCTGTGAAGGGTGCGTGTCCGCTCGATGCTCGCCGGCGACGTCTGAGTCTTGGTGTGTACCCACCCTGAGGTGAGTCGCTGGGCGAACCACTCCATGTACCTTGATCGTACATGTCATGGTCGCACTGGCCGGTCTCGTGACCCTCTCGCCGAGTCTGGCGCCCCATCTGCCGCGGCCCATGGCTGCATACGGTCGCGAATCGAGAGCCCATCTGCAGTACCATCCGGGTCATCTGCAATGCAAAAATAGTAAGTACACACCATATTAATTTCGCAAAGATGCGGAGTAGTAGGATCGGGGGCAAGTACACGTGAGCGCCACGCGGCGACAACGTGACGAGGCGGCAAAGGAAAGGATCGAGCAGGCCGAAGCGCCGCAGCACTCGGTCGCGGGAGTACTCCTCGACGAAGGTCAAAGGCGAGCACCTACGGGTGAGCCAAAGGCCTCATCTCGCGTGCAAAGCACGGAGACCCCGTGAGGTGCTCGGGCGTGACGTCAGACGCGGTGTATGGCGTCCACCGCGTCCTCGTCGTGGAGGCGGTCGAACTCCCGAGCGAACTCCCGATAGGACCTCCTCACTGTCGGTCTGCGAACCTCCGCTGCGAGGAAATAAGAAATGGCGAAGGTTATTCAAGTGCGTTAGTGGGGAAAAGATACGAGGAGCATACGCCGTCGGACCAGAGTGGCCCATGGTGGGCCATCCACCGGTCGTCTCCGTAAAGCTCCTCGAGTACGGTGTCGTGTCAACAACGAGCTGCCGACGGAGAAGCGCTCCCAAGACCACAACCGAGGAGTAGGGCGCAACCGACATCGTCGCGTCGTGCTCGCCGAGAGACGACGTCGCCTGCACCTCATGCGTCGCCGCAAGCACACCGAGGCCCACGACCACCTTGCATCACTGTTTACAAGGGGGAGTTAGGCGTGCTCGCCGAGATGAGATTGAACTGAGTGTGTTACCTCATCCACCGGGTGTCGGCGATGTCTTGGCGTACTCGATCGGTGACGGTCCACCGTGTTCCGTGGGAGGATAGGAACATCACCCAACCAGAAGAACAACAGGAGGTATGCCTCCAAGTGGCGGGCCACGCCCGCCTCCTCCGCGTCTTGGTGGAGAAGCGAGCTGCGCGTTCGCAACAAACATTATCGACAACTTGGCGCTTCTAATCCTCTAGTACGATGGAACGGGGTTCCTTTGTGCGATTGCCCGAGCAAGTGGGGAATATTCTCGTCTGAAGCCTCGTGACGCCCGACCGTATTTCCAGCTGTCTTTTTGCGTAGCTAACCGTGCTTCAGATGGGGATTGTCCACGATCCGACCCCATTTGCCACCCAAGCCATCGCCCGTCGTAGTCCTTCTTGCCGGACTTCACAACCACGAATTGCCCGGAGAGACATTCTCGGCATGCATCAATGTTCCTTCATTCAATTGGTCCACCCACGAGGATAGGCACCTCGGGCGTTGTCCTCCTCGCCGGAGTGTCTCCGCACGGTCCTCCTCTTCCATCAGTCAACAATGTCCTCCATGTGTCTCTTCCGCCCGGTCCCTTCGCCACCGCTGGGCCTTGTGCTCCTCGCCTCCGGGCTCTCGCCGCCTTCCTCTTCGTGATCCTTCTACATTTGATGTCCTCCGCCGTTGCGACACCGACGGATAGATATGTCACCAACAACATGAGCGCCAACCCCGCTCTCACGCAAAAACCAACATAACTCCTCCATGTTGGCGTCGAGTTAATAGGGAATCTACGCCCGACCAGAACAACTCTGGGCATCGCGTGGGGTGCTAAGGGGTTTAGATAGGTCTTGATTTTTAATTAGATTAGTCTAAAATTATAAATAGGTTAGATTTATTTTGGATCTATAGCTATATAGATAAGATCTAGATTAAACTTAGATCTTATATTTTTCTACTAAATCTCTCATCATCAGCCAAGTAAACCAATTGATGGTGTCTTTAGTACTAATACTTTCTTTTTATTTTACATACTTCATCAGCATACTTTTTATAACTTTCAACCTTTGTTTCCAGTAAGTGAGATATGTAATTATAGACCTAGTTTTATCACTTGAATATTGCATCGTAAACTACCAACTCATGGAACAAATAGTTTGTCTAGATAAAAGCCTAAATCAAGACCTAACCCAAACTTAGACCTCACTCTTTTTAGATCAGACTGGATATAGATCTATAAAAAAAAATATTAAACTAGAATCAGATCTACACAGGGCTTCGGTGTGTTGACATCCTTGCACATGCAGGGCTAGCAATGTCAGGAGGGGACGCACGAGTGAATAGCGATGCATCGATGCGTGCGAGTGGAACGCAGGGGTGTGACCAGGGTTCAAAAAGCCGATGAAAACTGGCTGTGTTGAGCCGGTTCGGCAATTAAAACCGCTCAGCAAACCGTTCAGTTCAAATGTAAATTTAAAAATTTTGAAAAAATTTAGCAAAAAGTGTTACAAATTTTTGAAATTTTTTTTGTGAGGTCCTGAGACAATCCTAATTATCATATAAAATTTTCAGATTATTATCAGATCCGTATATTGTTTAAAAATTCTGATAGTGATATTGTCACAATATATGCTCTTCAGTTTTTTATTTTTCTAGGGGTACAAAATGAAGTCTAACATTTCTTAAACTTTTTTTGTGATGTTATAACGTAATTAAAATGATTATGTAAATTTTTAGATGATGAACAGAGTTGTGTATTTTTTAAAAATTCTCAAAGTGCTATTATCATTGTATATGCTCTTCTATTTTTGATTTTATATGGGCACTAAATGAAGTCTAATTTTTCTGAAGATTTTAGTACATGATCTTTTGCCACTATTTATAGTTATATTAAAATTTCAAAATATAATAAATCTTTTAAATATTTATAAAAATCTGACAGTGTATTTGTTCGTTTTCATTAATTGCTGTTTTAGATTTTTTAAAAGCAATAAATGATTAAAAATATTATTAAAATTTCTATAAGGTGTTTTATAGATTAATTGGGATTTATTGTAATTTTTTCAATTTCTTTGCAATTTTTTAAAAAAATTCTTATATTTTCACATTTTTCCTCCCGTCATCGGTTTTCGACCGATTTTCGTTTTTTTAATCGGTTTGATCAGCCAGTTTGACTTTTGCAAACTGTTCAGTTTTTATCGAAATTCAGTCAAAATTCGCGAAAAACCCCGAGCTGATCTCGAATTTCGATTCGAACGTTTTTCCGGGCGTGACGACCCCACAACCACCGGACGCAGCTAGAACTTACTACCGTCTCGTGCTCGCGGAGACAACGGCGCGCACGCGGCGCCCAATTGGTCGCCTTGGCACGCACCCCGCAGAATTATCCATCCGAAAAGGCCACGCTTTCTACATAGAGGTGGGCACAGTGGTCGGCTATTTGGGCCGCCCGAGGCACGCCACCAAAGACGACCTACCCCCAAGACGACACTATTTCAAAGGACCGGGCGGCTCGCACGTTGCAACCGGCCGGCGGTTGTCCGGAAACCGGCCGTCGGCCCGCTAATCGAGCACGATGGCGCCCGCCCGACGACAAGATGGGCCGCGTTCGCCGCAAGACGGCCCGAACGAGCCTGCTCGCAGCCGGGCACGCAGACGCCGACGACGCAAGACGCCGGCCTGCAACACGCAGCAGGCCCGTGGCAACGCGGCGACAAACGGCCGAACCTGCGATAACGCAGCCGAAGCTTCACCTCCCATGCCGCGATCGCGCCCGCCTCGGCGGTGAGTAGAGGAGGGAGCTCGAGTGCTCGACCCGGCTTGGGAGAGGAGAGGGAGGCGCCGTGAGACGGTAGGGAGGTGAGACGGGAGCGGGGAAGACAAGGCGGAGGGGAGGTGGAAGCCGGGCAGAGGGACTGAGGGAGGTGGGCCATGGGCGTGGCTGGCTCGAGGGAAGAGGGGAGAGAGAGTATGCAGGGAGCCAAGGATAATACATGTGATGGTGTAATGTACTCATGCATACGAATGTGCATGTATTGCCATTTAGTATGCACTAATCGATTGTTTATTTTTTGACTATATATATGTTCGTAACGTGCACTGGTTGATGTCTTTCATAATCTCCTACATCAATGCCAACTAGGCTATACATTCATTACATACCGTAGCACTGTATACGCACACTACTACAAGCAACTTCGGGTCCTTTTCTCTCATCGCAATAGTGTAAATGGGTTGGGCCTGGACCGGCACGGCACGGCACGAAGTAGGCACGAAACACAAATAGGCCGTGCCTGAGCTCACCGAAGACGAGCCGGGTCAGCCCGACATGGCACGACGGGCCGTTGCGGCCCGGCACGATTTAGACCCGAAGCACGATAAACCCGTGCCAAACCGGCCCGGCACGGCACGACGCCCACCCCTACTTCTACATCGAACGAGAAGTAGAACAGGACAGTTTCACCCAGTCGCGAAGCTGCCGGAAAAGCCCCACGGCTGCGACCTCGAATTGCTGCAGAAATTTTCAAACAGGAGCAGGCGAGAAAGAACTCGACACGCGGCAATATCTGGGCATTCCTCGTGCATCCAAACACTGTGTCTGTACGTAGTTACTCTCTCCATATAAGTTAATGCAGCTTATTTTTTAATAATCTTGTTTATAAAAAAATACAAATTAGTGTGATGTTTGCTTTATACCTTTAATAAACATTAGATTTAATTGATATTGTTTACACATATGTATTTGAATATATTGTTTAGAGATAATAATTATAGGTAATTTAGTTATTTTTAATATCTCATTGATTTATGTGTAAAAAAATACATCTTATAAACATAGACGATGGAGTACTGTTTTTTCTTTTTCTTTTTTCTGGAAAACATACGTACTCCAGGAGTATACGTCGTTACTGACTTACTGTGACCTGAAAGCTATTTAAACCAGGACTTGCCTTCCGTTCCCTCCAAAAACCCGAGAACAGAGGAGACAACGTGGCACCGAAACAGCAATTGCGTTGTACAGAAGCTGAACATAGTTGCCTGCCTTGATTGAGTGATTAGTTAGACATGTCGCCGACGGCCATGTCACTGACGACGACGAGCCACCTGCCGATCTGCAAGGCGCAGGACGTCTCCATGCAAGCGCCGCAGAGGCGGACGCCACCACCTGCCAGGATCGTGTCCATTCCATCGGATGCCCCTGGCCTCGGCAGGAGAAGGCTGCTCCAATCCGCCGGCCTCGGGCTCGAGCTAGGCCTGGCCGTGACAAGACCGGCGCGGGCCGAGCCGCCATCAGCCCTGGCGCTGGAGGAGGTTACGTCGAACCGGATGTCCTACTCCCGGTTCCTGGAGTACCTCAACGCCGGCGCGGTTAAGAAGGTGGACTTCTTCGAGAATGGCACGGTGGCCATCGCTGAGGTGGACGACCAGGCGCTGGCGAGGGTCCACCGCGTCAAGGTGCAGCTCCCGGGCCTCCCCGCCGAGTTGGTCCGAAAGCTGAGGGACAAGGGTGTCGACTTCGCGGCGCACCCCGTGGAGCCCAACGTCGAGCTCATGCTGCTCGACTTCCTCGTCAACTTCGGCTTCCCTCTGCTCTTACTCGCCTCGCTCTTCCTCCGATCGACGATGGTGAACAACCCCGGCGGCGGGCCCAACCTGCCATTCGGGCTCGGCAGGTCCAAGGCCAAGTTCCAGATGGACCCCAACGCCGGCATCACGTTCGACGACGTCGCCGGCGTGGACGAGGCGAAGCAGGACTTCCTGGAGATCGTGCAGTTCTTGAATTCCCGGAGAAGTTCACCGCGGTGGGGGCGAAGATCCCCAAGGGAGTGCTGCTGGCTGGCCCACCGGGGAGTGGGGACGGGGAAGACGCTTCGGGAAGGCCATCGCTGGGGAGGCCGGTGTGCCCTTCTTCTCGCTGTCCGGGTCGGAGTTCATCGAGATGTTCGTCGGTGTGGGCGCGCCGCGGGTGCGGGACCTGTCCAACAATGCCAAGGACAACGCGCCGTGCCTGGTCTTCATCGACGAGATCGACGCCGTTGGCCGACAGCGCGGCACGGGCATCGGCGGGGGCAATGACGAGAAAGAGCAGACGCTCAACCAGCTGCTCACCGAGATGGATGGGTTCAGCGGCGACACCGGAGTCATCGTGATCGCCGCCACCAACCGCCCGGAGATCCTCGACGGTAGTGATGGATCCAGAATTTTTAGATTAGGTGTTTGGATTTCACCTAGGCACAGGTGGTCCATCCCCGACTTCGCGGCCAAGGGGGGCTACCCTGCCGTTCTAGCATGCTGCCGCGTCACGCACCACAGCCTACGCTTACATCGGTGCCGCCTTCGCCGACCGCCTGCCTCGTGCTGGACATGCTCCCTCCTCCTTCGGTTCGGTCATCTCTGCATAATATTTATAAGAGTATATAAATCAAATCATTATATGTCATACTATGTAAAACCCTCCAGTTTATTAATGAAACTAAAACAATTCAATACAAGATTTAGCTGTATGTCCCTAGCAACTAAAGGATCATTTTCTAAGAACACTTGATCCAAACACCAATCCACTTAATCATAGGCATTTTGAACTCTATTACATGTCCATCCCCAAAACACTTGATGCGACTTATCCCATTCTTCTGATTAAGATGGGTGACGACAGCATCTAAGTGTCCCCATACAAGAGAATGCACACTGTTGCAATTGGGGGAAATTAACATAAATGCATCTAGATGTCCCCATACTATTGCAATTAGGGGGAAATTAACATGAATGCAAACTGTTGCAGTGTTGCTCCTCTCAAGCAACAGCAATCCAAGTAAGCTAATATCATGGCACTTTTTTTTTTGAAGTCATAAAAAATTAAGCTTCGAAGGTAGAGTAAATCAAGAGCTGATTCTTAGTCGGCTAGTCCCCGCAACTCCTCCTAGCTCCACCAAGACGACAAGACAGTTACTACCCCTACCGCACTCACCCTAAGAAGCAAGAACACAAGCAAATCGAGGGGAAAGCTACACGCAACGAAGATGTCTCACCTGCTTCTCGTATGGGAACGAGCGTTCACCGGCAAGTTCCTCGGTGTCCAGCGGAGGCGCCTCGTGCCACGCGTCCAGTAGCGGATCTGGAATCTAGCTCCGCCTCCCGGCCTTCGCTGCCTACTTGCTGCCTTGCTGTGCTGCCTTACGCCGCTGCCAGATAAGAGAAGCTGAGAAGAGAAAGGAGAATGCAGAGGGACAGGGATGAGAGCTGCTGACTTGCTTTGCTGCCCTTCTGTGCTATTTTGGCGATTGGAGTTGGGACACGCGGTGCAAATGAAGGTGGGCCAGGCTGTTGTCAATGTATCGCGATTGGAGCTAGGTTGGTTCGGTCAAAACGTTCAATTATGTATTTTTAACCTACTTTCTAGTATATACATTTAATATACCTACTAAATACTGTAATTTTTGCAAAAAAAATTGGATGTACATATATGTACACACATGTCTCGAACTAGATGCTCCGCCCCTGCTCGACGGAGCGCTGCTCCGTCCGGGCCGCTTCGACTGGCAGGTGTCCGTCGGCCTCCCAGACGTGCGCGACCGGGAGGAGATCCTCAGGGTGCACAGCGCCAACAAAGGCTGGACCCCGACGTGTCCCTGAGCGTGGTGGCCATGCGAACCCCCGGGTTCAGCGGCGCGACCTCGCCAACCTCATGAACGAGGCCGCCATCCTCGCCGGCCGCCGCGGCAAGGACCGCATCACCGTCAAGGAGATCGACGACTCCATCGACCGCATCGTCGCTGGCCTCGAGGGCGCCAGCATGACCGACGGCAAGAGCAAGATGCTCGTCGCCTACCACGAGATCGGCCACGCCGTCTGCGCGTAAGTACAGCTTCGGAGCTTCCTTTCTGTCAACTCGTATCACATGATCGTTTCACGGTGAAGACGTGCAAAGACGAATCGATCTTGTTGATTTGCGCGAGCGCGCTTGCAGGACGCTCACGCCGGGGCACGACGCGGTGCAGAAGGTGACGCTTATCCCGCGCGGGCAGGCCCGCGGCCTGACGTGGTTCCTACCCGGCGAGGACCCGATGCTGGTGTCCAAGCAGCAGATCTTCGCTCGGATCGTGGACGGGCTCGGCGGCCGCGCCGCCGAGGAGGTGTTCTTCGGGGAGCCCGAGGTGACTAGGGATGGTAACGGGGAAAATCCCCGCGGGGAGAGCCTTCCCATCCTCGATCCCTAATAAGCAAAATTTTCCCGCCCCTGTCCCCGTCCCCGTACACGGGGCTTAATTCTCCCCCATCCCCGACGGGTTTGCGGGGCCCCGACGGGGAATAATCCCCGAAAATACTATATAAAAGAACACATGCTACATGAATGAATCACTAAAATAATGGTGTATGTGCGGTTAAAGTGTGAGTAAATTACTAAAGTAATTCATATTTAGTATATTTATTAATAATGAGCTCACATATATATTTTTCTTTTGAAAATGATCATTTACTTCCACCTATTAGTGATAACACGGGGACGGAGATCGGGGACGGGGAACGGTGGAACGTCCCCGTCCCCGCGATCCCCGACGGGGGCAATATTTTCCCCGATAAGCCCCCGCGGGGAGAGATTTCCCCGTTCCCGTCCCCTAATAGAGGAATTCCCGGCGGGGAAACGAGGATCGGGGCCCCATTGCCATCCCTAGAGGTGACCACGGGCGCGGCGGGGGACCTGCAGCAGGTGACTCAGGTGGCGCGGCGGATGGTGACCACGTTCGGCATGTCGGAGATCGGGACGTGGGCGCTGACGGAACCGGCCGCGCAGAGCGGCGACGTCGTGCTGAGGATGCTGGCCAGGAATTCCATGTCCGAGAAGCTCGCCGCCGACATCG
Organism: Otatea glauca; assembly: GCA_036346275.1. NCBI lineage: Eukaryota > Viridiplantae > Streptophyta > Magnoliopsida > Poales > Poaceae > Otatea > Otatea glauca. The sequence continues at coordinate 13,302,297 of CM070721.1, read as the reverse complement.
ACAGAGCCGTGAAGGCCATCATCGACGAGGCCTACGAGGTCGCCAAGGCGCACATCAGGAGGAACCGGGCGGCCATCGACCAGCTAGTGGACGTGTTGATGGAGAAGGAGACGCTCAGTGGCGACGAGTTCAGGGCGGTCTTGTCGGAGCACGTTGACATTGCCCGGGAGCAGCGGGAAACGGCTGCGCGAACAGAGCTGGCTACTGCTTGAAAGTTGAAACTTCGGAGCAGTAGTACATCACGTAGTGTAGAAGGATTACATAGCGTGATGTAAATATGCAATGTAATGTACTTCACATAACTGATGCAAGTCCTTTTCATACAATCAGGAGTAGAGGCGTAGAGCCCAATTAATTTTGCTTAATTTTTGTCTATGCAATTCTTATTCTCCCAGAAAACAGTTCTCTGTCCAAGCAATAGCATCCGTCGAAGTACTAGTAGAAACGACTGCATTTAGCCGTAACAACCCTAGCCCCAACAGATCCTTGGATAAAACAAGGGTAAGAAGCTATTTTAGTTCTGAAAAGAAGCACCAAGCCACCAAATTTATACATCTCAGAATGTAGATGATACACAATAGTTTATCTGATCCAGGGTAATGTGATGCCTAAAGATTCATGGTATGCTGTTGCAGAACCATCTGCCCAATTCTGTTCCTAGTCATACTGCAATTGACTGATATGGTATGCCGCAATTTGACCATGCACCACAAGCAAGAGGGTAATCATATGATTACTGCTACAGCATTGTTGAGCATTGCGAAAAGCATTGTTTAGTCTACCAGTGAGATGAAAACTACACGATTAAACCAAGATTGTTCCAGGATGCATTGTGCAAAGCTGAAATCGGGAGACAAAAGAAACATATATCTTCCACATGCCAGTTAGATTACTAGTATATTCATTCCTAGTATATAAGAAAACCTGACCGGACAGAACTATGGCAGACACATAGGACACGCTAGATTCCCATGAGAACACTTGCAAAACGGACTTGCTCTATTTTGAGTCAGATGTGAGTTGCTTGGCAAGTTGCGTGAGTACTTTCTGATTCATCTTGATGCCTCCCCAGCTTCCATAACCAAGAGCCGTCTCTTCTTGTAGTTTGCCTTGAAGCAGGCCTGCCTAAGCCTCTTCGTTTCCCCTCGAGCTGAACATATGGCTTTTCTCCAGGAGCTTCCACTCCTGCTGAGCATATCTACCACCAAGGTTTCAAAATTCGGTTTCGGAATAAATTTCGTCCCTGGCCGGATCGCGAGATTTCGCCGAAATTTCAGAAAAATTTCGAACGAAATTTGAATTTGAAAATTCAAATCCGGTCCGTGTAGTAACGAAAAATCCCAAAATTCGGCGAAAAAACCCGAAATTTCGGGTTTTTTGCACCGGCAGAAAAGTGGTCCAAACGTTAATGAAAAATTTTGAAATTTGTTTTGGAGGTTCCTGACACATTACTGATGTTCTCACAAAAAATTCAGCTGATTATCACATCTGAGGAATTTTAAAAATTCGGAGAGTGGTACTGTCCTGATAAAACACTGACCGACAAGTTTGATCCGAATGAAAAATGGTACAAATCAAGTTAGAAACTGTTGAAATTTTTTGTGCATGGTTATGATCCTTAATTAATATTCTCATAAAATTTTAAGGTGATGATCAAGCTTCATGAATTTTTAAAAATTCGGACAGTGCAACTGAAGGCTGACCGACAAATTCTAACCGAATAAAAATAGTTCAAACCATTCTAGAAAATTTTGAAAATTTTTATTTATACCCTTCATGCATCACTAATATTACCATAAAATTTTTAAATGATGATCAAACATGAAAAAAGTTATAAAATCTGACACTTTTACTACCTCGTTTATGCTAATTCTGTTTTTTGTTTTTAAAAGATAACAAATGAAGTTAAAATATTTTATAAAATTTTATGTTTGATCCTATACTTCTTAAGATTGTACCATAAATTTTTTAAAATATTAAAAAGCATATTCAATTTTATAAAATTCTAAAAGTTTTTCTGCCAAAATTTTAAAATGTCTCAAAAAATAAGTTTTTGGACAAATTATCATCAAAGATCACTTTATTATGGGTTATTGATGTAATTGAAGTCAAATACGTCCATAAAAAACCAAAATCTGGATTTTTTTTCATGAAATTTCGCCGAAAAAAAAATTACTGTAGCATTTTCAAATTTTTTCCCGATATTTTAGGCCGGGTGCCCGAAATCTGAAATTTCGCCGAATTTCACCGAAATTTGGATCCCTGTCTACCACCGCCCTCAGCTGCTCTTCCCCGTTCGCGTTGCCCACCATCTGCAGAACCTGCACCGCGATCGATCTCGCAACTGATTACACTTCGAAGGAATGCGAGCTTTTAGCTGATACATAATTAGATATTTGACACTGAAGAAAGAGGGGGCCTGGACATTGTTGATGAGGGTCTGCAAGCTCTTCATCATCTTGCGATGCGGCCACCTGGGGATGCCCAACTCTCTGCATCTCTTCAGGAGGATGAGCCCAAGGTTCTCTCGCGCCTCTTGCGTGATTGGCATGTAGAAGTACCGGGACACGAGCTCGAACGTCAATTCTTTCTCTTCTGATCCCACAAGAGGCTCTAGCTCGTGATTCCGCGAGTAAGGAGGTCTGTAAATTTGTGAAGAACAAGAAGCCCTTCTACTGCACCTTGTCTCACTCGATGACTTCACTCTGTTTGACACTGAGACATGGAGCAACGACGATGAAGAGAATGATCCGCAAGAAAAGATCAAGAGTTGTGATGACTTCACCGGGATGTGCTTCATGACCGACGAGAACGACATCAGCGACGATGACCTCTACAGCGAACTTGAGGAGGTACCTAACTATGACGAGCTCAATGATGCTTTTTGCAAGCTAGAAAAATTCTATGCTACAGTTTGAGCTATATGTTCGGAGTTAGAGAAGGAGGTAGTTAGTCTGTCACGGGAGATAGCTTTACTTAGATCTACTTCCTCCCATGACGCTGATTGTGTTCTCTGTGATGTCTTGCTTGTGGATCTTGAGAACCTAAGGACTATGTATGATAGTGTACTTTTTGAAGTAGAGATCCTTAGAGTGAAGAATGCTAGCTATAGTACTACTGATGTTATTCTGATTGATGCTAGCTTTCTTCATACACACACTAGTCCTTGTGACAACTGCTCTAAATTGCTTGCTGAAATTGATATCATGAGCACTCACCTTATGAAGTTTTTTATTAGAAATGAATAACTTGAACAATTTGCTTTTTAGGACTCAGTTAGCTCATGTGAGGGCTGTAGGCAACTAAAACTTGATAATAATGTTTTGAATGTCAAGTGTGATAAACTGGCTAAGGACCTATTAGATAAGTCACAAGTTGCATGTGCAAGTTGTGCTAAGATTGAGGGGAACATAGGTAAAATCTATGATGAGCTTAGGAAGAGGTTTGATGCTTAGACCACTAGGATTAGAAATGTCAAGTGTGTATCTTGTGAGGATCTAGATTGAGGCAGTCATGCTTAGGGAGAAAAATGCACGCGCTGATCGTTCTTCCTTTTCTAGTTCTTCATCTTCGTCTTGTCCATGTTCTTCATATGGCTCTCTCTTCTAAGAGTGTGAGTACCTCATGAGCACTCTAGAGAAATTTGTTAGAGGGAAGAAGAAACTTAATCTCATCCTAGACCAGTCCAAGATTAATAGATTTAATCATGGTATAGGATTTGACTATTTGATGCACGCTCGGGCACATCCTTCAAGGTAGCCCCCTCCTGTAGCTTCTGCCTCTAGTAAGGCGATGTATACTTGTACCTTCTGTCAAAAGGATGGATATTTAGCTTAGTTCTGTTTTAGCATGCTAAGATTGCATAGCGTGAGTGTGGTCGTGTTCTTAGGGGTATTCAGAGTCATCTCCAGACTCGAAGTGCTCCTAAGACATCTACAACTTCTAGACAGGGTAGAATTTCTTTTGTTTTTGGGCAGCATCCAGAACTTAATTTTTAGCCAGTTCCTTCTGGTTTTTGTCTTGGAGTTGCTCGTGGTTAGTCTTTCTATTGTCCTTTTGATATTCCTCGTTCTTTCTATTGAGGTAGATATCAGTGGCGTGAGGTGTTTCGTAGTAGAAGATTTGGGCAGCGTTACTAGGATGGTCTGGCCTTTGCACGACGGTGGACCAACCCAGCTTCAGCTCTTAAATCTTCTACTGGGGTTGCTTCTGGATTTGTGAGGAGTCACGGAGAGACACTAGAGACCAGTTTTTTGTTCCTGTGACTCGCATTTCTGCTTGTCGTGTGATTCAGTATTGAGTTCTTAGATTTGCACTTATTTATCATAGTACTGAGTCATCGGCCTCTCTCTTTTTATGATCCAGGTTCGTCAGCCTGGGAAGGGAGATGTTTAGCTTGTAGACTCCGGTTGTTCTTGCCACATGACCAGAGACTCCCATTAGTTCTATTCCTTAGACCGTGCCCCAGGTGATGAGCAAATCACCTTTCGGGATGCTTCTTCTGGTCACATCATCGCCAAAGGTTCTGTGTGTATTAATGAAAAATTCTTTCTTAAGGATGTTTCCTTAGTAAGCTGCAGTATAATTTGCTTTCCGTTTCTCAATTTATTGATGATAATTTCGAGGTAAGCTTCAAGCGTAATGTCTATAGAATTTTTGATTCTTCTGTAGGGTTGATTTGTGGGATTTCTAGGTTTAGGAGTCTTTTGTGCTATTTTTGCTGATTGTTTTGGTGATTCTCTTTGTTGCCTAGTTGCTTCTGAGTCCTGTAATCTATCCTTCTGATATAGAAGACTTGATCACATTGGATTTGATCATTTGACCCAATTTAGCAGTCGTGATCTCATTCGTGGATTGCCCAAACTCAAGATGGTCAAAGACTTGGTTTGCTCTCCTTACCGACATGGAAAGATGATTGCTGCTTCTTATCCTCCAGTTACTATTGTGATGATTGATGCACCAGGATAGCTTTTACATATGGACACTGTTGATCCAGTTAGAGTACAGTCAGCGGGTGGGAAGTGGTATGTTTTCGTCATTATCGTTGATTTTTTGAGGTATTCTTCGGTATTTCTCATGGCCTCAAAGGATGAGTCTTTTACCCATTTTTGGGATTTGATCCATAGGTTGTCTTTTAAGCTCTCAGGTGTCTTGCGAGCTATGCACAATGACAATGGTACAGAGTTCTAGAACTCCTACTTTGAGAGCTTCTGTGGGGAGTCAGACTTATATCATCAGTTCTCCTCTCCATACGTTCCTAAACAAAATGGTGTGGTGGAAAGAAAGAATAAGACCTTAGTTGAAATGGCCAGGACGATGCTAGATGAGTACAATACTCCTAGAAAATTTTGGGTTGAGGTTATAGCTACTGCTTGTCATGTGTCTAATCGAGTATTCTTGAAATCACATTTGCACCGCACTTCTTATGAGTTGAGATATGGGCGAAAGCCTAGTGTTTCTCATTTTCGTATGTTTAGTTGCAAGTGTTTTACCTTGAAGTCTGAGAACCTAGATAAGTTCGAGTCATGTTCTTTTAATGTTATCTTTCTAGGTTACTCAACTTCTTCTCGCAACTATAGGGTATGGAGCTGTGAAATGAGTAAAATTATAGAGACCTGTGAGGTGACCTTTGATGAGGCTAATCCAGGAGCTAGATCCAATATATCAGGCTCTTCTTCCCTCTCTGACCATCTTTGTAGAGGATGAGGATGATGAAGATGATGGTGTTCCACTTGATCTAGTTTCCTCTACACTTGAGGTGCCTCCTTTTCTATATCTACACCTCAGGGAGACCAGCCCTTACCTTCAGACTCTCCTGCAGCTAGTGACTCTACTCCTGCTTCTTTTGTTCATAAGACAGAGGCCATTTCTGCTTCTAGACCTCCTCGCCACATTCAGTGGTGTCATTCACCTGATCAGATGATTGGCAATCGGTTTGACCGTGTCACTCACTCAAAATTAGGTATGTATCTCTTCTATCACTATTCTGCCTTCGTTGCTTCTTTTGAGTCGAAGGATATTTCTCATGCATTATTCGATGAGTCCTGGATCAATGCAATGCATGTGAAATTGGTAAACTTTGAGAGAAACAAGGTCTGGCAGCTTGTTAAGCCCTCATTTGGTCATAATGTTATTGGAACCAAGTGGGTGTTCAAGAAGAAGCAAAGTGAAGATGGGGTGGTCATTAGGAACAAGGCTAAACTAGTTCATAGGGCTTCTCTCAGGTTGAGAGTCTTGAATTCAAGGAGACCTTTTCCCTGTAGCTAGACTAGAGGCTATTAGGATCCTGCTTGTATTTTCAGCATCCAAAAGCTTCAAACTATATCGGATGGATGTCAAGAGTGCATTCCTCAATGGGTATATTGTGGAAGAGGTTTATGTGAGGCAGTCTTCAGGATTCGAGAACCCCAAGTACATAAATAATATTTTCAAGCTTTCCAAAGCTTTGTATGGACTTAAGCAAGCCCCTAGAGCTTGGTATAAGATGCTTAAGTCATACCTTCTTAGCCATGGTTTTGAGATGAGTAAGGTAGACAAGACATTGTTCGTCAGACACGTAGATTCGGACTTTCTCCTTGTCTAGATCTATATGGATGACATTAACTTTAGTGGCTCCTCGCATGCTCTTATATTTCAGTTTTTAGATGTGACGAGCACAGAGTTTGAAATGAACATGATGGACAAGTTGAGCTACTTTCTCGGCTTCCAAATCAAGCAGACTCAGGAGTATATTTTCTTACATCAAGGCAAGTAAACTAGAGACCTCTTGAGGCACTTCGACATATCAAATGGAATGCCGGTGATGACTCTAATGGCCACCACGACCATTCTTGAGGCTGATGAGGATGGTGAGCCCGTTGGTCAAAAGGAGTTCAAAAACATGAACAACTCCCTCCTGTACCTCACTACTTCAAGGCTGAACATATATTTTGACGTTTGTCTGTGCGCTCGATTTCAGACTTCTCACGCCTCTCATCGTCAGGCAATGAAGCTTATCTTCTGGTACCTTCGAACTACTATTGACTATGGTATTTGGTATTCTTTCTTTTCTTGTCTGTCCCTTAGAGTCTTTTCAAATGCAGACTTTGCTGGCTATAGGATATATAGAAAGAGCACTTTTGATACTTCTCTTATTTCTTTGTCATCTAGAAAGCAGTCTGGAGTTGCACAGTCCACCACTGAGACTGAATATATTGCAGCCGCTAGTTACTGTAGTCAGGTGTTTTAGATGAGGTCGACCTTGCGGGACTTTGGATTAGCCATATATAGTGTTTCACTTTTTTGTGATAACACTTTTGCCATTCACATTGCTAAGAATCCAGTACAGCATTCTAGGACCAAGTATATAGATATTAGATATCACTTCCTTAAAGACCATATGGAGAAGGGTGATATAGTGCTGTAGTTTATGGAGAGTGACCACCAAATTACTGAGATCCTTACCAAGCCTTTGGATAGTCCTAAGTTTGTGGCCTTAAGGGGAGAGCTTGGAGTCATCTTTCCTTACAGCATTTCTTGAAGGGGAGCTGGGCTTTTTATATTATGTATTATATGTTTACTTCCAGCATTTCTTTTCTTTTGCATCTTCTGGGTGTTTTTTTGGCTTACTTTTAGAATTATGAGTTTACTGCACTTAGACTTCTGGTATGCTTTGCATAGACCTCTCATCTTATGCTATAAGTTGCTATCATGCATAATTTGTTGTTCTATCTTCTCTTTAGGTTGAGTTCCATCACAGTCTTATAGGTCTAGTAGTTGTTGGGCCCCCTAGGTAGACAAGGTTTGTGTATACTCCCTAGCTTGGGTTTTAGAGTCAGATTTCTAATGTTAGTCATTGGAGAAGATGAGAGCAAGTCTGAGCTACTATAGCCTGCTCTAGATTCACCAAACTCCATATTTAGTTCTTTTGGGAGCTTGACCGTTTGGCATGGCTTCACCTGCTTTAAACTAGAATCTAGGAGCTGGAGCCATGCCAAACACCCCCTTAAAAACTAAAGAGGTAAAATGTGAACTTTGAGATCATGAGGGGGACCATGGCCCCACCAGCACCCCTTCCCTTCGCCATTACGGCCGATTACCGGTCATAACTGCCCAAACCGGTAAAAAATATTAGTCTGAAAAAATTCTAAATTTAAAATACCAACAAAAATATTACTATATGCTTGTTTGCAAGCTAATGAAAGTATTAGGATTGAGGTCATTAAGTTAAATTGTATTAAATCAAGAGATAACATAAAAATTTCCTTATCGATTGATTTCTTATCGACATGAACAAAATTGTGTCAAACTTGTTTTCAAATTCAACCGTAACCAACCGGTAACCGGTCAACTCCGGCTGGTAGATGGCCTTAACAGTACATGGATCACCTGCAATCGTTCTTATTGAATCTATCTAGAACATATCCACATTTTCCCAACATCCAACAAGCATTATGCACCCATGAGAAGTATTGTTGATACAACACAAGAATTACTAGGTAGAACCGCGCGCAATGCCTACCATGCGAAAAAAATTTGGGCTGATTTTCTTTTTTGCAAAAAAGGAAATTTCGGTTTTCTCGGTGGTGTTTTTTTTAAAATCAGCTGGCTAGGAGCCATCGGCGAATACAAGTAACCACAGGGTTCTTTTTGCAAAAAAACGATGGGGAAAAGTGGAAGGACCTATCCGCGATTAAAAAAATGGTGGAGGACCCGTCTACGAATATACGAAACTACGAATCCCTTTCTAGAAAAATTCTAAAAGAACGGCCGAAGGACCTATCCGCGATTGCAAAAAAAACGATGGAGGACCCGTCTGCGAATATACAGAACCATGGGGTCCTTTCTGGAAAAATCCTAAAAAAGGGCAAAGGGCCTGTCCATAATTAGAGGGACCTATCCGTAATTTTGGTTTACCGTGGAGAACCCCTTCGCGGATCTGTGGTCATGGGCCTTTTCTGCAAAATTACGTGTGGAAGAACCTACCCGCGATTTCGGAATTCCTGGAGGGCTTTTTCGCAAAAAATGTTAGGTGGCAACTCTCCCTGCACGAGGATTCTTCCGGGCTTAATATAGATATAATTCATTCACAAACTGATCGATTCAAAAATTTGTGCACATATATTCAACTCAACATTATCTGATCCTTGTTCTAAAATAATTAACTGGACCATTCAACTACAACTAAATTATCCCTTCAATAATACAAATCTACCCATGTGTAAAAGTTCAAATGATAGCTCACATGGGCTGGCTATCAAGCTTAATGAGCTATTATCAAGCTTCGTTTGAAATTGATATAGTTGATATAAAATTATTTTATTTATCATTTAAGTGATTATTTTAAATTCAAGCTAACAAGCCACTATTGAATCGAGCTTCATTAACCCTTTTTCACTCGAAATTGACTCATTTTAATTTTGAATCCATTAACTACTATAGTCGAAGCAATTTTAATTCGAGCCCTAACTATCCTTTTTGCCGGCCCACATGGCTCCAAGGAGTTGGTACAGGCTATATCACTCTCTACATTTAATTACAACCAAGCTTTTCCGTACATCCAGATAATGAAAACCAAGTATACAAACTATTACTACTTCTACAAATTTGAATCCTTTTGCCTTGCACTACTTCACACCAACATCACATGCAGCCGCCAGCAGGGTTCACCTTATCGATTGGGTGTGGAAAACCGGGAGGCTGCCGATACCGATTTTCGCTGAAAATCGTAGAAAATCGGATGGTTTGCGAAATCAAATTCAAACTGAAAAATTTAGTTGAGGCATGCCGGGTACTATGAAAATCGGTCAAAATGCACCAAAAATCGCCCAAAACAGGACAAAAATAGTTCAATTTTGAAGAAAATCGGTGCGGCTGGAAAATTGGGGGAAAAAGGGAAAAAAAGAGAGGGAAAATTCCAGAAAAATGTAAAACTAGTGGAAGGCCTAAAAAGGCTAAAAAATCAGAATAATGTTGGAAATGCATAAAAGATTATGTAAAAATATGAAAAAATTCCGACATGACCATTCCTATATATGAAGACCATGTCAAATTGTAAAGTACATGTTTTGCAACAAATAGCACAACTATGGAAAAATATGAATGATTCTGGGAAAATTTCGGCATGACATTTGCTATATTTTGGACAATGTGAAGTTGTGAATTAGGCATGTAGAAGTAATATATCAAGTTGTCAACAAATAATATTTTATTCTAATACATACACAAATCAATCGATCAAGTCCGCATTTCAGTTACATTCATTTCAACAGCATATCAAATGATATTTGAATTGAGCCTTTCTCGTCTAAAATAAATGTTCCCACTTGATACAGCTTCGTCGGTCTTCAATTATGATACATATGACATGGTGTACCTATATGTATTGCTCGATGTTAGTAAAAAATTGAATAGGAATGAAATTAAATATACAAATGAAACATTACCTTAGAGGCTACGGGTAGTATTGTTGGTTGTACACTTGGTTAGCAATGTTGTATTCTTCTGTGGACATCATCAGCAAACCTCGTGTAGCTAGCAACTCCGCCTTATATTCATGCCAGCTTTGCCCCGTCCACGGACTTGTCATTTCCCATTGTTGGTATAGCATGGCATAAAATTCTAGGTCTTGCCACTCATATACCCCATTAGTGGTAGGTTGTGTGGATAAATTCGGGATGGAATAGTCATAGGGGCCATATGAGCCATAACTCTCATGCGTCTCGGTGAAACTGTACGAGCTACAGCTATGCCGCTGTGCATCACGGCTGTGTCGATGGGTCCTCTCCTTGCCTACAGTAGTCGTCTTGGGTGATTGTAGAGCTCCATGGTCTCTGTCCTATGTGGCATGATTGTAGTGGGACTCCCCTATAAATTGTATAGCAATAGGAGCTTCTGAGTGGGAATTGGGAGGGATGGCGGCATCAGGAGCAGGGGTCTGACCATCATCGCTTTCTGTCTTGGAGCTGCTGTCATTGGATTCTTGGTACAGCGGGCTCCGACGGGCTGTGGGAGTACTATTAGTTGATTCATCACTCCCTACGTACTGTGCCTGTTGTTTGGAAAGCTTCCCCTTTCCTTTTGATGGAGCTCTCCTTTTTTGCTTGCTCCCTCGTCAGCACTGTTTGATGCTTTTTCTTTCCTACATGAGTGTCCCCCATTGTCGTGTCTACCCATTCGGGGATGCTTGCAGCCCTAGTATCCTTTCGAAACGCAACCGTGTCTATTGGATCTGTCACGAGGTGTGATGGGAGGGGGTGTCACTCTCTGTCTCTTTGTCCTCCTCATCAAGTAATAGGTCAGCATTGGACCTCCCTTTCTCCATCCACTGCCAGATTGGATTTTCTGTGTCGCATAGTGTGAGCTCCATAAGGCACTGAAATGGATCGTCTTCGCTTGTGGACTTATCACTTTCTTGTTCTTGGATTCTGAGCCGCAAGTTGTAGTTCACATAGACCAACTTATGAAGTTTGTTATATGACAGACGGTTGCGAATTTTGGTGTGGATGAATGCGAACATGCTCCAATTACGCTCGCAACTACTAGAAGAAGCGCAATGGGAAACGATGCGCTTAGCCAACTTTTGGAGTCTGAACCGAAAACACCCCATCAATGTACTGCAAGTAATGGAAGACAACAATCAGTAGGAGGTGGTAATATGGGATTGCCACTATATTTAAGATGATATAAGGAATATACCAGCGGTAGTTTTAGGATCAAGTGCCATCCTCTTAGCTAGCACAGCAGAGAACGATGCAACCTTTCTTCTGAAAAGGTCGAACTCGTGAAGACCTCGCATTGCCATATCTATATCATCAGAAAGTGCTTCAAAAGCATCTCGGATATTTGGCAAGAAGGAGTTGGTCGTCCCATAAGAGTAATGCGTTGGGGGTTCAAGGCAGCAATTGCATGACTAACACTAACTCCCTAACACTAACACCTTCACTAACCTTAACCCTAACCATAAACCATAAACCTAACCCTAAGTCCCTAACACTAACATAACATGCATTGCCAATCTGCCATACTGTCGGCGTTTTCGAGCGCCGGCAAGTAAATTTGTAAGTCTAGAGGGTCGCGCGTTCCACTCCCTGAATGGTTAGACTTGTGAGTCCAAGATGTATACTGGTTCGGGATGAAAATCCCTACTCCAGTTCAGATGGCCGTATTGTATTGCTTTTTGCCCTATGTTTTTACAGACGAGGCCCCTAAATGACTTAGTCTCCTCGTGTTCTTATGTCTCCCTCTCCCTCCTCGTGCTCTCTTAATCGTTTAGTCCTGCCTCCTTTTATACAGAAGGAAGGCGGGGTTACATCGAGTTGGGGGAAGAGCGAGGTGACCTATGTTAGGAGCTCCGGTCCTTCGTCCCCGTGGACTGTCGCCACCCGCCTTGCCCATGCCGGGTTGATAGCTTTGGTGGTCGGGAGGTTAGGTATTCCCGGAAATAGCGTACTTGCCCTCTCGTGATCCTTGCGAATCCGACGCCGCGATGCGTGGCGTTAGTCTTTATCTCGGGAGGGAGCGTGCGCTCGTCTTGTCACGTGGATCGGTTGATGGGGTGGAAGCTTTGTCTTCTGCGATCACCGGATCTTCTTAGGAAGGAGCCACCGCCTTGTATAGTCACTCGATTGACCTTATTCGAGTACGTGGCGGTAGGCGATGAGGACCTAACACGCGCCCCTCGGCGTCCGTCACCTTGGTTCGGTTGGAGTCGGGGATCCGCCCGCCAAGAGGGTCGGGAGCGCTGTCCGGTCGAGTCGGGAGATCCCGCCCGCCAAGAGGGGTCGAGCGCCGTCGGTCGGATTCGCTTCCTGGTGGTCGGGAGCGGATGTCTTGTGCGGTTCTCGCAGCGATTCGGTCGGTGGCGGGCGGGCGCGCTGTTGGGTGGAGATATGCTTGAGGCCGCCGCTCGTCGTTTGCTGTTGGGGTACCTCGTTATTAGTATTCATCGGTAGCCCCGAACTCCCGGCGATTTCGGTCGGTTGGGGTTGATCTTGGACGAAAGTGGTGGCGGGCACGGTCGGTCGGTCCGGCCGATCCGTCCGGTTAGCGATTCCGTCGGTGTGCCGTTGGATCCGACGGTTGTCTGGAGTTTGGCCGGGGGCATTTGAACCGCCGGGGGCCTTTACTCGCCTCGTTGCGCATGCCGAGTATAGTTTGGCGCGCCACGCCTGCTCGTCTTCTTGATCAATTCGGGTTCAGTGAAGGATGCTTCGTTTTTCGGCACCCGCATTTACTCTGGAGACGCTTAGCCTCCCTTCGTCCGGATATATATATATATGTGCGCTGTAGCTTGCTTGAAGGGGATGAGAGCTCTTTCTTCTATTCTTTCAAATGGCTTCGAGACACCCTCTAGTCTTTAGCTTTGGCGATGGCGTCGCGGTGGAAGAAGAAGATCCTCTGGCCGAGCTTTGGGCTGAGTTCGACCAGGCGATGTCCGAGCTTAGGGAGGAAGAAGCTGCAGCCCGTGGCGCTACTTCGTTGTATTTGCGCCGAGGCCGCCCGAGGCTCGAGGTGGTAAGGGGCCCTACGGAGGCGATGGCGCAAGGGCGCCGACCGTAGTTAGTGCGGCCGCGTCGATGTCATTGAGCAGCGTGAAGCATCAGCGTGTTACGCCAGCGGCGCGGCGGCTGTCCGTCGACGTGCAAGGGCCTACCAAAGATGTCGTCGGTGCCACCGATGCCGCACGGATGTTTGATAGGTTCTAGGCGCGGTAGAGTCCTCGCTGCAGTGCGGCGTGGCCACTCTTGTATCCGCTCTTGTGTGTAAAGTCGTAAAGTCCGAGCACATTGGCCTATAATGAAATTTTCTTTTTCTTTATGAAAATGTCTTGCGATGAGTTTGCTTTAATTTTAATCGTTGTGGGCCGGCGCCTTGGTGGCAGGCGACGAGATGCCTCTGTGAGGTTCGGATGTCCGAGTGCTCGCTTAACGTCGTAGCTAGACGGTGCCTTGGTCGGCAGGACGACCGGATGCCTCTGTGAGGTTCGGTGTCCGATCGCCTTGGTCGGCGGCAGGACGACCGGATGCCTCTGTGAGGTTCGGTGTCCGAGTGCCTTGGTCGGATGCCTCCGTGGTTCTCGTGGGACGGCCGGATGCCTCTGTGAGGTTACGGTGTCCGAGTGCCTTGGTCGGCGGGACGACCGGATGCCTCTGTGAGGTTCGGTGTCCGAGTGCCTTGGTGGCGGGGCGACCGGATGCCTCTGTGAGGTTCTGGTGTCCGAGTGCCTTGGTCGGCGGGACGACCGGATGCCTCTGTGAGGTTCGGGTGTCCGAGTGCCTTGGTCGGCGGGACGACCGGATGCCTCTGTGAGGTTCTGGTGTCCGAGTGCCTTGGTCGGCGGGACGACCGGATGCCTCTGTGAGGTTCGGTGTCCAGATCGCCTTGGTCGGCGGGACGACCGGATGCCTCTGTGAGGTTCGGGTGTCCGAGTGCTCGTTTAACGTCGTAGCTAGACAGTGCCTTGGTCGGCAGGGACGACCGGATGCCTCTGTGAGGTTCTGGTGTCCGACTGCCTTGGTCGGCAGGACGACCGGATGCCTCTGTGAGGTTCGGGTGTTCGAGTGCCTTGGTCGGCGGGGACGCCAGAATGCCTCTGTGAGGTTACGTGTCCGAGTGCCTTGGACGGCGGGACGACCGGATGCCTCTGTGAGGTTCGGTGTCCAGAGTGCCTTGGTCGGCGGGACGACCGGATGCCTCTGTGAGGTTCGGTGTCCGAGTGCCTTGGTCGGCGGGACGGCCGGATGCCTCGTGAGGTTCGGGTGTCCGAGCGCCTTGGTCGGCAGGACGACCGGATGCCTCTGTGAGGTTGGTGTCCGAGCGCCTTGGTCGGCAGGACGACCGGATGCCTCTGTGAGGTTCGGGTGTCCGAGCGCCTTGGTCGGCGGGGACGACCGGATGCCTCTGTGAGGTTACGGTGTCCGAGTGCCTTAGTCGGCGGGACGACCGGATGCCTCTGTGAGGTTCGGTGTCCAGAGTGCTCGTTTAACGTCGTAGCTAGACAGTGCCTTGGTCGGCAGGGACGACCGGATGCCTCTGTGAGGTTCTGGTGTCCGAGTGCTCGTTTAACATCGTGGCTAGACGTGAGTGCTCGTTTACCGTCGTAGCTGGACGTGAGTGCTCGTTTACCGTCGTAGCTGGACGTGAGTGCTCGTTTACCGTCGTAGCTGGACGTGGGGCATCCTTCTCGAGTCCTCGTCGGGCGAGGGTAGCTGCGAGAGGAATGGCCGCCGTCTATCCCACATGTATACCCCATCCGCAGGTGTGGGACCTGGAGGGGATGAGCGGCGCGCGTTTACCTGCGTTGGTTTGAACGCCGTGCTCGTGGAGCTAATAGCGGTAGTCCGAGTGGGTCTGGGAGGTCCGCCAAGGGGGACCCTTCCGAGCGGACGGTCCCAGAGTAGGGTGTCTGGCCTCGTGTGGCGACCCATAAAAACCTTTCTACTCAATCCGTATGGACTCTTGGTCGTCCGCCCGACCCGAGCATGGTGGTCGTCGCCATTGATGAGCTCCCGGAGAGTGTGAAGTATGGTCTCGGACGCGAGTAGAGGTGATTAGGTCGCCACCGACCTAACCGAGGGCCCACCGTGGGGCTCACCTCATACCGCCCTTGCTCAAGTTTTCTTCGGGCGGCCTTTACCCATCTGGTGGGGTAGGCCTTTTGAACCCACTCCTCGGCTGGGCCCCTGGCGCAAGCCACAAAGCTTTAGCCTTGGGGCATACGCCCGATGGGCTTCGCGCGCCCGAGCAACTGTTCGGCCTAAAGGCGAGACCAAGAGGTTACGGACACGTTGTTCGGGCGGCGTCTTTATGGCCCTTGTCGCCGACATGACAGGATTAAAAGCGGAGTGGTATTAGGCCCAGGAGTTACAGTCGGGCGCAACAGCGAGGGTGGACGCGACGCCGCTTGACGGGTGCTCGCTGGCGGCGTTCGCTCGTCCTCTATAAATACGCCGTTGGTGCTTTGGGTGGTCACGCTTTCTTGCCTTCTCTGTCTCGCTTCGAAACAAGAAAAGCGCAGAGAGCTAAGGAAAAAACCCGGCCTTTCTTTCTCACCTTCCGATCGTCTCCTGTGAAGATGTCGTGGTCGGAGTGCTCGCGCCAAGACGACCGTGCGCTCGGCTTGGTGAAGAAGGGCTTCCTTATGCCGCAGACCTTCCGTTTGGAGGGTGCCGACCGGGCTGCCACCCAGGCCATGGGCGGCGAGATCGTGGTGCCCGCCTCGTTCTTCGAGCGGCTTTGGCTCGCCACGCACTCCGCTCGTCCGGGGCTCTTTGTCTCATTACAAGGTGGAGGTGCACCAACTCAACCCCAATGGGGTCCTCCACATCGCCATCTTCATCACGCATTGTGCGAAGCCTTCTTGGGGATCGAGCCGCCTTTGGGCGTTGTGGAGGCACTTCTTCCGGACAAGGCTCGGAAGGGACAGCCGTCGGGCCGCTGGCGCCACAGGTGGCACTGGCCCTCCGCCTTCGCCGGTGGGAGCACGGATTACACGGAGGTAAATTGCCTCGCCCAACAAGGGTGGCGTTCGAATGGCTCTACGTTCAAACGTCGGCGCAGCGATCCTCGTTTCACCGGCGAGCTTCCCATGGTGGAGGAGCGGTGGAATTGGGGCGCCGAGAAGAGGGAGAAGAACAAGCCGCCCCGATCGTGGAGCGGTCGGGGCTCAAAGGAGGCGGGCTCACGGGGGCGTGGTTGTGCGCGCTTTATGGGGATGCGCGTGCAACCACTTGTGCCTGAGCCGCACCTGCTCCGCAGACGCTGGGCCGTCCGACCGGGAGAGGATGGCGTAACCCGAGTTGGCGCGTCGAGGTGGAGGCCGGGTGGCGGCCGTTCTGGCGGAGCGCCACGGTGGCATGACACCACCGGAGCCATTCTCGCGGCTTTTCCGCCAACCGTAAGCGGTGAAATTCCTTCGCTTCTCTTTTCTTTGTCCTTGGCACTTGACCGACATTCTGCATCCTCTTAGGGGCTCACGGGATGTCTTCCGCGCCGCTCCGGGATAAGGAAGCGCAGCGGCCGCCGGCGAAGACGGCAGCGGTCGACTCCTCCCGCAAGAAGCGGAAGGAGGAAAGGAGGAGGAAGAAACATAAGGCAGCCATGGCCTTGCGGCGAGGATGTGTCGGAGACCACCGCCCGTGGGGACAACCTCCAGCAGCGGCGGAGTGCCTCCGCCACCCCTATGGTGGGTTTTCCACGATCTGCCGTGGCGGCGGCCCGGCGCGGACTCGCCGAGGCGGCATCACGGGCCCGTGGCCACGGATCCCAGCGGGGTGATCTTGCGCTTCGCGATCGTCGCAGCGTCTCGGTACCGGAGGTGGCCGGGAAGCGACTACCGACGACTGCCTTTGGCGGGGCGGCAAAGAGGCGCGCGTGCCACGCACCCGCTCGGCCTTGTAAGTGTATTCTTTTATTGGAGCATTTTTTTTTGGCAAAGCCGCCGAGCGACTCTTGAATCTTTGCAGCGTGTGGCGCCTATCTTTGGGGTGACCGTGGGGCGTGCCACATCGGCCCGCAGTAACGGCGCCGGTGATTTCGGTGACCCGGTCGGGTCGGTGGAAGTCGCGGCGTGGCCCGTCGGCGCGGTCTCCTTCGAGGGCGAGGCCTCACCGGAGGTTGTGGCGAAGAAGAACTTCCGCGCCTCGGCGGGACCCACCGGACGAGCGTGATCGTCGTTTGGAGGATGAGATGATGGCGCCGCCGTGATCGCGCCGATCGTGGCGGCCGGCGGCGGAGGTGCTCAACCCCTCGTCCGTGGGAGGTGCCGACCGATGCTCCTCAGCGCAGTCGCCGAGGGGTTTCGAAGGGTTGACCTCGTCACCCTTGCCCATGGTGCTTTGACAGGCGCGCCCGCCCGAACGGCGCGCGAGCGTAGCGCCGCGAGTGTAATCCCGGTCGGGCGTCATGGGTCGCGGAGGAGAGCGAGTGGGCGCCCGCCGGCAAGCGCGCTACCGGACGCCGGCGAGATAGGGCGGATCCGTGAGGGTCGGCTCTTTCTTTGAAGTCTTCCACTAGGCGCCTGGATACGATGGTCGAGGAGTCCCGATCGCGCGGGTTAGTCGGCACCAAAAGTTACGACTCGTTGCACATTTTGATAGTTCTTCCGATGCGACTAACGGAGTGTCCACGTTTTTGCAAAGACGCGGGCTCGCCAGGCGCTGGGTTGAGCTCTGCGGCGCTCCGCGGTCAATGGCGGTGCGGCGGAGGAGTGCGATCAGTGCGCTTGAGCTACGCCTAGCCCAGAGGCCCCAGGCATTAGGCGATCGGAGGCGGTGGTGATCCGCGAGGATTTGAAGAGGCCACAAAGGCCCTTCATGATGGCGCCTAGGAGCCAAAGCCTTGAGGGCGAAAGTGGCGGGCGAGTCCCTCGACGGCGAGGTCACCGAGGCCAAGGATGCCGCCGTTGCCTTGAGGGGACCACGCAGACGCAGTAACACGTCTGCGGACCGAGCGAAACAAGGCTCGGGGACTTTGCCGAGTTCGTTCCGAGCGCGATCTCTCAAGGAATGGCCGTAAGACTTCACGAGGCGTGAAGTCGGAAGGCGCAATCGACCAACTCTGCGGCCGTAAGTGTCTCAATTCTTCAATTAAGTTTGGGGTGCGACCCGCAGGGCGAACTTATCCAAAATCTCCGCAATCTGCAGAGGCGCAGAAGAATCTGAGCGTCGCCGTGGAGGCGCAGAGAACGGCTTCGGATGCTCGCGACGTGGCGATCGTGGCCCGGGACGAGGCCCGGGCGGCGTTGAAGGTTGCGGAGGACGGTCGGGCCGAGATGAGCGCGAATCGAGGCCCTCCGCAAGGCGGTCGGGAGGTCTCGACCGCATCCTTGAGCCGGGCAGCCCGAGTGCCCTTGCCTCGCTACCGCCCGTGCGGACCGTAGAAGAGGCGGTGGTCACCGGCGCTGCGCTTGGGGCTTCGTCGGCGCTGGTCAACACCATCTCGTACTACGACGGCATCGACCTCGCGGTGGTGGGCAGCGGCGTAGCTGGGAACCGGATCGACGAGGAGATCGACCGGTTCGAGCTCCTGGTCGAGCCGCACGCCCGGGAGATCGCCAGCCGCATCCCGCCGCAGGCCGCCCTCCAGGAAGCCAGAGGCAGCCAACTCTCCGTCTCGCCACCGGTCGCCCGCCAAGAAGAATAAAAATATAGTTAGCTTTATCCTTTTTAGATTGTAAAGACCGCTATTTAAACAATCTTGAATTTATCAAGTTCCAGAATCGTCCCTCGTCCTTTTTCGTATTTAGGATGAGCGTTTGACCGACCATAGCCTTAAGGACCACAGGGGTCACTTATGCGTAGGTCGGGTCGTTTTGGGGGGAGCGAGGTGGATTGGAGACTTGGCTATGCAGCGGTTAGGCGCACTTGTGAGGGATAGGAGTGTTCTAGACCGGCCAGGATCTTTCCACTCGGGCACTTCCTTCTTCGCGAAGTGCTACTTAGCAACCATAGCGCTGGGCGAGGTCGTAACACTTGGGTTGAGAGGGTTACCGCCGGGATAGACATCATGACCGGTCGGGTCACGTGCCCTCATAAGCGCGTGAGACGGTGAGTTCGTGCGGGGAGGAGTGTTCCTGCCGACCCAAAGGTCACCCCACTCGGTACTTCCTTCTTCAGTGAAGTGTTAGCAACCATAGCCCCGGGCGAGGTCAGAGCACTTGGGTCGAAGGGTTACCGCTCGGGAAGGACCTTGTGGTCGGTCGGGTCATCAACCAGCATAGCGCCGACCGAGAGCGACTGAGCGGGCGCGAAGGGCGGCCCCAGTCGTCGCATGGCGACCAGGTGCTCGGAAGGAAGAAAGTAAAGAGCATGCTAGGAAGAGGAAAAGAGTTTAGGGATAGAATCGCCTTAACTTTTCTATATTCCATGCATTTGGAAGGATGCGGCCGTCGGTGTCCTTGAGCCGAAAGGTGCCAGGCCGGAGGATCTGCACGACGGTGAAGGGGCCTTCCCAGGGGGGCGACAGCTTGTGCTTATCCTTTGATGCGGTCCGACCCGACGCAGACCGGTCGCCAAGATCGAAAGACCGCCCTCGAACCTGGCGGCTGTGATAACGTCGCAGAGCTTGTTGATACCTGGCCGATCGCAGGACGGCCACGTCATGCGCCTCGTCGATCTGATCGACGGAGTCTTGTTGTGCGGCGAGCCTCCTCGAAGGCTTGCAGTCTTGGGGCGCCATACTCCAGGTCTGTCGGCAAGACGGCCTCAGCACCGTATACCATAAAGAACGGTGTGAACCCGGTCGCCCGGGTCGGCGTGGTCCGTAGACTCCAGAGGACGGAGGGTAGCTCGGCCGCCCGGCCGCCCGAAGTGCTTGAGCCGATCAAGATCCGCGCTTGAGCCCTTGAAGGATCATGCCTTTGCGCGCTTCGACACGGCCGTTGGTCCGCGGATGGGCCACGGCTGCCCAATCGACGCGGATGTTGAAGTCATCGCGAGAACTCGAGGAATTCTTTCCCGTGAAGCTGCGTTCCGTTGTCGGTGATGATGGAGTTTGGGACTCGAATCGAAAGACTATGTCGCGGAAGAAGATGGCCGCTTGTGCCGACGTGGACGCTTACGGCCGCTTGGCCTCTATCCACTTGGTGAACTTGTCCACCGCGACGAGCAAATGGGTAAAGCCCGGCGCTTTCGGAAAGGCCCGACCGATCGAGCCCCAAAGCGCAAAGGCCACGTGATGGGGATTATGCGCAAGGCCCGAGCCGGCGGATGTGTCCGCTGGCGAAGAATTGGCATCCTTCGCGGTGCGTCGCGATGTGCTTTGCGTTGACACGGCGGTCGGCCAATAGAAACCTTGCCGAAAGGCCTTTCCCACCGTAGATCGGGCGCAGCGTGGTGACCGCAAATTCATTGTGTATGTCGCCCAGCAGCTTGTTTTCCTTGGTGGCCGAATCGCACTTTTGGAGGACCGGAGCTCCTTTGTAAAGGTGCGGACCGACCAAGACGAAAGACTTTGCTTTCGCCGGCGGCAGGCGCCGGCCTCGATCGGGTCGGGAGGAAGCGACCCGTCCGTCAAACGATCTATGAATGGCTTTCTCGGTCGGACTCGGTTGCTAATGCGCCGTGGCTCGACCCGACAAGTCACGCCGACCGCGGCGGTTAGGCGACCGTGCTAGGTAGGTCGGGGACCGCTCGACCACCGGCCCGGTGGATGGAAGGCCGCAGGAGGTCGCAGACGAAGATCCGGCGGGACCGGCTCTGCTGGAGGCCGTTGGCAGTAGTCGGCGTCGCTATTGTAGCGTCGGTAGCTATGGTGGCTCGAAGCCCTTGAATCCGCGCCGAGCCCGCGCGCTTCTCGACAAGACGGCCATACGGGCGTCTCGAGGCTCGCGGCCTTCATGACTTGGTCAACGACAAGCTTGGAGTCCCGTGGGCGTAGAGTCGGCGAGCACCGAGGTCGGCAGCGATCGGGAGACCGCTGACGAGGGCCTCGTGCTCGGCAACGTTGTTGGTGGCGTCAGCGGCGATGGCGATCGGAGCTTGTTCCCAAGTGGGGAGATGATGACAACTCCAGCGCGCGCCATTCTTGTTGTAAGACCCATCAAGTACATTGTCCAAGACTGGGGTCTTGATCACCGTGGTGCACGGGTTTCGGTCCAATCGGACGAAGTCGGCCAGAACTCGCGATTTGATCGCCGTCCGAGGGGACGTATGTGATGTCGTGGCCGCTGAGCTCGAGTGCCCACTTGGCTATCCTTCCCGAGGCGTCGCGGTTGCGGACGATCTCGCCTAACGGGGACGTGGTCACCACGGTGATGTTGTGCTGATCGAAGTAGTGGACGAGCTTTCTCTTCGCCAATGAGCACCGCAGAGTAGCTTCTACACTGTGGGTACAGAGTCTTGGACTCGAAAGGACCTCGCTAATGAAGTAAGCGCCGTTGTACCTTAAGTTCGCGGCCTTCTTCCGCTTCGCTCCACCACGAGGGCCGCGGCGACAGGTAGTGGCGGCGATGTAGAAAGCAGCTCCCAGTGCCGGGCGACCAGGACTGGAGGCGAGGACAGAAGGCCTTCAGGCGGGTGAGGGCCTCCTGAGCTTCTGGGGTCCAACTAAAGCGGTCGGATCTCTTGAGTAGCCTGTAGAGTGGCATTCCGCGCTCGCCGAGGCGAGACACGAAACGGCTCAAAGCTGCTAGGCATCCGGTCAGCCTCTGGACCCCCTTGAGGTTGCTGATTGGGCCCATCCTTGCGATTGCTAATATCTTCTCCTGGTTGGCCTCGATGCCTCGCTCGGAGACAATGAAGCCAAGGAGCTTCCCTTTGGGGACCCCGAAAACGCATTTCTCAGGATTGAGCTTTATACAGAATCGTCGAAGGTTCGCAAAGGTCTCTTCCAGGTCGGGGACAAGGTCGTCGGCCTTCTTGGTTTTTACGACAATATCGTCGACGTACACCTCAACGTTACGGCCGATCCGTTCTTGAAGCACGCGTTTGCATACATCATTTGGTATGTAGCGCCCGCGTTCTTTAGGCCGAACGGCATCGTAACGTAGCGAGAATGAGCCGAACGGGGTGATGAAGGAAGTCGCGAGCTGGTCGGACTCCCTTAGCGCAATCTGGTGGTAGCCTGAGTAGGCATCCAGAAAGAGAGGGACTCACACCTGCGGTGGAGTCGATGACTTGGTCGATGCGGGGCAAAGGAGCGGATCTTTGGGACATGCTTTGTTGAGACTCGTATAGTCAACGCACATCCTCCATTGCCCATTTTTCTTTTTACAAGTATGAGGTTGGCTAGCCACTCGGGTGGCGCACCTCTTTTCTGAACCTGCCGCGAAGTTTGGCGATCTCTCCCTATGATCCTGCGCTTCTCCTCGTCGAGCGGCGCGGCGTTGGGCGACCGGCTTTGAGCCCGGTCGGATGCTCAAGGAGTGCTCGGCGACTTCGCCAGGATTCCGGCATGTCGGAGGACCTCCATGCGAAGACGTCTTTGTTGGTGCGGAGGAGTCGACGAAGCCGCTTTCCTATTTGGCGGGGCGTGGTTCGATCCGCACGCCTTGGTCGGATCACGTGGATCGACCGCGACCTCCTTCCGTGTCCTCGGTGGACTTGAAGGATCCCGCCCCGACTTGCCGGACTCAGGGCGGATTCGGAGGCTTCCTCCGAGGTTGTCGAGCTCTGCAGACGCGATGATCGCCGAGGCAAGCTCTACAACCGCCGCCGCGATTGTAGGCAAGCCGAAAGACGATGCCACGGTGATGACTCCGTGGCCCCGCATCTTCACTTGAGGTAGGCGTAGCTGGGGACCGCCATGAACTTGGCGTAACATGGCCTTCCCAGGATGGCATGGTAAGAACCGGGGAAATCCACGACCTCAAAAGCGAGGGTTTCGGTGCGGAAGTTTCCCGGTTCCCCAAAGGTAACGGGCAGGTCGATCTGCCCGAGTGGATGGGCCTGCTGGCCAGGAATGACGCCATGGAAGGGCGCCTTGCTGGGTCGGAGGGTTGAGCGCGGGATCCCCATAGCGTCGAGCGTCTCGACGTAGAGGATGTTGAGGCCGCTGCCTCCGTCCATGAGCACCTTTGAAAGGCGCTTCTTCCCCACGACGGGGCTGACCACCAGGGGGTATCTCCCCGGCTGTGGAACGTGGTCGGGGTGGTCGGTCCGATCAAAGGTGATCGGGAACTCCGACCACCGGAGGTATTGGGGGACGATGGCGCGACGGTATGGACCTCGCGATAAGCGAAGCTTGAGCAGGCGGCGCTTGCTCCGGCATAGCGGTCGGTCCTCCAAAGATCATGAGGCAGCCGTCGGGTTCAGGAACTCGCCGTGCGCTTTTTCTCGCGATTCGCGGGGCGCAGCAGCTTCTTCCCTTGCCCGCGCGGCGTTGCGGGACGCCGAGAGGTAACGCCAGACCTCGCGATCCCGGTGCTTGTGTTGACGGAGAACCCGTGGTTTGGGCACGGGCGTCCATCAACTTCTCGAAGTGGTCGGGCGCGACGGTCGGTCGCACTCGCCGCTGGCGAGCGTATCGACGGTGGCGACCACTTGTCTCGCGGATCCGCTTCCGTCGCCGCTTCGCTTGTCGGAGTGGTCGAGAAGGGGACCCGCGCGACGCGGGTTCGCTGGGCCTTTCCTCCTCGAAGATGGCCCCAGCCTCCTCGCGAGGCGGGTTGGTGGCGATATCGAGGAGCTCCTAGGTAGTTACGGGCTTGAGGCGGTCTAGTTTGTGTACCAAGGCCTTGCGGGAGTGTGTCAGATGAATGCTCCCACGACATCGGCGTCGGAGATGTCGGGAGCTCGTTGCCAATCGCGGAAAACCACGGATGTTGTCTCGGCGGTTTCCCAGGCTGCATTTGCAGCCCTTCGTGTCTCAGGAGTTTCTGTGGCGCTTGTAAGTGCCCCGAAGTTGCCGACGAAGAGGGCCTTCAAGTCGGTCCATCCACGATGGTTTTGGCGGCAAGTACTCGAGCCGTGCTCGGGCCGAGTCTGCGAGGTAGATGGGAAGGTATTGATGATGAAGAGGTCATCCGTTGCTCCCCGCCCGCATGCGAGCCGGTAATCTTGAGCCGGACACCGGGTTTGTGGCCCGGTGTATTTGGCAATGTTGGTAGGCGCCGAACCGCAGGAAGTCCACTGGCGGATCCTGGCAGAACGCCGCGATCCCGGGACCGTCGGGGCTCGGGTGCGGTGGTGGTGCCGCGCTCGCAACCGTGAGTGGCGGCCTCTCCGCCATCTTTCTCCGCGCCTCAAGGGTAGCGCGAATGTCGTAGGCATCACCGAGGCGTTGGCGCACCGGCGCGCGAGGCCGTGTGGCTCGCGGTGCTGGCGGCGCTGTCGTGCCGACCCATCCGGCCAGACACGCGATACGGGCCCGGTGGCCGAGGTGGCTCGGGCGATAGGAGCCGAGGCGTGCATGTGCTTTGACGGCCGCATGCTCTACCACCCGGAGGTTTGGTAAGTGGCCTTGGCCTCCGGTCGGTCGGCCCGGAGGCCTCGGCGCATTGCGGCGCGCGCCACGCTTTGTGGCGTGGGGAAGAAGTGAGGACCGTCGGACCCTTCCGCTCGCTGGTGTGCTCGACGCCGCGCGGCTGGGCCGCCAGTAGCACATGCGGGGCCTCGAGCCCTCCCGCTCGAGTTGGCTTCGAGCGGCCGAGCTCAGGCCGTTCCTCCAACTCTTTCTTTGCTGTTGTTGGAGCTCGGCACATGGTGTCGGAAGGCTGCTCAAGACGCTCACTGGTACTCCTCCTCCTGCGCTCGAGTGCGCCGGACAGAGGCCCGCGCCGCGAGGGCCACGGGCAATCGATGGTGCCCGCCATGTTGCACTCGCGAGTGCCGCTGTGGCGTGGTACTCCGTGTCGAGCCGAGTCACGTCCGGAAGAGTCTTCCAAAGCTCGTGGATGGAGGCCGGCGGTAGCCGACCATCGCCACGGATCGCGAGCCTACGTGGGGTGACAAGGTCACCGCCGGGCCTACGGAGTTTTCGCCGACCGTGGCGGAGCACTTGGGTTCGGCCGGCCGCAGGGCGCCAAGCCGGAGCTTAGCGGTCGCCGGAGAGGACGCCCAAGCTCTCGCGGGCGCTGTCCTCGGGCGGCGGGACGCAGCGTGAGCCCTCCGTCGGGTGGCCGAAGTCGAGGAGCGAGCGGATCCGGTTCCCGGTGCGATCATGCCACAAAGGTGGATGCCATCGGGAGATAAACGGAATCCGAGATGGTGATGAAGATGCGCGAAGCCCCTACTGGGCGCGCTAACCGCCGGCGCCGAGCACCGGCAAGTAAATTTGTAAGTCTAGGGGTCGCGTTCCACTCCTGAATGGTTAGACTTGTGAGTCCAAGATGTATCTTCGTTGGTGAAAATCCCTACCCAGATTGGATGACCGTATTGTATTGCTTTTTGCCCTATGTTTTTGCTGAGATGAGGCCCCTAAATGACTTAGTCTCCTCGTGTTCTTATGTCTCCTCTCCTCTCGCGCTCTCTTAATCGCTTAGTCTGCCTCCTTTTATCTACGAAGGAAGGCGGAGTTACATCGAGTTTGGGGAAGAGCGAGGTGACCTATGTTAGGAGCTCCGGTCCTTCGTCACGTGGGTGAGTCGCCACCCATCTTGCCCATGCCGGGTTGATAGCCTTGGTGGTCGTGGAGGTTAGGTATTCCCGGAAATAGCGTGCTTGCCCTCTCGTGATCCTTGCGACGCCGACGTCGCGGTGCGTGGCGTTGGTGTCTTTATCTCGGGAGGAGCGTGGCGCTCGTCTTGACGTGGATAGTTGATGGGTGGAAGCTTTGTCTTCTGCGAGTCACCGGATCTTCTTGGGAAGGAGCCACCGCCCTTGTATAGTCACTCGATTGACCTTATTCGGGTGCGTGGCGGTAGGCGATGAGGACCTAACACGCGGCCCTCGTCCGTCACCTTGGTTCGATTGGAGTCGGGGATCCCGCCCGCCAAGAGGGTCGGGGCGCTGTCCGGTCGGAGTCGGGAGATCCCGCCCGCCAAGAGGGGTCGAGGCGCTGTCCGTCGGATTCGCTTCCCCGGGTGGTCGGGAGCGGATGTCTTGTGCGGTCTCGCAGGCGATTCGGTCGGTGGCGGGCCGGGCGCGGCCTGTTGGGCTGGAGATATGCTTGAGGCCGCTGGCTCGTCGTTTCGGGCTGTTGGGGTACCCCTGTTATTAGTATTCGTCACATACTGTCATTCATTTACAAATAGACCATAAGCACAAGCTAATGAGCATATTCAACTAATTCAAGTGACATTTCTCACAAAAAAATGAAAATCGCTGAATTTTACCGAAAATCGGTCGGCTTGCAACGAAAATCGACCTAATGCTCATGATTTTCCAAGCGGTAGCGGCTGTGTTGTCTGCTTCCTCGGATTCGGCAATTTTTGCAGCTAATTGGCCAATTTTCTCTTCTCCAGCAGCGATTTCCCTCCCTGCGTCGCTGGATCTGGCCCGAGTGGACCACAATCGACTTCAGCTGCTCATGTGGAGTGTTTGCACGCAATAATTTTGTCTGAACCAGCCACCATCCAGGTTAAAACGTAGCTCATTTGTGACCAGGCCAGAACGGGCCGAGTGGGCCTGTACTGTGGGTGCACGGCCCACTACTGTTTTTTTTTGCATTTTTATTTTGTATTTCATCTTTTGGCTCAAATTCGTCTCAAACATTCGGATTTTTCCGAAATTTTCATCCCAGAACTCATAAATATGTTAATACTAATTTTAAAAAATTTCAGGATAATTTTTTGCAAATTTTTTAAAATTTTTGAATTTGAATTTGAATCCGGCTGGTTTGCCGAACGGTTCACGAAGCCGTTCCGGACCATACAACCGATTTTCGCGAAATTCGTCCGATAATCGCCGGTTTTTAGAACCCTGATGACAATGAATTGTTCCACTCAAACGCTCGGCGTGTACCTAGTTCCTACAATCATGACGATGGGGAGAAACAGGGTTAGAGCAGTGCAAGGAAACAATTAAGATGCGAGGTGGTACACAATCATAAATCAACTAGTGCCTCTCGTCTTATTAAAATGTTCTACTCACGGTCAAAACATCTAACTCAAAGTAAGGTCATCTGTTTCGAAGATTATAAAAAACAAATTTTTACTGCAGGCACCAAATAATCACATACTAGAGTTTCCATCGGAAAATTGTGGGACAATTTCTTGTTGCTAACCAACAAGTTAGTCTGAACTTCCTGCACAAAGATAACAGGAAGCAGGAGGTCAAACAGAACTGAAGATCGCTCATGTGAAATTGAAAGAAATGGTGTTAAAATCAGCAGTTGCACCAATGCATAATCTGAATGTAGTTCCCTTGCCTTTTTTTTCATGCTGAACTAATTTCCTAACAAAATTTATGAGTAATTCCTAGCAAGGATTGAAATCACGTTTTCACTCGAAATCTCAGAGGTGGCCGGAGAAGGAAATCTTGGCGAGATTTAGAAATTTCGGACAAGTTATGGACGAACCGCAAAAATGGATTTTCAAATCCGGTATTTTTTTTACCGGTAGGGCTGAAATCTCGACGGTTTTGCCGAGATCTCGGTGAGATTTGCCGAGATCTCAGCAAAATTGGACATCGCGAAATCTAGGTGAAACGAAGTCCAAATTTTCTTAAATTTTTTTGGAGGCTTCTGACATATCAGTGATGTTCCTATAAAAATTTCAGAAGATTATAAAATCTGAGGAATTTTAAAAAAAATCAAACATTGCTACAGTCCTGATAAAACGCTGATGGGCAAGTTTGAACCGAATGAAAAATGAAACAAACCACTTTAGAAAATTTTGAATTTTTTTAAATGGTTATGATGCATCACTAATGTTCCAATAAAATTTTTAGATTATGATCAAACTTCATGAATTTTTAAAAACTCGGACAGTAGCACTGTCCTGATAAAAGCCTTACCGGCAAACTTCAACCAAATGAAAAATAGTACAAACCATGTTAGAACATTTTAAAATTTTTTGTAAATTGTCCCTATGTATCATTAATGTTTCTTCAAAATTTTCAGATGATGATCAAGCTTCAAGAAGTTTCAAAAATTATGACAGTGCTACTTCCTGATACAAGCCTGATTATCAATACATATATTTGCTTTAGCAATAAAAAAATGTTTAAATTTTTTAAAAGTTTTGTAGAAGGGTTCCAAGGAAATGCTTAAGATCTCATAAACATTTTGAATCACGATCACACTCTAGTGAATTTATAAAATTCTTATAGGTGCATTGTACCATTTATGTTCTTTTTGTTTTTGATTTTTGAAATATAACAAATGAAGTTTAATGCATACGTAGATTTGATTGAAAAAACAAATTTTTTTAAATTTTATATAATGGTACCGAGGAAATTATTCAGCTCTCATAAAAATTTTGGATCATGATAACACTCGAGAAAATTTATAAAATTCTGACAATGTTACTGTCCCAATTATGTTAATTCTGGTTTTGATTTTTTAAAGGTAACAAATGAAGTTCAATTATTTAAAACAAATTTATGTATCATCCTATGCTTCTTAGGATAGTAAAATAAAATTGTAACATCATTATAAAGCATGTATAATTTTATAAAAATCTGACAGTATTTATGCAATTTTTGAAAAATGTCTCAAAAATTTGGTTTTTCAACAAATTTTCATAGGGGATGACTTTCTTAAGGGTTATTGGACAAAATCCGGTCAAAAAACATGAGATCTCGCATCCGAGATTTCTGAGATTACTGTAGCAATTTAATTTTTTTACTCCGGCCGGTATTTCAAAAATTGTCCACATCCGGAAATCGATATCTCGTGAAATTTCGGTGAGATTTTAAACTTTGACAAGGTTTCAAATCTTGTTTCCAGTTGACATCTCGGAGGTGGTCGGAATCTAAAATTTCGTCGAGATCTTAGAATTTCAGATAAAACACAAAAACAAAAATTCAAATATGGTTTTTTTTTACTGAAATTTTTGAGATTTTGCCCAGAATTGCCAAAATCTCGACGAGAGATGTCGAGATTTCGGTGGAAATGAACCAAGCGAAAAATAATGCAAAACGCGTTGAATTTTTTTGTGAATGGTTCTAACACATCAGTAATATTGCCAAAAAATTTCAAATAATTATCAAGCCTGAAGAATTTTTAAAAATTTGTACTATGCTATTGTCCTAATAAAGCTCATACCGGCAAATTTGAACCGAATGAAAAATGGAACAACCCACAAATGAAATTTTTTAAATTTTTTGTACATGATTCTAACATATCACTAATGTTCCCATAAAATTTCATATAATAATGAATCCCAAGGAATTTTTAAAAATTTGGATAGTGGTGATGTCCTAATAAAAGCCTTACCGGTAATCTTCAGTCAAATGAAATGTGCTTCAAACCACGTTAGAAAATTTTAAAATTGTTTTCGATGGTCCTGATGCGTCATTAATATTTCCATAATTTTTTTTGATGATTATAAATCTTGAGGAATTTTATTTTTTTTAAAGTAGTAATATCATGATAAAAGTCTGACGATCAATACATAGATTTGGTTGAGAAATAAAAAAATGATTAGAATTTTTGAAAGTTTTACAGAAGGGTTCTAAGGCAATACTTGAGCTATCATCAAAATTTTGGATCATGATCACACTCCCGTGAATTTAGAAAATTCTTATAAGGGTATTGTAAAGTTAGAAATTTCGGCAACATTTCAACATATTCGAATTTTGAAGGTTACAGTTGGAAACAATCAATATATATTGGCAACACAAATGATATACATGAAATAAAATTGATACATTTGACAATTCATGATATATACATCACAAATATCACCATACAAGAGCATATTCACCACATATATGACTATACAGAAGCATATTCGCCACATATATGACCATGTAACAGTGGTTAATAAAGGCGAGAACTACCTGTGAAAGTATGGATGACGCCACAATGCAACGCTCAACCCGAACCACCTGCAAGAGACATAATTGAAGAATGAGTATGCAATATGAACATGTATTGCAAGAAAATGCATAATTAAAGGAGTAGGATCATGCAAAGCATGGGCACCAATGTGTTTATGTATCTATGAGTAGTATGTGTGCGGTGCAAACTACACATCCTCATTATCGACAATGATCTCATGATGCCTCCTCTCGTGCTATTACTTCTACTCTTCCCAACTCATGTCCGACGATAGCCAGGCAGACTTCCAATGTTCATAATGAGTCATCCAGTTGATATGATTCTCTGACTGGTAAAGGTACCTAACAAATGTGGGATCTCCTGCGTATGGATCGACGTAGGGATCAATGTAGTCAAACAGCCAAGACATGCTTGATCCGTCATAGCTCTATCTGTGACCCTACCCACCCTGATCTTATCCATAGTTCATCAAACCGTACGCAGCATGCTCATTTGGGAAGCCCCAATGACTCGAGGATTGGCTGCTAGATCATGAATCAACGTCATCTTAGGGCTGAATGATTGAGTCTCCATTAAAAACAATGTGACTGACATACATAAAGCAATTAACTCTTCAATAATAATACTTAGCAGCAGCTTTAGCTTAGTTGGTAAAGTGCAAGGCTTGCAAACCTCAGGTCCTGAGTTTGAGTCACAACCACGATACTTTTTTTGCAAGTTTTTTTGGCATTGCTGTGAGCATGCAAAAATTCTAATTTTTTTGTGGATAATCATGAAGTTTCCCTAATGTTCCCATAAAATTTTCAAATGATGATCAAACATAACAAATTTCCAAAAATTGTGAAAATTCTACTCAGAGTTTTCGAACTTTAGAGTGCATGCTTGTACAGTTTATAATTTTTGATTGACCTATCGAAATAGGTTTAAATTTTCTAAAACTTTAAGAGAATGGTTCTGAGGAAATTCTTAAGATCTCCTAAAAATTTTAGATCATGATCAAACTCAAAACAATTTATAAAATTCTTACATGGCTACTGTCTCATTTATGTTCATTCTATTTTTGATTTTTTAAAGATAACACATGTAGTTCAATTATTTTGAAAATTTTTATATATAATCCTAGGCTTCTATATATAGTATTATAAATATTTTCAAAGTGTTATCAAGCATATAAAATTTTATAAAAAATCATATAGTGTTTCTACTAACATTATAAAATGTCTCAAAAATTCGGTTTTTCAACAAATTGTCATGGAAGATGACTTTCTTAAGGGTTATTGGGGCAATTTAGGTCAAATCCAGCCCTCAAAACACAAAATACGGTCTTAATACCTGAGATTTGGTGAAATCTCGCTGAATTTTTTGAGATTACTGTAGCATTTTGAATTGTTTTCAATTTTTTTCCCAGCTTGGATTTTGGATCCCATCTCCGGTCCGAATCTGAAATCTCGGAAAAGATTTGCAAAATTTTGCTGGTTTTTTAAATATTGCCCTCCACCCGCATGCATCCTGTCCCTCCATTTCACATCGGATGGCTCACCTCGGAGGAAAACAATATATTACCCCCAAGCTAGGTAATTCAGAATAGGAAGAAATCCATGCCCCCAACTTTAGTCAAAAGTTCATCTTAGCACTCTGAACTATAAAATCAGATATTTTGACTTTCTAAACTTTGTAATCTGGTTTAAATAACATCCTGATCTGGTTTCGTATACTAGTATTGCCTATGTAGCACAATGAGTGAGCGGTTTTGTCATGTAAGATGACATATTGATCAAGTTAGATAAATGACAGAAGAGACCCACATTGGCTTCTCCCTTGCTGAGCTACCAATCATGCTTCTATGGCTATTGACCCCTCCTTCTATTTCGATTTGGAAGAGAAGTCCCTATGAGCATCACCTGTCATTGATCTAAACTTGCCCAACGTGTCATCCTACGTGGCAAAACCACCCACTCATCACACCATATGGGAAATATCACTATGTAAAACCAGATCAGGGTGTTATTTGAACCGAATTAGAAAGTTCGAGGGGTCAAATATCTGATTTCATAGTTCAAACCTTGAAGCAAAGTTTAGGGTATTACGTATACTTATTCCTTCAAAATATGTTCCCGTGATAGTATGTATCTTTTGTCATGCCCTGATGGGCTGGCTAGGTATCTGAGATGTGAAGAGCTCGTAGTTAAAAGAGCATGCAGATGCCATGGAACAGAGTTGGAGACTTTTGATCTGTGTGCATGTTTGAATACTAGGTAGAATCACGCGACGTAGCGCGTTGTACGAATTTTGGTTTGGGGTTCTTTCTGCAAAAAATGGTAGAAAGACATAAACGTAATTTTGATTTTCTCGTGTTTTTTAAATGGGCTGGCTAGGAGATAGCGGCGAATTCGCTGAACCACAGGTCCTTTTTTGCAAAAAAAAAACGGTGGAGAACCCATCGGTGAATCTACAGAACCAGGGTCTTTTTTGCAAAGAAATATGTGAAAGGACTTATAAGCATTTCGGAATTGACGGGGGGTTTTCGCAAAAAAAAAGTGACATGGAGGCCTCCCTTGCGTGTGAATGTTTCCAGGCATAAGAGGTTGCAAAAAGGGTGACGTGGAGGTCTTCCTTGCGTGTGAATGTTTCCGGGCATAAGAGGTAGTATATAATATTAACAAACTAGTACATTGAAGTCTCCATATCACAAGATTTTCGTAACTAAAATTCGTTTCCAGTCTAGTATGAACCTAAATTATTGTATTTATCATGCTTAAATATTCGCGCAGAGCACAGCCATGATTTTCACTAGAACATGTCTTTCAAAAAAGATTTTCACTAGAACAGGCTCCACGTATAAATCGTCCACGTCCCTGCTCATGATTCATAAGTTATGAACAATCTGTTTTAGTGAACTGTAAGTGCCTACGACAATAACTCCTACACCAACCATGATAATACCCCTACAAACTACCACCTCGAACTAGGGGTGAAAATGGGTTATATAGAGGCGGATATTGCTCTTTCCGTATCTTAACCTATATTTTTTCTGGATTCGAAACCGGATACAGGCTAGCTAGATATGGATACAAATTCAGGTTATTCGGGATACGGATACGGGACGGATTCGAGTCTAAAATGGATAAAGATATACGGATAACACACATATATATAGAGTAATAAGTATTAAATCAAACCATATGAGTACATAACTATAATAACAAGTTATATATCAAACAAAATAATTAACAAGTAGTTAAGTGGATCCCTACCAAACTAGCACAAAATGACAAGTCCTAAGCATGTAAACAGTACTTCCTAGTGTAGACAAAGTAACAAACCATCATATAAATGACAAGTCCTAAGCATGTAAACAGTACTTGATGAAGTAATTGACTCCATCACAAATGATCTATATATGCATGTAAACAATTTAAAACTACTGCATACCATTCCTCTTAACCCTTAGTTCCAGGTCATAATAACAATTTCACCTTGGTGCTTACATTTAAACAAGGACATGCTGTGCAATCACTCTTCATGTATTATAAGTTTATAATCCAAAACAAGGACATGGAATATAACATGTGGCCACTACCAAATGCAAGATAGTGTGATGTCCTTAAATGCAAACATAAGTCCTCAAATGCAATATGTACTAGAAAGTGGTGTGCCTACTAGAGCTACATGGTGAGGCCAACTTCAGATCTAATTCAAACAACATTGTGGATCAAACATAAAGTAGTATTATGTTCACTAGACCAGAGCAGACCACATAGTTCTAAAAAATAAGAGGACAAGTATCATCATTTCATCACCTAGAAAGAGAAGAGAACACAATATCCACCCTGCCCTCCAAGAATTCACCACCTTACTCCAAGTGCCAATCCCTACAAATATAAACAGCAACAAACTAAGGATGAGGTATAGGAGGAGCAAGGACTAAGGAGGAGGAAGAGGAGGTGAAGACTAATACCAACATATCTGAGGGATATCAGATCCAGGGCAGGACGGTGGCTTGCCGACGACGGAGGGGAGCTGGGGAGGAGGGGGATAGAGTTGCCGTTGCAAGGGGCGGCAAGGCTGCGAGGGGGGCGTTGGAGGGGGTGGCCGCTGGCTAGGGAGGGGCGCTGGAGGGGGTGATCGCCAGCTGGGGAGGTGTAAGATCAAGGATAACCGACTAGAGGGGGTGAATAGGAGGTTTTTAAATTTTTCGGCTCTAATTGCAATTTATAAAATCACTAAGCTAGAATTGCAATTATAGCGATTGACAACCAAATATTCTGATGATTACTAAGCACTCTAACAATTCAACTATGAGCAAGAGATAGTTCTAAGCACAAGTAATATACTCAAATAGCTAGAAGTGCAAATTGAGCACAAGAATGATAAATGCAAACCACACGAGAATGAGATACAAAATTTTATCCCGTGGTCTCGGAGACTTGCCGGTCTCCCCTAATCCACATTGAGGTGACTTGAACAACTTTAAGCCGGCTCCAACCTCTTGAGCCTTCCTCGATCACTATGGTAGTTCTTCCCCGCTCTGGGTAGTCGAACTTCGGCCTTCACAACTTGCCGAGGCTTCTCACAACCTCTGTTGAGAAGCTCACTGCACATGAACGCCTCCAAACCGTCTAGGAGGCGGCAACCTCCAAGAGTAATAAACTTTGACGGTTGCTTGAGGTGAATCAAGTGTCTAAATGGCTCAATTTAATTCTCTCACTTGATTTTCACTCAACTACTCCTCAAATATGAATTTAATGCACTTGAGTAGAAGAGATGCACACAAGAGCTCAAGAATATGCAATGGGAGTCAAGAAGTAGGCTCTATGCCGCATATGGGGGTGTATTTATAGTCCTCATCAATTCTCCTAGCCGTTGCTACCAAACCCCTGAAAATTCAGGGTGGTCGGCACTACTGCCCATCTAGGGCCAATACTGCCGGCCTTAGGTTCAACGGTCAAATGTAGGCATTAAATGTACTGACAGACTAGCCGTAACCCTGAGGTCGGCACTACCGCCCATGCTGGGCCGGTAGTGCGGACTGAGCAGCAGTACCGCCCATCTGGGTCGGTAGTGCCGGGCGAGCATGACCAAAAATACCTCCTTCCGAAAAATAACTACCGCCCTTAGGGCCGGTACTACCGACCGAGCGACAGTACCGCCCTCACATGGGCGGTAGTGCTGGCCAAGCGGCAGTACCGCCCTATGGGCTTGGTAGTGCCGGTTGAGCTCTGGACCAAAAACACTCTCCTCTGGAATAAAACTACCGGCCCTAGGGTCGGTACTGTCGGCCAAGCGGCAGTACCGCCCTACCATGGGTGGTAGTGCCGGCCAAAGACGGGTGAGTGAATTTTTCAGATTTTCTTTTTATCCAAAGTGAAGATAATCATTTTATGAGCATTAATTGAGCTATTTTCACTATAAGCACATCAAGCTACTAATCAAGAGTCCCTCTTAATAGTACGGCACCTAGTCTAACAATCCGATCTTTCTCCAAAAACTCCGAGATCGGTAAAAGCTATGAAAAGATCCTTAATTTTATACCTTGGCTCTTTTGCTTGACACATTGATCTTTTTTCGCTTCATTTTCATGCT
Source organism: Otatea glauca (assembly GCA_036346275.1). Classification (NCBI taxonomy): domain Eukaryota; kingdom Viridiplantae; phylum Streptophyta; class Magnoliopsida; order Poales; family Poaceae; genus Otatea; species Otatea glauca. Next base: position 13,266,411 of record CM070721.1, on the reverse strand, counting down.
TCATATTTTTCATTGCTAGGACCAACCTATTTTCAATCATACTTAAAGAAAATATTAGTCCTTTAATCGCGATTGTTATTAATTATCAAAACTAAAAAGAATTAGGGGCCTAGATGCTTTCAGGAGGGCCACTGGAGGGCGACGGGGGTTCCCAGGGGGCCCTAGAGTGGAGGGGGAAGCCAGGGAGGGGTGCTAGAGGCGACGGTCATCGGTCGGGGACGAGCGCTGGAGGGGCGTTGATCGCCGATTGGGATGACGGGAGTCACCGTCGGCAGCCGCACTCGATAGTCGAGACTTAGGAGATGGAGAATTAGGAGATAGCCAAATGGGGTTTGGGACCTTAGGGTTAGGCACTTAGATAGGCAGTCGGGATTCTATGTGCTTCGGGGCTTTGGGCCAGCCCAATAGATTCTAGATATCCGGATAGGAATATTATGTGATATCCAAATCCCGTCCCAGATTTTTCGGATATTGGTAGCTCCAAATCCGATCTCGAATCCAGATTTAATTTTTCGAATCCCGTCCTGGGATCCGGCTGGATAGCTAAATCTGGTCCCGACCCATTTTCACCGCTACCTCGTGTTGAGAAACTATGCATTTTTCGGTTTAATTTAATCCAGATAAAAACATTATATAACATGACATCTAGCATGGTGATCATGTAGTAAACAACAAGTGTATAACTCAACAGAAGAGTCTGCAGATTATACCCCTGAGCGGGGCCAGTGCCGGTGGCACCAGAGGGGCTATTCTGTAGATTAGTCGACATGATCGCAGTTTGTCGTAGTAGTCGATCGAACTTGAAGCAGTGTAGACGGTTGTTGTAGTGCCGATTCCGATGATGTAATCGAACACAAGGAGCAGTCACGCTGTCTTCGCGTTCCCCAAAAATCGTATTCGCTCTCTATCCCGCAGCAGGAACGCAAGAGAACGACGATTCTGAAGGCCTGCTCACTCTAGTTCCTGAGTGCGCAGGAGACAGAGCCGGGAAAAACCTTGGCAACAGCGTAACAACAGAACTGGATGAGGAGGCTCTGATGTTGTTTCTGTAGTTTACATAGGAGAGAAGAACGCCCTTTTATAGGCACCAGGAGAGGAGGCTATGGTCCAGCCATCAACCACGTCCGTTACTGGTAACTGATAGCGGTTATTGCTCAAAAACCAGCCATGTCCGTTATCGTAAGCGGCGGCGATTCATCGCTCATAAACCGCCATGTCCGTTATCGTAATCGGCGGCGTTCTCGCTCATAAACCGGCCAAATTGATCACTGAAACAGCAAAAACAAACCGCTCCCACCCAGCACATCACGTCCGGACTGGCCTGCGCCACGCACGTGCACGTCACGTCTCGTCTCGACTCAACTCGCACACGCACACGCCACGGCTCGACTCAGCACGCGCGCGTGTGTGGCACCGCCTTTTCCTTTTCCTAACCTCACAACAGATGAACACGAGTCCAAGCTATTTAAGTTGGTCAAACCTTCTTTCAACTACCCATGTGAGACTAATGTCCTCATAACTCCTAGTATTGCACATGGGCCTTGGGATTTATTGGGCCAAAAACTAACAATCCCCACCAAATTCCAAGGCATATGTGAAATACTCTCGCCCATTGTTGTTTGATATACCAGTGTTTCGATGGAGACTGTTAAGTTGAACATCCAGCTAGGACAGAGGTTACACTCATCCACAACTGAACAATGGACTATGCCTTGAATTGACAGTTTTGTGCGAACAAGTTTCACTAAAGCCCTTTACTGATACTAGACTGCTATAAGCATTCCCTTGGTTTGGAGCGTATAAGTCATACTCCTTGGCCTTTCATGAGTTTCTAGAGATTACCCAATCTCATAGACTGTGACTACCAGTCAGGCTCATATAGGTGTATTCCTCATAAGATGTTCTGTAGGACAACATCTCTACTTATATAAGCCACTCAGAATACATTAAGATATGATCAACTTTGCCATACTGAGAATAGAGAGTAATGCATCTCCAATGGAGTGGGCTATGTACTAAAGTACTCTCCTCCCAGTCAACCAATAGCTTGTTTCACCACCCTACTTCACGGGATCTCCGATCACATAGTATGAGTTACCACTAAGGTGTGACTTATATGGGTCTCAAGCCCATCTCCCTCGATGCTTCATCTATCACATTCCGTGATAGTCCCTTAGTAAAGGGATCTGCCAAGTTTTTAGCCGTCTGGACATAGTCCAATGCTATCACTCCGGAGTTTCTCATTTTCCTGACAGACTTCAAACGCCTCTTTACATGCCTTGACGACTTCATGTTGTCCTTAGAACTGTTCACCTTGATAATCACCATTTGATTATCACAGTTCATTACGATAGCCGGTATTGGTTTTTCAACAACCGGTAAATCCATTAGGAGCTCACGAAGCCACTCAGCCTCAACAGTGGCGATGTCTAATGCTGTGAGTTATGCTTCCACTGTTGACCTCGTTAAGATGGTTTGCTTGCAAGACTTCCATGAAACAGCGCCACCTCCAAGTGTGAACACATATCCACTTGTGGCTTTTATCTCATCAGCATCAGATATCCAATTAGAATCACTGTAACCCTCTAGTACCCTTGGGTACCCGGTATAGTGAATATCAAAACTCATAGTACCATGTAGATAGCGCATTACTCTTTCAAGAGCATGCCAATGATCATCTCCTGGGTTTGAGATAAACCGGCTCAGTTTGCTGACAGCAAATGAGATGTCAGGCCTCGTAGTGCTAGCTAAGTACATAAGAGAACCAATTATCTGAGAATATCTCAACTGATCTCTTGTTATCCCTTTGTTTTTCCGTAGAATCACACTAGCATCATAAGGTGTTGGAGCCGACTTGCAGTCACTAAAACCAAAGCGACTCAAGATCTTTTCCACATAGTGGGATTGCAAAAGTGTAACCCCACCATCACCTTCTCTCACTAGCTTTATGTTTAGGATAACATCAGCGATCTCCCAGATATTTCATCTCAAAGCTTTTGGACAAAAAGTCCTTGACTTCTTTAATCACATTAAGGCTAGTCCCAAAGATCAATATGTCATCGACATATAAGCATAAAATCACTCCCTCGCCCCCACCATAGCGATAGTACACACATTTGTCAGCTTCGTCTACAACAAAGCCAGCAGATGTCAAAGTCCTGTCGAACTTCTCATGCCATTGCTTAGGTGCTTGTTTAAGGCCATATAGAGATTTCAACAATTTACACACCATGCCTTCTTGACCTTTTGCTACAAACCCATCTGGCTGATCCATATAGATCTCCTCATCTAACTCTCCATTTAAGAAAGCTGTCTTAACGTCCATCTGATGAACGAGAAGACCATGAGACACTGCCAGAGAAAGTAGCACTCGAATTGTGGTCAATCGAGCAACAGGTGAGTAAGTATCGAAGAAATTCTCTCCTTCTTTCTGGGTATAACCCTTAGCCACAAGCCTTGCCTTGTACTTTTCAATTGTACCATCAGGCCTAAGCTTTTTCTTGAACACCCACTTGCACCCTACACGTTTGCACCCATAAGGTCGTTCGACAACCTCCCAAGTTCCATTAGACATAATAGAATCCATTTCACTCCGTACTGCTTCCTTCCAATAGTCAGCATCAGGAGATGAATATGCCTCTTCAATGGTTCTTGGAGTGTCATCCATTAGATATACAATGAAGTCATCACCAAAAGACTTTACAGTCCTTTGTCTCTTACTCTTACGAGGTGCATCATTGTCTTCATCTACAGGATTCTCTTCAAGTGAAGGTTCAACGTGCGTTATTGGAATGATAGGCTCAGGAGGGAAGATAGGTTCTTGGTTAGATAAGTTAGGTGTTTATTTCATTGGAAATACGTCCTCAAAGAATGTGACATCTCTGGACTCCATTATCGTGCCCTGATACATATCGAGTACTCCAGATTTCACTATTAAAAACCTATACCCAATGCTGTGAAAGGCATACCCAAGAAAGACACAATCTACGGTCTTTGGTCCAAGCTTACGCTTCTTTGGGATTTGCACATTGACCTTAGCCAAACAACCCCAAGTTCGTAAGTAAGAGAGATTTAATCTTTTCTTTTCCCATTCCCCAAACGGGGTTATCTCTTTATTCTTTGTAGGAACTCTGTTTAGGATATGACACGCAGTCAATATAGCCTCACCCCACCATTCCTTGGAAAGTCCCGCTGTTTCTAACATGGCATTAACCATCTCAGTTAGAGTGCAGTTCTTTCTTTGCACAATCCCGTTAGACTGCGGTGAATAGGGTGGCGTCCTCTCATGAATTATACCATGTTCCTCACAGAATAAATTGAAATCATTTGAGAAATACTCTCCACCGCGATCGGACCTAACCCGCTTAATCTTTTTCTCAAGTTGGTTTTCTGCCTCAGCTTTATAAAGTTTAAAATAGTGAAGTGCCTCATCTTTTGATTTCAACAAATACACATAGCAATATCTAGTAGAATCATCTATTAAAGTCATGAAATATCTCTTTTCGCCTTTTGTCAACACACCGTTCATCTCGCACAGATCCGAGTGAACTAGTTCTAATGGTGCCAAACTCCTCGCCTCTGCTGCCTTGTGAGGCTTGCGAGTTTGCTTAGATTGCACACATACTTGGCACTTAGAACCTTTAACATAGGTAAACTTCGGGTTTAAACTCATACTAGCAAGCCGCGTCATGCAACCAGGATTAATATGACAAAGTCGTGAATGCCAAACATTAGACTCATCATTACATACATGATTCACCACATTATTACACATGTCTGATAATGAAAAGCGGAACAAACCTTCACACTCATAGCCTTTACCAATAAAAGATCCAAATATGGATACAACACATTTATTGGACTCAAAAACTAGCTTATAACCATCTCTACATAATAGAGATCCACTGACAAGGTTCTTATTAATCGCGGGTACATGTTGCACGTTCTTCAATCGCACGACCTTGCCTGAAGTGAACTTCAGATCAACCGTGCTGACCCCACACACAAATACCTGCGATCCATTAACCATCAGCACGGAGGAAGTCCTTGTGATCCGGTAAGAAGAAAACAGAGATTTGTCAGCACATACATGTATATTGGCCCATGTCAACCCAATTAATCGGTGAATGACATCTTGAAAGAACAAGAGGTATTACGTGCACCGGATGCTCCCTCTTCAGTATTACCAATGACAATGTTGGCAGACTTTTTCTGCTTGTCTTTGCGCTCAGTGCATTCCTTAGCCCAGTGGCCAGGTTTGCCGCATACAAAGCAGTTTCCCTTCCCTTTATTCTTCTTCTTCTTGAAGCTAGTAGTCTGGTAGGCTTTATTGTTGTTAGCAGCCTTGTTCTTATTTTTCTTTTGGGATTCAAAATTCCTTTTCTGCACCAAATTGGCACCGGAATTTCCCTCATGTCCCTTTCCACGAATATCCTTTGCCCTCGCCTTCTCCTCAACATCAAGAGACCCAATCAAGTCAGCGACGCTGAACTGTTGTCTCTTATGTTTTAGAGAAGTGGCAAAATCCCTCCAAGAGAGTGACAGTTTCACAATAATGCATCCTGCCACAAACTTGTTAGGCAATACTCATGGAAAGTGCTCAAGCTCCTTTGCAAGCGACTGAATCTCATGAGCTTGTTCTACTACAGAACGGTCATCGACCATCTTGTAGTCATGAAACTGCTCCATGACATACTGACTCCTTTGCATCTGAGACCCCAAATTTGGCCTCAAGAGCATCCCATAATTGTTTAGCACAAGATAAGATCATGTACACATCCACTAGGTTTTCTCCTAGAACGCTTATAATGGCACCTCTGAACAGATTATCGGCAGCCTCAAACACTTTCTCCTCATCAGGAGATAGCGCCCCTTCAGGCTTGCCTTGTGCCACATAATACACGTTCATGGTAGTCAACCAAAGAATCATCCTTGCACACCAACGTTTGTAGTTCGCTCCATCGAGCACGTTGCGCTTCAGTGCAGCAGCGAAGCCAGTAACCGAAAAATTCCTATTATACGATTTTTGGATTGTTGAGAAACTAGGCATTTTTCGGTTTAATTTAATCCACATAAAAACATTATATAACATGACATCTAGCATGGTGATCACGTAGTAAACAACAAGTGTATAACTCAATAGAAGAGTCTGCAGATTATACCCTTGAGCGGGGCCAGTGCCGGTGGCACCAGAGGCGCTATTCTGCAGATCAGTCGACATGATTGCAGTTTATCGTAGTAGTCGATCGAACTTGAAGTAGTGTAGACGGTTGTTGTAACATCCCAAAATTTTGCCTAAATACTAATTTATTGCTTAAATGTGCATTTATGATTTTCTGGAATTTATTTGGATTTTTCTGGATTTATTTGAATTAACTTTAAATTAAGTATATTGGTCTTTGATTGAAAACTATTTAAACTTATGCAAAGTTAAAATAAAGTTTTGCCAAAAATATTTTATCTGAGTTCAAAATGCTTCAAAGTATTTTTGAGAATTTTCTTGGATTTTTTTCTGGTATGTTTATTGCCTAAAACCATTTAATCAAATTACCAGAATTATTTTAATTAATAAATTCGGGAAAAATCTTTTGAACAGTAATGGGCCAAGCCCAATCGCGGTGCGCGTGCACGCGGCCTGGTTGGCCCGTGTTCTAGAAGTCACTGTTGGATCATTAAGGCTCGGTCAAGATTTGATAAGGAGATGCGAAACCCTAATCTTGCAGATCGTTGGATTGAGAATGGACGGCTTTGATTTAGTGCAGCAGTAAAGGACATCTTCAAATCATCGCCGTCGGTTGATGCGAGTGGACCAGATTGCGCCGCGTCATCTTGGATCTCAACCGTTGATCGCAGAATGGACGGTCGAAGGGAGTTCTTCTCCGTTTCGTCGTCGGAGTCCAGGACAGAGACGTTTCCGCCGTCCTGTGGATCTAAGATTCCGGTTTTTGCGCATTTTGCGAGGCTACTTAAAGGATGGGTGGGCTTCCGAGGTTCGTCGTTTGTCGCCGCATGTTTTGCCCCGTGTATCACCGCCAGAGGTGCTTTGGTTCGCAAGAGTGAGCTCATCGGAGTAGCCGCAAGTCGTCACCGCCCTTTTTTCGCTGTTCCACCGCAAACCATCGCCGCTCCGCCGCACCTGGGATCAGATCCGGTAAGACCCCGTCGAGGCGCATCCGATCTGTTACTTCTTGGTCACCAGAACCGCTGCTTCTTGGATTGCCAAGTCGTCTTCTCCAAGACCGGTAAGAGCGCCGTCACACCTCGCCGCCGTGTTTCGAAAGCCCGGGAAACCGTCGGATCTAGGTTGCGCCGCTAGATTCGTGACGCGTGAACGCATCGGACTTCGCCGCATGTCTCGAGCCTCGGATCTATTCGTGGCCATTGGATCTCGACGCACGACCTAGATTGTGCCGTCCAGCGGACCAATAGCGTGATGACATGTGGCGTGCAGAGAACGAAGCGCCATGCACCGGGTTCACGGTGGACCAGAGGAGGTTCGTGGACTCGGCGCATGGACCAAAGCCGCGTGGCAGCATGGAATTGGCCCGTGGATTGGCTGACGTCACGCTTGCGCAATAAATCTGTTTTCAGTTTAAAAATAATTCTGTTAATTTCGGATTTCTAATTTTTGCAATTTCAGTATTTATTTCAAACTTCAAAAGGCTATATCTTTTGCATCGTAACTCGGATTTGAGTGATTCAAATTTCTAAAAATTTGTAAAATTGAGATCTATTTAATGGTGAATTTTATTTGATTTTTGGAGTTCATTTGCTCTCTGTTTTGGTATTTATTTGTTTTTCTCCTTCGGTACGCGTAGACGTTGAATTGTGCGACGCTTCGGAGGAAGATCCAGCAGCTCAAGAGCAAGCTTTAGATCAAGATCAGAACCTATTCCAAGGCAAGTTGTGCTTTGATCATGTTGAACCCATGTTTATAAAATTGCTATAATTGTTTTACCCTATTGCATATATTTCAAGTATACAATTGTTTCCAATTAAATTGGGCTTAGCTAATATACCAGATTGATTTATATCCTACCTTGTCAATTGTATGCCATGATCCATTGTCACCCTAGACTGGTTCAATATAGTTGGTTAGTAAATATAATCAACATGGGATTGTTAGATCGTATTAGTTGCTTAGCCATGCCACGTCATCACATGTGATTGAGTCATTGATAATTAATCTTGACTAATGGAATATGGAACGATGTTATGAACTTGTGTGTCATGTGGGATCACACGATGAGATTGAGTTGTTGTGGCGAGTCATGTCACGCAAGCGATGTTGAATTGTTGATGGCACGTGATGTAGTAATCAAGCGGGTGATAATCACTTAGATTGGGGCAAGTGACAAGGCGAGTATGCCAAGGTGGGCCCGATGGGCGAGGGTATGTGGATGTCTTGCCTTGATCACTCTAAGGACTTAACCTTGCAAGCCTTTGACCTGAGTCAATCATGCAACCACATGTCTGGTATGGGCCAGCTTAGCTGATTAATTTGCAATGTCTTAATTTTGGTACTATCTTGGTCGGCGTGAGTTCCCGAGTTATGGAGTAATTCATATGGCGCAAGAGGGGGGCCCTGGTTGTAACATCCCCAAAAATCTGCCAAATATTATTTTATTGCTTAAATGTGCATTTGTGATTTTCTGGAATTTATTTAGATTTTTCTGGATTTATTTGAATTAAATCTTATTTCAAGTTTATTACTTTTTATCCAAAAGTATTTAAATCTGTGCAAAGTTAAAATAAAATTTTGGTAAAAATATTTTATTTGAGTCCAGAATGTCTCAAAGTATTTTTGAGAATTTTTTGGATTTTTCCTGATTATTTTATTGCCTAAAACAAATTAAATGAATTTCTGGAATTAATTTAATTGAGAAAACCTTTTGAAAAATCCCGGAACAGTAATGGGCCCAGCCCGTGTACTGTGCGCGTGCGGCCCGGAGAATCGCGGCCCATTTGGCCCATCTCGGGTAAACCCTAGAGCGATTGAATCTGCGTCGTTGGATCTGGATCGGATGATCACGGATGAAGACGCGTCGCGAGACAATCAGCGCCGTTCACCCTGCCACGTGTCGGTGCCTGGTGCGTCGTCTCGGATGAGGACTCCGAGTCCAGCTCCGTGTCGGCCATGGACACCGCGGAAGAAACCGGCGGGGCACGGACTCCTATGGCTATAAGAGGGGGTGCGCCGTGTTCGCTGGGAGGCCGTGAGCAAAAGCCCTAAGCGCGTAGCCCGAGAGCCGCAGCCTTTCGTCGGAATTTTGGGTTGAACACCGAGCGCCGCCGTCGCCGTTTTCTTCGTTTTCGTGGCCGACCGGTGTCCTTCCGCCGCCGTTGAGGGCAGATCTGGAATCGCCGCGGGGAGACGCTTCGGTTCCAGGCGTCTTCGTTGCCTGTTGATCGCCAAAGCGCCGTCGGGCTCGCCTTCATCTCGGTGTCCGGTGAATGCGCCGCCGAGCTCATCGTCGAACCTCGCGAGCATTTGCAACCGTCGGATCTTGGACTGAGAGCGTCAGATCTCGCCGCGTGGAGTACGTGTCGGTAAGCCACGTCATCGCTAGCATGAGCCGTTGGATCAGTGATAGAAGGCCCAGATTGCGCCGTTGGTTGAGCCAACCAGATCGTGCCGCGTGTCAGGCGCAGAGCCCGAAGCGCTGTGAGCCGAGTCCACCGTGGGCTGGCGCGGGTCGTGGACTCAGTCCATACGCCGAAGACACGCGTCGGCTTCTGATTGGTCCGGTTCAGCGCTGGCGTCATGCTGACATCATGATGACGCAATAAATCAGTTTTCGTTTTAAAAATAAATCTGTTAATTCCGAATTTCTGATTTTCTAATTTCAGTATTTATTTCAAACTTCAAAAGGCTATATCTTTTGCAATTTAACTCGGATTTGAGTGATTCAAATTTCTAAAAATTTGTAAAATTGAGATCTATTTAATGGTGAATTTTATTTGATTTTTGGAGTTCAATTGCTCTCTGTTTTGGTATTTATTTGCTTTTCTCCTTCGGTACGCGTAGACGTTGAATTGTGCGACGCTTCGGAGGAAGATCAAGCAACCCAAGAGCAAGCTTCAGATCAAGATCAGGACCTATTCCAAGGCAAGTTGTGCTTTGATCATGTTGAACCCATGTTTATAAAATTGCTTTATTTGTTTTACCCTATTGCATATGTTTCAAATATACAATTGTTTCAAATTAGATTGGGCTTAGCTAATATACCAGATTGATCTATACCCTACCTTGTCATTGTATGTCATGATCCATTGTCACCCTAGATTGGTTTAATATAGTTGGTTAATAATTATAATCAACATTGGAGGTTTAGACCGTATTAGTTGCTTAGTCGTGCCACGTCATCACATGTGTCAAAATCATTGATAATTAATCTTGATTAATGGAATATGGAACGATATTATGAACTTGTGTGTCATGTGGGATCACACGATGAGATTGAGTTGCTGTGGCGAGTCATGTCACGCATAGCGATGTTGAATCGTTGATGGCACGTGGTGCTTAGTAATCAAGCGGGTGATCATAACTTAGATTGGGGCAAGTGGCAAGGCGAGGAGGCCAAGGTGGGCCCGATGGGCGAGGGTATGTGGATGTCTTGCCTTGATCACACTAAGGACTTAACCTTGCAAGCCTTTGACCTGAGTCAATCATGCAACCACATGTCCGTATGGGCCACCTAGGTGAGTAATTTGCAATGTCTTGATTTTGGTACTATCGTGGGCGGTGTGAGTTCCCGAGTTATGGTGTAATTCACATGGCGCAAGAGGGGCCCGGATGTGGTAACCAGTCCCACCGATGTTGAAACCTTAGCGGATAGTATCGGGTTAAGCCAGAGCATTGTAAAGGCTTTGTTATAATCACTCGCCTTGGTGGTGTTTGGTTGTATCACGTGGGTAAAGTGCATAACCTCTGCAGAGTGTGAAACTATTCGGATAGCCGTGCTCGCGGTATTGAGCAATGCTCGGGAATTACAATTAAGGGTTAGCTTAATTAATTGGACAACATGGTTGGGATGGCGGAATGCCATATGGAAGATGAAATTTGACTTAGGATTGGAAACTTGGTTTACTTGAGAAATCTGAATTTATTTACTATTGTTATTTGTTTTACATTCTTTACAATCTATTTCTTGTATTTGTTCATAAATTCGCTTATTGCAAAATAGCCATGATAGCCTATCCATTGGAATAAGCCTTACATATAGATACATAGAATTGCATTACATGCACAACTTGTTGAGTGCTTTAAGTACTCACCCTTGCCAAACAACAATAATCAACAGTTGAGGAATCTACACTGTGTTGGAAGATGAAGTCGGGAAGACACGAGTCATTAGGGTCCGAGCCTTGTCGGTTGCTGTGGTGAACCGATGAGCTATCTCGTTTTCTATTTTCATTTGCTTAATCATTAGTTATATTTTCGGTTTTGCCTGCGTGGCTTAATAATGTAAGTTGGTCATAAGATCATACCTTTAGTTATATCAATGAATGAACTATTATTCTATTATCGTTGAGTATGATGTGATATGTACCAATGTTAAGTTGTGTGCACTAGCGTTGATCACAGGAATAGTGCGGTAAACACAAAGTGGGTTGAATCGGTGGATTCGGGTCCTTCAGAGGTGGTATCGAGCATCTTGTTGTAGGTCTTGGCCCTAGATAGTATGGATGTGTCCAAAACTATTTTCTAAAAGAAAATCTAAACTTGACTAATAAAACACTCTCGACTCATCTCATTCTCTACTTCTCGCCTTTGCTGAATTTACCGTTTTACTTGCCATTTTGGGTGGAGAACTTATTCAAAGTTCTTGTGGAGCAGATGCCGATCGTTCCGACCTTCGAGGAGTCAGCTGGCGGCTACGCAATGGGCTGTGGAGAGTACTTCAGACGCTTGGGGGCTTTTATCGTCCGCTTTACCGAGGAGGCGGTGGTCGATTAATGGTGTACACGAGGATTTATTTGCAAGTCGATTATCTATGCTCGGGAGAACGAGGAAGCTAGCAGGCCAATCGACATCTCGCGGAAGATTCTCGTACGAGGTTGCAATTCAGGAGGTCGCCCGACTTGCTCTTCGCCGTGTCTGCCGCGACTACACCGACGAGCTTCACGACTCGATGTTCGCCTTCACCCAGACGTTCAAGCATGCGACGCCGACGGATCGTGGAGAGCGAGTGTGCCGCTGCGGTACACCTTGCGGAGTTCGCCCTTGCCGGGAGGATCATATGAGAGAGACTACTCGGGAGCTGGAGGCGTATGCGAGGCACTCGAGTAGCGAGCGGGAGCTTGAGGTGACCGTGCTTGACTATCGGATGATCATCGAGGTGGGAGAGGCCACGAGGCGATCGAGGGCGAGTGGAGCGCGTGACTCGAAGTTCAGAGCAGTTGAGGAGTCGAGGAGGATCAGAGGAGCGAGAGTGGGAGCGAGGGGAGTGAGACCCGTTGTCGCGAGAGGACCCATGAGTAGGTCACGGGATAGGTTTGCTCCTATGCCCGCTCATCCGCCGGTGTATCGCGGATCGGCCTCACCAGGTGGTGGATGAGTGAGTGTCGACCTTGGGCTGTGTTGAGACTTCGAGTGTGAGTCGCGTCTTTAAGTTAGTCTTTACCTTTCTAGTTGACGTTAAGGTTTCGTGTTAGTTTGCTTCTTTGTAATCTTTGAGTGTGCGATATGTGTTGCAAAGCTTGTAGGCTTAAATAAGCAGCCATACCAAGAATAATAAAGAATTATTTCAGTTTGGGTATAATCTATCTCCCCGCTTTAGAAAGTCTTAGTTCTTATCTATGCTACATCTACCTCTCCTAACCCAAGAGGCAATCATCAGATGGTGAATACTCGAGGGAACAATGGTGCTTCAGAAGTGGGTGCGCGAGCGACAACACCAATGTGAGGCAGCCCTCAACCACCGTCGATGAGACATGCGAGAATCTGGGAGCATTTCTTGCGCGCGAGACTCAACTAATGCGAGACTATGATGCGTGAGATCAGAATGACCAACGCAGCAGCTGACCCAACAACAACAACCACAGTAGCTCGAACAACCATGGTGGACCCGACCACACTCAAAGCTATCAGTTTTATGAGGACTAGGCCACCAACTTTTCAAGAAATGTGAACCCTTTGGAAGCCGATGGTGGCTTAGAACTATTGAGAAGAAGCGCATATCACGCAATGTGAAGGCAATGAGAAGGTGCTCTCGCCTCTCATCAACTTGAAGGAACCGCCATGAGAATGGTGGGAGAATTCTTGTGCGCTCATGGAGCCCCACAAGAGATCACACAGGAAGAGTTTACTAATGCTTTCGCGATATCATGTTAGGAGGAATGATGGACCTTAAGAAGGAAGAGTTCGGGCTTTGAAACAAGGAGGCCAACCAGTGGCCGAATACCTGAATAAATCTACTCAGTTAGCTCGTTATGCCCCTGAAGACATAGCGACAGATAAAGCTAGGCAGTCTCGTTTCATGAAGGGACTGAATTCAGGACTGCAGGTGGGACTGATCACCCACAATTTTCCAGACTTTCAGGAGCTAGTGAACAAGGCTTTGATCCTAGAAGATAAGCGCAAAGAGCTGGGTGAGAACCGTAAGCGCTTAATGACTAATCAGGGTGGACGTCCAAACCATCTACGTTTGAGGATGTCACCACAACAATTTGCTAGATTCCAACCACCAGCTGTGAACAGGACATCAACCCCTGTACCTCGCCCTGCCAATCAGAATTTTCAGACCCCAGCACAGGGCAACAATGCACCAGGAGGAAATCAACAGTCTGCCGTGAAAAGATGCTATACCTGCAACGAGCCAGGGCACTTTTCCAATAGGTGTCCACAGAAGGGAGGCATCACGCCAGTTCGTTTCAACTTGGGAACAACACCGGCCAAGGCACCAACCTCAGGAGGAAATCGTGCGCCAGGTCAAGCTGGAGCAACCCCGCAATCAACAGTGCGTGGAAGGATCAACCACATCACTGCAGATGGAGCTCAGGAAGCTACGGACGTCGTACTGGGTAAGTTTACGTCAACTCGATTACACCTGCTCTGATTTTGTTTGATTACGAGCTTCGCATTCGTTTGTTTCTCAAAGTTTTGCAACCAAGAATGGATTTAAAGTGGTGAATCTTAAGTGTGTGCTCTTAGTCCAAGCCCCAGGATCTGAGCTTAGATCTAGCCTTGGGTGTTTGGGAGCTAAGTTGCTTATGGATGGGATAGAATTCCTAGCGAATCTTATCTTGATAGATGCGCAATCCCTAGACGTCATCCTTGGAATGGATTGGCTGTCTAAGCATAAGGCCGTCTTGGATTGTGGCCGAAGGACCGTGACTTTGGAAGGCCCTAGTGGCAAGAAAGTAGAGTTTCAAGCGACCGCGATTCGAGATGGGCGATTAATGGTCAACGGCGTGAAAGCCATCGGCATGGAAGATGTGCGAGAGCGAGGAATACCGGATGTGTTTCGGAAGATTTGCGGGATTGCCACGGACCGTGATATCGAGTTCGTGATTGAATTAGCACCGGGACAGCACCGATATCAAAGAGACCATATCGGATGCCTACCGAGCGAGTTAGTGGAAATGAAGAAGCGATTGAGGAAGTGCAAGAGAAAGGCTTCATTAGACCAAGTTCATCACCGTGGGAGCCCGGTTTTGTTTGTTTGTAAAAGGGCGAAAGTCTTAGAATGTGCATCGATTATCGTGCCTTTGAATGAAATAACGATCAAGAATAAGTATCCGTTGCCCAGGATCGATGACTTATTTGATCAATTAAGAGGAGCTGGAGTTTTCTCCAAGATAGATCTTCGTTCGGGATACCATCAGTTGAAGATCCGAGCGGAGGATGTGCCTAAGAGCTGCGTTTTCTACGCGATATGGACATTATGAGTTCACAGTCATGTCATTTGGATTGACTAATGCCCTGACATATTTCATGAACATGATGAATAAGGTTTTCATGGAATATTTGGATAAGTTTGTTGTAGTCTTCATAGACGATATCTTGGTTTACTCGAAGACAGAGGAAGAGCATGCAGAACATCTCAGAATGGTTTTAGAGAGGCTGCGAGAGCATCAACTATATGCTAAGTTTAGCAAGTGTGAATTTTGGAAGGAGAAAGTAGAATTTCTTGGTCATGTAATGACTACTAAAGGAGTAGCAGTTGACCCAAGCAAAGTGGACGCAGTGTTGCATTGGGAGCAACCAAAGTCCGTTACCCAGATCCGTAGTTTTCTGGGAATGGCGGGATATTACCGTCGGTTCATAGAAGGATTCTCGACAATTGCTAAACCTCTTACGCAGTTGTTGAAGAAAGAAAAGAAGTTTGCATGGGCGCGAGTGCGAGACAAGTTTCATGGAATTAAAGAAGCGTTTAACAACAGCCCCCGTATTAGTGTTGCCAGATGTGCAGAATGGATTTGATATTTATTGCGATGCTTCAAAGCAAGGCTTGGGATGCGTGTTAATGCAAGAAGGCAAAGTCGTTGCTTATGCGTCGAGACAGTTAAGACCGCATGAAGTGAATTACCCAACGCATGATTTGGAATTAGCTACCGTAGTGCATGCTTTAAAGATATGGCGTCATTATCTCATAGGAAATAGATGTGAGGTATATACGGATCATAAGAGCCTGAAATACATATTCACTCAAGCAGATCTGAATATGAGACAGCGAAGATGGCTTGAGCTAATTAAGGATTATAATGTGGGAATCCATTATCATCCCGGAAAAGCCAATGTGGTAGCAGATGCTCTGAGTCGAAAGAGCCATAGCGCAAAAACATTGACAATGGAGGATCAACCAGAATTATGCAAGGAATTTCAGAAACTAAGGTTGGAAGTCGTTCCGCAAGGAATGGTATTGCACTTGAAGTAAAGCCAACCTTTGGAAGGTCGAGTTAGAGAAGGCGGAAGGATGATGATAAAATTTCTAAGATTAAGGCTAAAAAGGAAGAAGGCCTAGCTGTAGATTTCACTCTGGACGAGCAAGGAACCATGTTCTTCAAAGGCCGAATTTGTGTGCCGGATAAAAAGGAACTAAAGCAATTGATTCTTGAGGAGGCTCATGATTCTAAGTACTCGATTCATCCAGGAAGTGCCAAGATGTACCAAGATTTGAAAGAGAGATTTTGGTGGCCTAACATGAAGCGTGAAGTGGTGAGCATGTTGCTTTATCGACGTATGTCGAGAGGGTAAAGCTATGCATCAAAGACCCATTGTTTGTTGCGGTAGTTGAAAATTCGGAATGGAAGTGGAGGAAATCGGAATGGACTTTATCACGGTTTACCTAAAACTCGGAGAGGTTACGATTCCATTTGGGTAATTGTGGATCGTCTAACCAAGGTCGCCCATTTTATCGATAGAAAGACCACTTACTCGGAGATCGTTTAGCGAGTTGTACATGTCAAGGATTGTATGCTTGCATGGAGTGCCCAAGAAGATTGTGTCGAGACATGAGGTACCCAATTTACCTCGAGATTTTGGAATAAGTTGCATGAAGCAATGGGGACTCGTCGAATTTTAGTCTGACATATCACCCGCATGACGGATGGTCGTGAAAGAGTAAATCAGATTTTAGAGGATATGTTGAGAGCTTGTGCTTTAGCTTATCTTTGCGACATGGGATAAGTGTTTGCCATATGCGAATTTAGTTACAATAATAGTTATCAAGCTAGCTTGCGGATGTCACCATTTGAAGCGTTGTATGGGCGTGCTTGTCGTACTCCATTGAATTGGGCAAGCAGAGAACGTTTGGTTTTGGGCGGACATTCTTGAGAAGCGAAAGTCAAGTCGCAATGATCGAGAGAGGTTGAAGATAGCACAGTCAAGGCGGAAGAGTTCGCAGACAACCGTCGTCGAGATTTGAGTTTTGAACGAGAAGATCATGTGTATCTCGTGGTTACCCCTCTTAAGGGCGTTAAAGATTTCACGTTAAAGGAAGCTTGCGCCAAGATATATTAGTCCGTTCAAGATTACGAGCCGTCGAGAGAGGTAGCTTATCGATTAAATTGCCTCGGTCCTTGGCAGGAGTGCATGATGTATTCCATGTGTCGCAGCTTAAGAAGTGTCTCGAGTGCCAACCGAGCAAACCCGTTAGATGCAATAGAGTGCAAGAAGATTTGACTTACAAAGAGCAACCGGTCGAATTTTGGATGTTATGGAGCATAAGACCGAAGCAAGTCTATTCGCTTTGCAAAGTTGATGGAGCAATCATTAGAAAGTGAAGCCACATGGGAGCGAGAAGAAGATTTGAAGTCGAATTCGAACCTATTCTCTAGTTAGCCGAATCTCGGTCGAGATTACATTAAGGGGAGGTTTGTAACATCCCAAAAATCTGCCAAATATTATTTTATTGCTTAAATGTGCATTTGTGATTTTCGGAATTTATTTAGATTTTTCTGGATTTATTTGAATTAAATCTTATTTCAAGTTTATTGCTTTTTATCCAAAAGTATTTAAATCTGTGCAAAGTTAAAATAAAGTTTTGGTAAAAATATTTTATTTGAGTCGAATGTCTCAAAGTATTTTTGAGATTTTTTTGGATTTTTCCGATTATTTTATTGCCTAAAACAAATTAAATGAATTTTGGAATTAATTTAATTGAGAAAACCTTTGAAAAATCCGGAGCGATAATGGGCCCGGCCCGTGTCTTGTCGCGTGCGGCCGGAGAATCGCGCCCATTTGGCCCATCTCGGGTAAACCCTAGGCGATTGAATCTGCGCCGTTGGATGCGGATCGGATGATCACGGATGAAGAGCAGCGTCGCGAGACAATCGTGCCGTTCACCACGCCGCGTGTCGGTGCACAGTGCGTCGTCTCGGATGAGGACTCGAGTCCGGCTCCGTGTCGGCCATGGACATCTGCGGCGGAAGCCGCGGGCACGGACTCCTATGGCTATAAGAGGGTGCGCCGTGTTCGCCGGGAGGCCGTGAGCAAAAGCCCTAAGCGCGTGAGCGAGAGCGCATGACCTTTCGTCGAATTTTTGGTTGAACACCGAAGCGCCATCGCCGTTTTCTTTGTTTTCGTGGTGGCCGGTGTCCTTCCGCGCGCCGTTGAGGCGCGATCTGGAATCGCCGCGAGAGGCGCGGTTCGAGCATCTTCGTCGCTGTTGATCGCCAAAGCGCCGTCGGGCTCGCGCTTCATCTCGGTCTCGGTTAACGCGCCGAGCTCATCGTCGAACCTCGCGAGCATTTGCAACCGTCGGATCTTGGGTGAGGCGTCGGATCTCGCGCGCGTGGAATGCGTGTCGGTAAGCCACGTCATCGCTAGCATGAGCCGTCGGATCAATGATAGAAGGCCCAGATTGCGCGTTGGTTGAGCCAACCGGATCGTGCGCGCGTGTCGGTAGAGCAGCGAGCGGCGTGGAGCCGAGTCCACCGTGGTTTGGCGCGGGTCGTGGACTCGATCCATGCGCCGAAGACACGCGTCGGCTTCGATTGGTCGGTTCAGGGCTGGCGTCATGCGCGACGTCATGATGACGCAATAAATCAGTTTTCGTTTTAAAAATAAATCTGTTAATTCGAATTTCGATTTTCTAATTTGATATTTATTTCAAACTTCAAAAGGCTATATCTTTTGCAATTTAACTCGGATTTGAGTGATTCAAATTTCTAAAAATTTGTAAAATTGAGATCTATTTAATGGTGAATTTTATTTGATTTTGGAGTTCAATTGCTCTCTGTTTTGGTATTTATTTGCTTTTCTCCTTGATGCAGCGTGAGACGTTGAATTGTGCGACGCTTCGGAGGAAGATCAAGCAACCCAAGAGCAAGCTTCAGATCAAGATCAGGACCTATTCCAAGGCAAGTTGTGCTTTGATCATGTTGAACCATGTTTATAAAATTGCTATATTTGTTTTACCCTATTGCATATGTTTCAAATATACAATTGTTTCAAATTAGATTGGGCTTAGATAATATACCAGATTGATCTATACCCTACCTTGTCATTGTATGTCATGATCCATTGTCACCCTAGATTGGTTTAATATAGTTGGTTAATAATTATAATCAACATTGGAGGTTTAGACCGTATTAGTTGCTTAGTCGTGCCACGTCATCACATGTGTCAGAATCATTGATAATTAATCTTAATTAATGGAATATGGAACGATATTATGAACTTGTGTGTCATGTGGGATCACACGATGAGATTGAGTTGTTGTGGCGAGTCATGTCACATAGCGATGTTGAATCGTTGATGGCACGTGGTGCTTGGTAATCAAGCGGGTGATCATAACTTAGATTGGGGCAAGTGGCAAGGCGAGGAGGCCAAGGTGGGCCCGATGGGCGGAGGGTATGTGGATGTCTTGCCTTGATCACACTAAGGACTTAACCTTGCAAGCCTTTGACTGAGTCAATCATGCAACCACATATGCAGTATGGGCCACCTAGTGAGTAATTTGCAATGTCTTGATTTTGGTACTATCGTGGGCGGTGTGAGTTCGAGTTATGGTGTAATTCACATGGCGCAAGAGGGGGCCGGGATGTGGTAACTAGTCCCACGATGTTGAAACCTTAGCGGATAGTATCGGGTTAAGCGAGCATTGTAAAGGCTTTGTTATAATCACTCGCCTTGGTGGTGTTTGGTTGTATCACGTGGGTAAAGTGCATAACCTCTGCAGAGTGTGAAACTATTCGGATAGCCGTGCTTTCGCGGTATTGAGCAATGCTCGGGAATTCTGATTAAGGGTTAGCTTAATTAATTGGACAACATGGTTGGGATGGCGGAATGCCATATGGAAGATGAAATTTGACTTAGGATTGGAAACTTGGTTTACTTGAGAAATCTGAATTTATTTACTATTGTTATTTGTTTTACATTCTTTACAATCTATTTATTGTATTTGTTCATAAATGTCGCTTATTGCAAAATAGCCATGATAGCCTATCCATTGGAATAAGCCTTACATATAGATACATAGAATTGCATTACATGCACAACTTGTTGAGTGCTTTAAGTACTCACCCTTGCCAAACAACAATAATCAACAGTTGAGGAATCTACACTGTGTTGGAAGATGAAGTCCAGGAAGACCACGAGTCATTAGGGTCCGAGCCTTGTCGGTTACTGTGGTGGTGATGAGCTATCTCGTTTTCTATTTCCATTGCTTAATCATTAGTTATATTTTCGGTTTTGCCTGCGTGGCTTAATAATGTAAGTTGGTCATAAGATCATACCTTTAGTTATATCAATGAATGAACTATTATTCTATTATCGTTGAGTATGATGTGATATGTACCAATGTTAAGCTGTGTGCACTAGCGTTGATCCTGGGAATAGTGCGATAAACACAGTGGGTTCGAATCAGTGGATTCGGGTCCTTACACTGGTTGTGGTTTTCAGACCCACCAGTGTTGAAACCTTAGCTGGTAGTACTGGATTAAGCCAGAGCATTGTAAAGGCTTTGTCATGATCTCTCCGCCGACACACCAAAGGAAGTGTGTTAACCCGGAAGGCACCAAGAGACGATCATGTCACGTGGGTAAAGTGCATAACCTCTGCAGAGTGTGAAACTATTCGGATAGCCGTACTCACGGTATTGAGCAATGCTCGGGAATTACAGTTAAGGGTTAGTTTAATTAAATGGACAACTTGGTTGGGATGGCAGGATTGCCATATGGAAGATGGAATTTGATTTAGGATTGGAAAACTTGGTTTACTTGAGAAATGCTGAACCTATCTATTACTAATATTTGTTTTACAGTCTTTGCAATCTATTTATTGTATTTATTTTTAAATGCTGCTTTGTTGCAAAATAGCCATGATAGCCTATCCTTTGGAATAAGCCTTGCATATAGCTATGTTAGAATTGCATTATGTGCACAACTTGTTGAGTGCTTTAAGTACTCACCCTTGCCAACAATAACATCACCAGTTGAAGAGTCTACATCAATGCTAGAGGAAAGATTCCAGGAGGAGACGAATGTTTAGGGCGCAAGCCTTGTCGATTACTGTGGTATACTGAGGGGTTGTCTACGTTTTCATTCCGCTGCAGTTTAACGTGTTATTCAGCCTTGCGAGGCATAGTCATGTAAGTTGACCATGAGGTAATATAACTAGTAATATTTAATATATGATGTCTTTCATAATATTTCCGCTATGTATGATTGTGATATTTACTAATGTTGAGCCTGTGTGCACTAGCGTGATCCTGGACTAGTGCGGTATACACAGATAGTCCGGATTTGCATATTCGGGTCCCGACAGTTGTTGCAGTGTCGATTCTGATGATGTAATCGAACACAAGGAGCAGCCAAGCTGTCTTCGCGTTCCCCAAAAATCGTATTCGCTCTCTATCCCGCAGCAGGAACGCAAGAGAACGACAATTCCGGAGGCCTGCTCACTCTGGTTCCTGTGTGCGCAGGAGACAGGGCCGGGAAAAACCTTGGCAGCAGTGTAACAGCAGGATTGGATGAGGAGGAGGCTCTGATGTTGTTTCTGTAGTTTACACAGGAGAGAAGGACGCCCTTTTATAGGCACCAGGAGAGGAGGCTATGAGCCAACCATCAACCACGTCCATTACTGGTAACTGACAGCGGTTATTGCTCATAAACCAGTCATGTCCGTTACTGGTAACTGACGGCGATTACTGCTCATAAACCGGCCATGTTCGTTACTGGTAACTGCGGCCATGTTCGTTACTGGTAACTGACGGCGGTTACTGCTCATAAATCGGCCAAATTGATCACTGAAATGGCAAAAACAAACCGCTCCCGCTCAGCACATCCGGACTGGCCTGCGCCGCGCACGTCACGTCACATCAAGTCTCGACTCGCACACGGCTCGGCTCGGCGCGCGCGCGCGCGGCACCGCCTTTTCCTTTTTCAAACCTCACAACAAATGAACATGAGTCCAAGCTATTTAAGTTGGTCAAACCTTCTCTCAATTACCTATGTGGGACTAATGTCCTTATAACTCCTAGTATTGCACATGGGTATTGGGATTTATTGAGCCAAAAACTAATACCTCGAACCCCTACTTTGTGGAGGTCCTGGAACTGGTCTTCAGTTAGCAAACGCATGGCAGCAGCATCATGGAAGTGCTGCTCAGCAGCGAACCTGTGAGCACGACAACAAAGGCGAAGAACAGCACGACAAGTGCCACGATGCTTGTGCTGACGACCAACGCAATCCTTGTGCTGATGGAGACTCTGACGGCCTTGTGCATGCCAACGTGAAGGCCATCATCGATAGCCTCTGCAATTGAGGTGACCAGCAGCACCAACTTGGTGGACGGATTGATCAGCGTCGTGTAATTTGCAACGTGGGAGCTCAGATTCCTCGATGGAAGTTGAGCGTCATCTGGGATAGTAGTTATCGGATTTGCCATAAACCTTATGCGAATCGTGAATCGGATTCTTGAACCTGAACCGGTTTAAGGCGTGGGGTTTGTGTTCACAGTGGAAATTCGAAAAAAAGTGACGAACCACGAATTTGAATCCCGTATCATGACTCGGATGAACTACATTTCTAATAACAATGCATCGGAGGGGATTTTCCTATTATGCAACACCCTTAAGAAAGACAAAAAATTCTTACATGTTCAATACACATCGAAATAACATGCATGCTTTATCTTATAGCACACATAAATAATAATGGATCCTACTCAAACTTCTACAACTATCTAATATTCTAAAACTAATCAGTGCACTACAACTAACTACTATAAGAAAGTAATGAATCTACAAGAATATATCATATGATAAACTACTCTAAATAACTACATATCTACAACCATATTATTTACATATCTACTACCCAATACAACTACAGATCTAATAATTTTATTTGTTAACCTACCATGGTTTAAAAATAAAATATACAAACAAACGAAAAAATCACCTCTAGGATAGGAAGATCTACTCCTCCCCCTCTCTCCTCTTCCCCTCCCCTCTCCTCTCTTCAACTTTTATCCTACTCTCCTCTCTTCTCCCTCTTTCTCTTTTTCCTGAATAGATATGAGTTTTGACCAATTTTTTTTGGATTAAATGGCCTAACTTATGTCATCTTTTGAAATAGCGACAGCGTGTGTTGTGCCTCTGTCGCCATTTCAAATGACGTTTCATTGTCTCTATCGTCGAACCAAATAGCGATGGTGCCATGGCAGCCTACGTGGCACTCTATCGACCATTTGTTTGACGACAGACTCTCCTTCGCTATTTCAAATGACGATTGATACTTTGTTACAATTTTGAATAGCAATATCGCTATTGCCTCTATTTGAAATGGCGATATTTCTATTTTTTATCAAAGCATTTATTGATGTAATATTAATAAAAAATATATTATTTTAAAAAAATTGTGCAAAACACCATGCCTTCGGCTTCGAGGGCCATCAGACCGACCCCACACGCTCAGCGACCTAACAGCAAATAGCCACGCTTGAGAAGCCACTGGCCCAGTCGCCCAGATCAACATGAGCAATGGGCCAAGGCCCGTAAAAAGTACCGAGGCCCGTCCTCTAGGATCAAAGGGTTGTCGTGCCTGGGAAGCCGGGAGAGGCCTAGCCTGCATGGGCTCGAAACCGCCGCGCCTCCATCTAGCCTCAAGCGGACTCACCACGCCACGCAAACCGCGAATTTCTTTTTCTTTAATATTAATTTTTATTCATTATTTCGAAAATAGTCGTTACATAAAAAAAATTGCGAAAATGGGTTCCCGTCACCCGTATATGGGGCGATCGCCCCATATCTGGCGATAAATCTGCCGACCACTGACAGCTCGGCGTGAAGTATGTGGCGGTGGAAAAATTGCCGTCTGAGGGTGGTGGTTGCCCTACCTCGCAATTATTTTTTTAAAATATTAATTTCAATTTTTTTTTCGAGAATAATTAATAGGAAAAAAATAACGAAAATAGCCATAGGGCAGTCGATACCCTATACCATAAGTTAAAAGCACTAATCTTTAAATTTTTGATACCTCTTAGTATTGATTTATTGTAATATTTTATATCTATTGGCCAAAATATACCATAAGTTAAATGTCCTTAGTCACACACACGCTATAGACTACATCCGGCGTGCGGCCGTTTGCGATCCCAGCGCATGGTATATTAGTGCTATTAAAATATCGAGAACTACCGTTAAATGCCGTCGATACTGACCAACAGGCGATTAGGGGCAGCCGTATTACTAGGAAGGTCTAATTAGAACAAGATAAATTTTAAAAAATTTATTAATATATAAGGATTTATATTATGTTATGAAAAGTACTATGTTCCATGCAAATTTAAATTGTATAAATCAATTTTACTTAAAGACCATTTAGTGTATTATGAAGAAACTATACAAACCATGGCTCAAAAAATCTTGAAATAAATATCACTTGTTTGTAGGGTGTTAGGTGTCCCATTGTTTCAAAAACATTTAAGAATAAACTCAATTGAATAAACCAAATGACTATAAGTAGCCTCACTTGCATGAAATACTTAAGCCTTTTCGGCAGCCCGTGAAATATCATGTTTAATTGTAATTTTTAGGGAGAACGGACCAAATTTGCTCTTTGATACATGCACTGCCATATGATGGGAAAATATTTTATTTACACCTTGCTTTGCATATTAATTCTACTAGTGCAATAACCCTAAGTATTATGGTCGAGGAAACAATGAAACGCTTAAGCCTTTTTAGCAGCCCGTGAAATATCATGTTTAAATGTAATTTGTAGGGAGAACGGGCCAGATTTGCTCTTTGATATATGCACTACCATATGGTGGAAAAATATTTTATTTACACCTTGCTTTGCATCTAAATTGTATTAGTGCAATAACCCTAAGTATTGCAAAACGAGGGTGAGAGGGAGATTAGAGAGCGATCGATTCACAAATCAGAAGTTACTGCGGAAAATAAGGTAGGCCAAACTCTTTATTACGGCTTAAAACTGAAAGGAGTACCACGAACAAGGAAAATAATAGTTAAAACTATACGTCTACTGAGTGCTTCAAGGCCATTTCCCCTTCGCCCATACCTCCGGTGGGGCTTCTCTGACACGACGCGCCCTCTCTCGTTTCCTCTCCCTCTCGGCCTCCTTCTCCTCCGCTTCCTTTCTACGTGCCTCCTCGCGTGCGGCATGTCGTTGCTCTTGAAGCTACCGCGTGAACTCCTCCTGCCGGTTGGCTTGATCAAGGAGCCTTTGGTCTTCGGGGTTGATCTCCATATCAAACCACTGCTCAAATTCACACAGTGGCAGAGGTGACTGAATGAAACATAAATTAGCAAAGCTTTATGTACAAATATTACGTAACACGCAAGATTGTTACCATCTGGCGATCCTTCAGGCTCTTCTCCGGTGGGTCGAAGGCGTAGTTGCGGCACTTCTAATACCTCCTCTTCCAAGTTGGAATTTCCCAAGAGTGGACAAGCCTGCAAGGATCTCCGCACATACACATCGGTGCTATAGCTCCACGAGGTAGGAAGAGATCTTGGTATGCTAAATTGCGCGGGCATGCACTTCCTTCTTCCTTTGCTTTCCCCTTTCCCTTTCCACTTGCACACCTCGGTATTTTCGATTGATCCTCTACTTATTATTTTCTTTCTTCCTCTTTCGCTGCTACCTTTGCAAGACCGCGAGCGAGAACGAATGTTATAAAGGGTAGATATCGCCAGGGTATGCAGCGATCGCCCCATATTTGGATGATCGCCCAAAATACTGTTGATATTTACCTCGGGTAGTGTGCCCCTGACAGTATTTAACGGTAGTTCCTGATATTTAACGGTAGTGTGCCCCATATTAGGACGATCGCCCCTATGTAGGGAGATAGGTTCACCTAGCCGTTAATGGCCGTTAATGCCGGCCTCTCCAGCCGTTATGGCCGGTGGGTGTTCTCACGTCGTGTGAGAAAATAAAAGCGATGACAGCACAATTAATAAAACATACATGGATGTTCACAATTTAAAGTGATAAGGCACTCATGTTACTAATTCAGACAGTTATACAATATGGTGCTGAACGTAAAGGTATTACAAAAATACATCTGTACAACAAGTCAATGACGGCTATGCTTCCTGATTTGGCCCGTGGGTTACGTGAGTGCCGATGGCGGATGGACGTCCCTCCTAGGCCGGCCCTACGGCGCAGGGGTAGAGTGGTGTGGCGGCGACCCGGCCGTGTCCTGGAGTGGTGCTATCAAGAGCTGAGAGGCGGCGAGGTAGTCAGTCGACAGGTACTTCTCCAGGTCGAACTCATCGTACGTAGGG
The DNA here is from genome assembly GCA_036346275.1 of Otatea glauca. Lineage (NCBI taxonomy): Eukaryota > Viridiplantae > Streptophyta > Magnoliopsida > Poales > Poaceae > Otatea > Otatea glauca. The sequence continues at coordinate 13,240,207 of CM070721.1, read as the reverse complement.
TCAACGAAACCACCCTAGGGTCCTGGTGGGGTGCGAGACGACGAAGGCCCCTCGCCAGCCCACTGTCCTCACTACTGCTACGTGGGAGCGTAACGAGGAACCGTCAGGGTAGGGCGAGGTGCTGGCCCACGGGGACGTGGTGCGCTGCGTCCGGCGACGTCTCCGCGCCCCCGCCAGGTGGCCAGGTTACCCAACTGCCTCGCCCTATCGAGGACCCGCTCCCAAGCTACCTCGACCTCAGTGGTGGTCATCTGTAAGATGTGTCTACATGTAAAGCCGGATTGATATTAAGTAATTTACATGAAAAAGACGTAAACATGTAGCTTCGATTGTGACACTTACCGCGGAGCTGTCCCTCTGGGACATCTGTGAAGGGTACGTGTCCGTCACCGATACCTGCCATGTGGCATACGGTGCTGGTGTGTACCCCACCCTAAGGCGAGTCCGCGGCGCGAACCACTCCATGTACTCATTGTACATGTTATGGTCGTATGGCCGGGTCTCGGTGACCCTGTCGTTGAGTGCGGCGTCCCACTGCACCGCCCATGGCTGCATGCGATGCGCGAACTGAGTGCCCGCTGCAGCACCCATTCGGGTCATCCTGCAATGCAAAAACAAGAAATACATACAACATCTATTCTGCAGAAATGCTAAGTACTCAGCTCAGGAGACATACCTATGAGCGCCACGTGCGACAACGTGACGAGACGGCAAGGGAAAACACTGGAACAGACCGAACTGCCGCAGCACTCGGTGCGACGAGTACTCCTCGACACACAGGTCGAAGACGAGAACCTTACGGGTGAGCCAGAACGGCTCATCTCGCATGCAAAGCACGGAGACCCCGTAAGGTGCTCGGGCGCGGACGTCGTACGCGCTGTATGGCATCCACCGCACGTCGTCGTCGTGGAGGTTGTCGAACTCCCGAACGAACTCGGGGTAGGACCTCCTCACCTGTCGGTGCACGTACGCCCGCTGCGAGGAAATAAAAAATGGTGGATGTTATGGAAGTGCGTAAGTGGGAAAAAAGATACGAGGGAGCATACCTGTCGTCGGACCCAGTCGTGGCCCATGGTGGGCCAGTCAATCGGGTCCTCTCCGTACATGTCCTGTGGGTACAGCGCGGTGTCAACAGCAGGCCTGCCGACGGAGAAGCGCTCCCAGGACCACAACTGAAGGAGTAGGACGCAGATGTCGCGTCCTGATCTGCCCGAGAGACGGCGTCATATAGACCTCTGTATATCGTCGCAAGCACAGCAGAGGCCCACGACCACTGCACCATCTGTTTACAACGAGAAAGTTAGACGTGTGATGCACAGAAGAGATTTCAACGGAATGTGTTACCTCATGCTCCGGGGTGTCGGCGATGTATTGGGCGTACTCGATCAGGTGCCGGTCCACCGTGTTCCCGTGGGAGGACGGGAACATCACCCAACCGAACAGCAACATGAGGTATGCCTCCAGATGGCGGGCCACGTCCTCCTCCTCGGCGTGCGGGTGGATCAGCTCAGCCTGCAGCATTTGGTACAAATATTATCAGCAACTTAGCTTCTATGTTAACTTGCAATGAAAGAGGTACTAACCGTGAACTGAAGCAACCACGCCTTCGTCGGTCCGTGCGCCACCCGCCCGAAATTTGGTGGGGCTGCCCGGGTCTTCCGCACCTCGACGAACCGCGCGGACAACTCCGCATGCCACGTCACGGAGACGTCATGAGGCACAACTGCAGGACCCGCACAGGGGAGTCCTAGGAGGTAGGACACGTCTTGCAGCGTCGGAGCCATCCATCTATTTGTTGAGAAGGTGGAACGTGTGCGTTTCCAGTCTCCACCGGTTGACGAGTGCGGCCAGCAGGGATCGGTCGTACCCGAACCGTGGGACCTTCCTAGCCTCTAACGGGGCAGTGACCTGCTCCACCATCCTACAGAGAGGAAGTAAGCCAGCCGCTCGCAACCTGCATGTAGTGTATTGCGTCGTTAAAATTGCATTCACAGGTAAGTACATGTACATAAAAGAGTGCAAGCGTTGGCAGCTTACCGTGGAAGCCAGCGTGGGTCAATGCGAAGCAGCTCATTGGGCACCCGAGGCCGCAGTGTCCCTAGCTGTCGGTTCTCCTCTGAGGAGTACCTAGACCGGTGGGTCGCATCCACGGTCGCGTCTAGAAGCTCAGGGCAAGGTCGCGCCATCGTCACCTGTTACAAAGCAAATACAACAAATTTATCAGTAATTAAATGTGTACACAAAATGAAATGCAAAATAACGAAATGTAGCATATTTAACAAACAATACAACAGAAGTCGAAAGCTAAAAAAATATCATGTTACAAACATGCTAAAGATGAAGATATGTTTGATGAAGCACACAACGTCGAAAATTACATGATGGGAGCAACAATTAACTGGTGCATCGAAAATTACATGATGGGAGCAACAATTAACTAGTACATCGAAAATTACATTATCCGCATAACAATTAACTAGTACATCGTAAATCACATAATACGAACAACAATTAACTGGTACATCGAAAATCACATGATGGGAATAACAGTTAACTGGTACATCGTAAATTAAACGATGGAACAACATCGAAAATTACATTATCCGCAATTGCGACGCGCTTCGGACTCGTCCATATCGTTCCAAATACGCCGTGTCCTTCAATGCCAGACCTTCTGCTTCAACATTCGGATGTCCGGTACCCATCGATGCTCTGGAGGGGGGCTGTTGTGATCGATACATCCACTCGGTATCTATACACCTCATGATGCCACGTGTTGAGAACACTTTGCTTATAGTAATAGGGGAGATGTACGGGTGACATGATTGATGCGTCTCGGCGGCTGCGGCAATGAAGTGCGAGCACGGCAAGTGCAGCAGGCGTGGTTTTTGGCAGGAGCACTCGCAGCTACTGCTTGGAATGTGCACCGATGGGAAGTCCTCTTCCGGTGGGCACCTCTGTGACCTCGATTACCGCAGTGCACGTGGTATCTTCGTTCCACGCCACTCTCCGGTGTCACCCGATGTGTCTGTGTCTTTCTTGTTTTCTTGGACATGTACGTAGATACAACCGTTGAGTACAACAGTCGATTATCCGGCATACATGCTGCGGAGTTCTTGTATCGCTAAATGAAATATCTTTATGTCCCTAGTAACACAGGCATCTGGTGCCTTTCATTACCCAGTTGTAAATCTCTGCCAGGTTCGTTGTCATGATTCCATAACGCGAACCACCCTCGTCATGCAGAAGGGACCGTTTCTCCAAAAGCTTGTGTCATATCCAGTCGGTGAAACTCTTTATGCTGGTCCCCGGCCTACGACGAATGTTTGGGGCATCGGTCGGGAGCGCACACAAGGCTGTGGGGTCCTCTCCTTGCTCGTGGTAGATCATCAGGTTCCTTGATGAATTAGCAGTATCTCTTGGATTCATTGATTGCTTCTTCGTTAGTTCATCCAACGTCCTCCAAAGCGCGTCGAACTTCCTCTGTTGGTTCTGTTTGCACAGCCACTTGAACAAGTTCATAAGCTCCCTGTTCCTGAACTAACGAAAAAAATTGGCACCCATGTGCCTCATGCACCACCTGCTCTTCAGGTCTGGCCACTTTGCTGCTCCCACGACGTCGGACGCTTGTTGCATATCCACGATCGCCCTTAGCAACCCTGCATGTCGGTCATGGATGACACAAACATCAGGCCTGTCCTGAACAACTGCCAACTTGACTCTTTCAAGGAACCAGTACCAGCTGTCCGCGGTAGAACCTGGTTGTTGGCGTCCACCGCGATTGCAGTTAAAATCTAGCCCTTGTACTTCCCTATGAGGAATGTGTCGTCCATGCAAATGACTGGACGATAGTGCCAGAACGCATTTATGCATACGCCGAGGGCGAAGAAGATACGCTGCAAGACCCACTTACCCACGCACAAACCACCCGCAAGAAATTCCGCAAGGTCGATGGATGTACCGGGATTCCTACGTGCTATTGCCCTGAGCAAGTGGAGAATATTCTCGTAGGAAGCCTTGTACGTCCCGAACCGTATTTGCAGAGCTGTCCTTTTCGCTCTCCATGCTTTTCCGTAGCTAATCTTGTACTAAAACCTCTTCTCCACGGTTGTGATAATAGATCGAGGCTGCAGGTGTGGATTGTCCACGATCTGACCATAAAACACATTTGCCACCAAAGTGAACGACAGATTGTAGTGTCCCTGCTCCGCTTCTTCCAGTTCACAATTATGCTCTATTACTATGGAACATTTTCAATAGTCCTTCCACTTCCCCTTGTATGCATGCACCCGCTATGGGCACGAATCAACTACGCACTTCACGTCATACTCCTTTTTGCTGGACTTCACTACCCTGAATTGTCGCCGAAAAGACATTGCTCAGTACTTCACCGTATCCATCACAGCCTCCTTGTCTTTATATATGGTCCCCTGCGTGACCTCGTTCTCATGATACTCACATGCATCAATGTTCCCTTCATTCATTGTTAGGTCTTTGAAATTGTAATTAGTCCACGCACCAGGGATAGGCACCTCAGGAGCATTATCCTCCTCGTCGGAGTGTTCGCCATCAGGGACTTCCTCATCCGCACGGTCCTCCTCCTCCATCAGGTGAACTATGTTCTCCACCTCCTCCCCCTCTTTGGCCACCCCTCGCGCCTCCACCACTGTCTCCTCGGCCCCCCATCCCCTCGCCACCGCCAGTCTCGTGCTCCTCGTCTCTAGGCTCCTCGCCACCTTCATCTTCGCATCCTTCCATATTTGACTTCCCCTCCCCGTAATATCTACCCCGACATCACGAACTTGCGACAACGGGTAGCATTGTACCAACAACATGAGCGCCCAACCCAGCTCTACGGCAAAACTAACATAGCTCCTCCATGTTGATGTCGCGTTAATAGGAATCAACTCTCCATAAAAACAGTGTTGCGCACGGCTTACTACTGCTATGACCCGCAACCGAACGTCTGGGCATCCAAATTGAACATCCGAGACATCCACCCCAACAAATCCCTGTATGTCCTATTGCTCGGTTTAGATATGCCCCGTACGACTCTTGAAAATGATGACAAATCCACCCTATCCGCCCCCTGTGCTATCTCCCCATCTCCATAAAATATTTGAAAATACAATTTCTCCCAAATGCTGCAACGTCGGACGAAAATATATTACTCTAAAATACAATAGACAAAACGTATATTGATCGTACTAAAAAATTCGACTATAAATAAGTAATTCGACTTGCCTACCATACAGCCTAATATTAAATTTCTACCACATTACATTTGTATATATTGCCTAATACATTATTTGCATAATAAAATTACTACTACACAACCCTACTAAATTAAATTTCTAAATATTGCCTAATATTTCTACTGTATTAAATTTCTAGATACTAAATACCACATTAAATTTGTACATACTAAATACTACACAATCCTGAAATTTCTAAATACTAAATACTACATTAAATTTCTAAATATTAACTGCTAAATTAAATTTCTAAACACTATACAAGCTTAAAATTTCTAAACACTACACAATCCTAAAATTTCTAAATACTACACAATCCTAAAATTTCTAAATACTATAATAAATTTCTAAATATTAAATGCTACATTAAATTTCTAAATACTACACAATCCTAAAAAATTCCTAAATTTACGTTCACAAAAATGACAAATCGATTTTTTTCTTCCCCTTCTTTTCTCCTCCTCTTCTCTTCTCCTCTTCTCTTCTTTTGCTCGCCTGCCGAATGAGGCTCCGGAGGCGTGCCCGGACTTAAAACCCCACATATCGCCCATATTTAGGACGATCGCCCGTATATGAGGCGATATGTGGGTGGCCGTTAATTGGGCCGTTAGGGCCGGCACCTTTCGCCCGTATATGGAGCGATCGCCTGATATACGGACGACGGGAGCCTATTTCCACAATTTTTTTTATCTAAGACTATTTTCGAAAAAATAAATAAAAATAAATATTAAAGAAAAAAATTACCGCAGCGTAACCACGTCTGCGTAGCTAAGAAAAAAAAACCGTTCTTTTTGAGCCCACAATAGAACAACCACAACAACAAAGGGCCGTTCTTAAGAATCCCTTAAATCTTAGATAGACCACTCCGGCCCGTTATACAAATACCACCAGACTAAACGGCCCAACGTTATGAGCCGAAGGAAGAGCCCAAGACGGAGCCCATTGCAGCCTAGGCTCCTAGAAACGATGATCACGAATCACGATGTCCTACTCCTATCCCATCCTATATTCCTATCAGAGAAAGCAGCTACTGTTCTCCTCTCAAAAAGAAAGAAAAAGGAAGCGGCTATTCATTCTCTGCCCATGCCAGCTCTTTCTTGTCCACACGAGCCGGTCACGGAAAGAGACGAAGATCAAAAAGCGATGTCAGTCTTTTCCAGAATACAGTAGCAAAACATTGTACAGATTTTCTACGAACATAATTCACTATCGGATGATTCGGATCATTCGTTAACTCAATCGAATAGTGTATAGTACTAAAGACTATTTAAGTTATAGTCCTCAGCGACCCATACGCCAGCCAGGCAGCCACCGAGCCATGCAGTGACGGAGGTCTCCTGTTCCTGCACCTGCAGAACAGAACAGAGGAGCAACACACGCACATGCACAGGTTGACGAATGACGATGCATGCTCGAGACAAAACAAAATGGGAGAGCCTTCAGCGCAGTATTGTAGGCGCAATCATGCGTGCAGATGCAGCGCCAAAGCTTATTAGATAACCAAAGATATCATCAACCGCGTGTGGCCGGCGCTGTTCGGAACGCGCGCGACGAACACCGTCGCCGAGCAGCGCCCGTGCGTGATGATCCGGCCGGCGGGGGCGGAGCGGATCGCTCAGATATCGTCGTCTCCACACAGCTATTGCATTGGATGGTCGGAAAACTACAAACCTGACCGAATGAACAGCAGAAGCAGCTGTAGCCTGTATCAGGTCAACTGATGTTGCCACCGTGCCACGCAGCGCGTTATCGGAACAGTGTGTGTTGTTTTTTGCGCTCTTTTTTATCGGCTACATGAATTATGCATATGATTCTTCGCTTTGCTTTTCTGATCGATAGAAAAAAAGGAAGGGAACAGCGTTGGTGTCTCCTCATGTGTTGACTTTGACCTCACGATTAGTGTCTGCAGTGGTTGTGTTTGTGTGTCCTGTGTTCTCGTCAGGTGCACAATATCGAAATTTGATTTTCGACAGTAAAAACCGGTAGAAAATTGGTTAAAAATCGGTATAAACTAATGAGTTGGAAGTTAAACTTTATAAACTCGGCGGTCAAACAACAGCGAAAAAAAATTAAAAATCGACCGGTTTTACCGATTTTTGACCGGTTTTTTATTTTCGTCCGATTTTATTTGATTTTCGGCACAATCAAGGAAAAATTAAAAAGTTGCAAAAAAATGTGAGTAAATTGCAATTAATATATAAAACACTTTAGATAAATTTCAAAAAAAAATTAAGTTCATTTAGTGCCTCTGAAAAATTTTAAACAGTAATTAATGAAAAGGAACAAACACTGTTGGATTTTTATAAAACTTTACAAGCTTGATCAAACTTTGAAATTTTAATGGTATCATAATCAATGCCCAAGGATCATGTAGTAAAATCCCAGAAATATTAGACTTCACTTATTGCCCCTAGAAAATAAAAAATAGAAGAGCATACACAAAGACCATAGCACTGTCAGAATTTTTTTTTAAATACACAAATCTGATCATTATCTGAAAGTTTTACAACAACATTAGCATTGCCTCAGTACCTCACACAAAAAATTTCAAAATTTTATAACACTCCTGGATAATTTTTTCTAATTTTCTTAAATTTTTTGAATTTGAATTGGGCCCATTCGGTTTCAAATTTTTGAACGCTGGTTCTGTCTTCTTGGCAAGTGATCCAGCACTTGCTTGCAGAGATGTTCCAGAGGAGATAACTGGAGATTAAAGCAATTAAATGGAAGATGGGAGCAAAAACGTGAACGGGGACCCTACCTGGAAAGGATTCTTATCATTTTCGTTGAGGATCTATTTAGATGAGTGGTAATTTTTTAAGAGACTTTGGAATTTAATTTAAATTTAAACTAGATCTTAAAATACTCTAATGAAATACCCCTAATCCAAACACCCCTTGAAGGTAGAGGAGAACAGCACCGGCACCGTTCTTTCGCTTCTAGACTCCATTTGGAATGTATAAATTTTTTTGATTTACGTAGAAATTGAACATTTGAAGTGTTCTCATGGAATTCTTGCATTTCAAACAGGCTCCAATACACAGCTACACATGCAACAGGTTAAATACAGCGTAAAAATAGCATTGCATTCAAATACAACACACAAAATTTGCTAAAAACTACTGTACAACGATGACACCTGCCATAGATTAATCACAATGCACTGAACAAATAGCAAGAATATTCACAAGGAACACACACAATAGAAGGAGGTAAAACTCTCTCTTTATTAGATTAATTTTCTTGTACAAGAAGTGTCATATTGATAGTAGAAGGCAGCAAGAGATAGATTCGAATTTATCCACAATGAGATAGAGCCCAAACGTATTTGAACAACTAGGACCAAGAGTCTTACTATATCTCAACATTCCCTCTTGGACGAATACCGCATAATGTGCATGTCTCATCAAAAACTCCTCTCAAAAGCCCAATGGGAGAAAAGAGATGACGAAAAGAGTACATTGCACTCGCATACTGTGTTACACTAATTGCCTTATTAAAAACATTTATCTAAGAAAACTTCAGAAAAACTCACTAAGGGAAAAAGAGTGCAACTTATAATCTTTTGAATTAAAGTAGTATCTTCAGGATCATATCAAGTGTTATAGTTCAGGGATTTACTTCCTTTGAACTTTGCATGTCTCTAATTCATCTCATTTCAACACCACGATCACATCTTTGAAAATTAGGCATTTACAAATACTTAGTGAATAAATTTGCTAGATTTTCACATAACTTAGTTTGCAGTATCTGTACCTCGACATTCTTCTGGAGTTCGTGAGGATAGATAAGTTTAAGGGCAATATGCTTCATGATACTGCTTTTAACATAACACATTTGTATTTGTGCAACACAAACAGCGTTATCTTCATAGATAATTTTGGGGTATCAACGGTGTTAATGCTACATGACCTCCGGATATGGCTAATTACATGTCTCAACCAAACACACTCACATGGGGCTTCATATAAATGCTATAACATCTGAGAGGTTGATTGAAGTAGCTACCAAGGTCTGCTTAAAAGACTGCTAAGAAACGACTGTACCACCGTAGAGAAATACAAACCCAGTTTGAGATTTGGCACTATGAAGATCAAACAAATAGCCAGCATCCGTATATCTCATCATGGCCAAGTCTTGATCTTTCCAGTAAAATAATCTAAGATCTTGAATACCTTGGAGGTATCTAAGTAAAGTCTTGACACCAGCCTAATGTGTTCGAGTTGAACTGCACTATGTCTAACTAACAAATTCATTACGAATGCAATATCAGGCCTTATACAATTTCGCAAGATACATAAGTACTCCAATGACGCTTAAGTATGGGACTTCAGGTCCTAAGACTTTCTCATTTTTTATTCTTGGATTGAAAATGATCTTTATCCACCTCAAGGGATCTTACTACCATGAGCATTTTTAATAGATGAGATTTATCTATATTAAATCTTTCCAATACCTTCTTGGTATAGGTAGACTGGTGTACAAAAATTCTTTTTAGAAAATGCTCTAACCGCAGGCCTAAGCAGTATTTGCGAACACACTTTTAATCTATATAGTGACCTCTGCAGTTTGACGCTATACATGTTGCGATTACTTTTATTATGATCCAAAATTTTGACTTCTTCAGGGACTTTCTTATAAATATCTGTATCTAGTGACCCATATAAATATGCAGTCACTATATCTATCAACTGTATTGATAAGTTTAAGCTAGCTGCCATTGATATTAAATATCAGAACGTTATTCCACTCATTACATGAGAGTAAGTTTCATCGTAATCGATGCCGGATCTCTGCATGAACCCTTGTGCTACAAGCCTCACTTTATATCACACCACCTGGTTATTTTTATTTCTCTTCCGAATGAAAACCATTTTAAATTTTTAATCCTACAAGGAATGCTTTAGGAGGTGCTCAGTCAACAGGACCAAATACTTTGCTCTTATTAAGCGAGCTCAATTCTGTTTCAATTGCTTCTTTCCATTTGATCCAATCTGAGCGTTTTTGGCACTCTGCTATGGACTTTGGTTCTAGATCCAGCTCAAGAGTTTTAGCAATTTTTGAGGCGAAATATATATCGATAGTTGTAATCTTTCTTATACACACACATATGTATATATATATATATATATATATATATATATATATATGTATGTATATATATATATAACTCTCCTGAATCCACATAATTAATGGATATCTCTTCATTATTCTAGCTCTTCGTAAATTTCCACAACAATGGAGTCTGGGTGTTTCGACTCTCTAGCGTTAGATTGTGCATGTAAATATTCATTAGGGTCATCATCTTCAGGATGGCTCACTTTAGGGATGTTACCATCTCTAGGATGGCTCACTTCAGTGATTTTTTTAACATTAGGTTAAGCTTCTTCCACTATCTTGGGTAGTGTTCTCACTTGTTCAGTTCTCTATTTTTGCGGAAGCTTTCACGGAATTGAGTCCCGTACACGTGGACGCCTCCTCTTCTTATCATGAGGGGTAAGAGTGGGTTCAATATCCTTCTAGGATATTTTCACTTTTTCATGTGTATTTACTATAGGTATATAAGATCTTATCACTCCCTTATGATTAGTGAAGGCATCTAGCGGTTTATTAGCTATTTATTGCATATTTATAGTCCTTCAACTTCAAGTTCGGATTCTTAGTGCGTGGGTCTAGTGACTAAATTCCATTGACATTCCAATCTATTTCCTGATATTATTTAGTGTAGTACTTTTCTCTCTCTAATGCCAGAAAATTATCCTTATACAATCAACGTTCTGAACCGTATACAGATCATTTGTCATAGACTTTAGGTATTTAATAATTGATGGAGATTCATAATCTACATAGATCCCCCAACTTCCTGTGAGAGCCTATAGTTGTACACTGTGGTGGTGAGATTGGCACATATATAGCACATCAAAATTTTTGCAGATGAGAAATACTTACTTCTTTCACATGCACTATCTGCAAAAGGGGAAATTTCATGGTATGTTGTTGGTCTGAGTTAAATTAATACGATAGTGTGCAGCACTGTGTGGCCTCAACAGCTGGTGGGTAACCTACAATTCTGCAAAAGTGGTCTAGCAGTAACTTTTATTCTTTTAATTAATGACTCTACAAGGCTATTTTTGTGTGTGGACATAAGGTACTAAATGCTCTACATTAATGTCCTGAGTCATACAATAATCATTAAATACCTTTTTACATAAACTCGCCAACATTATCTATTCGAATAAATTTGATCATTCCTTGCGAAAAGAGGGCTCTTAATTTAATAATTTGGTCAATTAATTTAGCAAAAATATGATTTTTAGTAGATAAGAGATATACATGGGACCATCTAGTAGAAGCATATATTAGTATCATAAAGTATCTGAATTGGCCCGACATGGGCTGGATAGGTCTACATATATCACCTTGAATTATCTTCAGGAAATCCAATGATTCTTCCCTAACTTTTAGATGAGATGGTATAACTATAAGCTTTCCTTTACACAAACAGAACATAAGTCTTTAGGTTTAGAAAAGTTTGTAGTTTTTATGATATGGCCAATAGAATTTTCATTATTCCTCTCATCATATTCAACCCAGGATGACCCAGTCGATCATACCAGATCTTAAATATTTTTGGGTTTTTAAGTATAGTCTTCATCGCAACATAAACTTCATATTTTATATATGTATAATATAACCCGAAGGAGAAGGAATGAAGTTTTTCAACCATATGTTTATTACACCAGTTAAACTTAGTCATGAGTAGGTATTCTGTACCATCCTTATTTTCTATCTCCATATGGAAACCATTCATATGGATATTTTTAAAACTTAGAAGAGTATAACTGAACTCAAGGTATAATAGGGAATTCTTTATTATTGTACGAGTAATCATAGAGAAGACTATGATGGCCCTTCCAGTGCCAACTATGAAAGCATCACTTCCGGCGATGTTCATAATATTTTTAGTTTTCTTAGTCAAAGTCTGAAAATATTTAGTCTTCCTAAGAATTGAATTTGTGGTGCAACTATCTACAAGACAGATTTCCGCCCACGCCATTGAATTATGCTTTGTTCTATATTAGAGGTATGATTTAACAATCAAGCAATTGTTATAGTAGGAACATATTACAAAATATAGAACAAACATATCATAATAAATAAAATATCCTAGGAAATAATAATTTATTTAAATAATAATCGCTCAACAGGAGTGTAGACCAATGTTCATCCTGGAACTAAGACTAAACTAATAGAGGAGATTCTTAAGGAGACTCATTAGAAAAATGTGACATCAATGGCAAAACCAAGGGATATTTAGGAGACTAATCCATGTCTTCGTATGAGTCGTAGGTGTCCTTCTGAGACTTCTCGAGTTCAGTAGGATCAAAAACCATATCATCACACTTCTCGACGTCCGTGTGAATAATAGGTTGAATGGTAAGTGTGACCCAATTTTGTTCCCCTGGGTATTTTTGACTTTTTCAGTGGATTGCATATAAAAGGTTTGCCAAATAGTTTCGGCCGCGGTAGTTGCGCGACCAATGGCTAGTGCATCCACACTTAAAGTACGGTTGTGCAGGGTTTGCAACCTTGTTGGCTGAGTCTTGATTCTAGAAGCTCGATGGCCTTTTACCTTTACTTTTCTACTGGGGCTTATCTCTTCCCTTCTGTATTCTATCATTCTTTCATTTTTCCCCTTTATGCCTTTGGCCTTTTCCATGGCTATGGCTATTGCTAGTCTGCTGAGTATTTGTATGTGCTTCAGGCATTGCATGACTCCAATTAGGAAGGACATGATGATTCTTAATCAAAAGTTCATCATGCTTTTTTGCTTCTAACATAATGCACATAAGCTCAGAGTAGTTCTGGTACTTGGCACAACGATACGGTTGCTATAGTATACTTTTATTGTGGTGGAAGGTGCACAATGGCTTGTCGATCATTTCTGCATCTGTAACTTTTTGGTTACAGAATGTCAGTTTGGCGACAATCTTGTGCATGACAGAGTTATATGCTGACACAGTCTTAAAATCCTGAAAACATAGGAGGGTTCATTCACGCAGTGCTTCTGGCAACACGTCGGATCTTTGCTGATTACATCGTTCCTTCAGGAAATTCTATAGTACCAGTAGATCCTCCTCTATCAAATATTTGGCCTTTAGGTCTGCATGGAGATGGTGCCTTAGGAAATGTAGAGCCGCACACTTGGCTACTTCGGGAAGAGCAGATGTATCAGCTTCAGGCAGGGAAATAGCAGCTCCAAGAGATCGAGCTATTAGGTTAATCTTGGCATCCATTGCCCATGTGAGGCAATTATTGCCATTCAAGGCAAGCTCAATAAATTACCTCTTTGCGATGTTCGACATATCATATATGCAAGCAAAATCAGAATTTTACTACTGGTAAAATATTATTTTGTATTCTTCTCATTTAATTAGTAAAGTTTGGTCTATATCTATTAAATAGATAATTATCTAAGATTTCTCAAAAAAAATTCACCATTTTTCATATTTTTCTGCTAATTATCAAGCAATTTTCAAAATACCAAATAATAGAAAAATAAAAACCTAGCATATATAAACATGGAATAATGTCAAGAAAAATAACCAGAGATATGGAGTTCCCAATATGTTATCTATAAATTTTCAGAATTTTTCTAGCTTTTTTTTATAATTTTCTGCTAATTATCAGGCAATTTTTAGAATTACTAAATAATAGAAAATTAAATTTCAGCATATATTAATGATAGAATAATGCCAAAAAATAAATCTAAAGATAAGGAGCTTCCAATGTATGCTAAGTCTAAGGTTCAACAAATTTATGGAAGCCCATATACCTAGAAAATTATTTTCTAATATTTACTATAATTTTTCTAAATTTATTAATTATTTTCGCAACTTTAGGGTCCTTAATACATAATTTCCATAGCCAGCCCATAATTAACCATTATAGGGGTTAAAACATAAAATGCCTTTTTTAGATATTCTTTTTGGAAAAGCGATCGGGCTGTATGGCCTGTGGGCCGCACAGCCTATGAAAGCCCACAGGGGCCTATGAGGCGGGCACCTAGGGTTTTTAAACCTAGCCTCCACTCATACAAGTCAAAGGCGATGGCCTCTAGGCGTGGGGAGACGTGGTTGGTGCCGCCAAGAGTGTGTAGCGCGGGCGCCTAACAGGGCTATGGTCAGTGATGCAGGCATGATGCATGGTGGGGGCCCAACGGGGGCGGTTGTAACATTCCAAAAATTTGGATTTCAGAATGTTTAAGTTTCAAAATTCACCATTTGCATTTCTTTGAATTAATTTCAGCTTAATAAGAATTTTCTATTTATAAAAGGATTTAATTTGGCTAATCTATCCATCAAACATTTGATTTTCGCTTTTTCTTTGGGTTCATTGTCTTTGCAAGGAATTTTTCTGTATTTTTGGAGAGAAGTTATTTGATATTTATTTGAATTTGTTTGCTTTTATTTGAATTTCGAATTTCTTTAATTCGGAAAATGATTTCTAATTCAAAAAATCCTTGCATGGGCGAATCCTTTCTCCGCCCATTTTCCCTACTGTTTCCGGCCCATCTCCTTCGCCCGCCCGCTCGCTTTTCCTCCCGCCCACCGGCCTGGCTCCGCATCGGCCGCCTGCGCGCGCCACGTGGAAGGCCAGATGCGGCCGCGTCGCTGCGCCACGCCGCGTCGCGAAACCCTAATCGAATCCGCGCCGTTTGCGGCGTCCGTGCCGCGCGCGCCCCGAGGCTATTTAAAGCCTCGTGGACCCCTTCCCGAGGTTCGCCTCTCGCGCGCATCCGCCGCTCCTTTCTCGTCGCTCGAGACGCCGCCGTCCTCCCCGCGAGCTCGCCAAGTCGCGCCACCGCCCCGAGCCATCTCCGCCGCTTTTCTTCCTCTCGGTGAGCCTCGTCGCCTCGTTTGGTCTCGCCGAGGTCCCGCGTCTCCTCTCTCCTTTGCCCTACGCCCGCCGGATCCATCGCATTTTGCCCGGCCGCCGCCTTCTTCTTCCGCTCCGGTGAGCCGCCTCCGTCCGCGCCGCCGTGCCTCGGCTGGCGTCGTCGTCGCTGGGCACGCGACGCCACGCGTCGTCCGCTCTGCGCCACCTCGCGCCGCGTCGGGCGCGTCGATCCGCCTCGGCCGCGTCGGCGCCGCCTCGCTCCGTGCGGCGCGCGTCGGCGCCTCGTGGCGGCCGTGCGTGGCGCCGCGTCGCGCCTATCCGCCGCGTGGCTCGCCACCTCGGCCGGTCCGCGCGTCGGCTTCTCTCGCCTCGGTGCTTCGGTTCTTCGTGGACCAAGCCAGCGACATGTGGGCCCCACGTGTCGCGGAGTTTTTTTTCCTTTTCGATTTTCCGAAAACCCGAAATTCCAGCCAATCACGTGCTGCCACGTGTCGACCTCTCGATTTTTCTCGATTTTACGATCCGAAATCTTCCAGGAGCCCGTTCTCTTTCGTTCGAGCTCCGATTCCAGTGATTCAAATTTCTAAATTCATCTAAATTCAAGATCTATCTTCCAGTACCATTCTTTTCAATTTTTGAATTTTATTTGAATTTGTTTTATTTATTTGCCTCGTTTCGCGTGTAGACGACGCAGTCGAAGATCAGTCGAATTAACAATCAGAGGTAGAACCAGCAAGAGGCAGCGAAGGCAAGTCTTCCTTGAACATATTGATCCCAAATTTTACAAAATGCTTATATTGTTTTTAAATTATGCATGCTTACTTTATGCAATGTACTTTAAACATAGTTTTAGAGTATAGTTAAATTCCAGTTTGTTATACCCTCATTGGTATTGATCATGTCGAACCTTTGACACCCTAGATGATATATAGTAGCTATTTTATTTGGTGATATCCAGTAGATTAGCATGGAACGGTAGAATTGCTTAGTCCAGCTTAAGCGTTTCGGTATTGTGCCAATATGGGAATCATTTCAAATGTTGTTTAAACTTATTTGTGAGATTGCGGCAATTGGTGTTGCTGCTGTGATTTAAATGAATTAAAGTGAAAACGGTTTAGACCGGGGCGGATGGATGTTTGGCGGGTGCAGAAAGCACGAGACCTTGGTATGTGAATGTTCCGCCCTAGTCAATTAAGGACCAAAGCGTGTGTTACCATGGACCGAGCACTACCGTACAACCGCAAGTCTATATGGGTACGACCTGGCTAAATAATTTGTGCGTCTCATTATTAGCTTCGCGGTTGGTGAGTGCGGATGTTGGCAGCGCAAGAGGGGCTTCAGATCGGGCGGCTAGAACCCTAACGGTGAAACCTTAGCGCGAGGTTAATAGTGGGGTTGTGCATTGTAAAGGCCTTGTCATGATCTCTCTGCCGACACACCAAAGGAAGTGTGTTAAGTGCATGGCAACAAGAGTCGATCATGTCTTGTGGGTAAAGTGTACACTCTGCAGAGTTAAAACTACTTAAGTAGCCGTGCCCACGGTCAAGGGCAAAGTAGGTACGCTTGCACATTGTAGATTTTATGGTTTGGTTTTAAAGGAAATTGATGGTTTGGGAATCGAGAGTAGATGGAACTCTTGGGTTATGGTTTGGAGATGGAGCCGGTCAAGTAGATGGAACACGCTTTAATTGTCATATCAAATTCAATTACTATGCTTTTACATTTTGTTCAAATGATGCTTTATGAAATTACTATTGGTATTTACAGATAAACTTTGCTTTATGCTAAAAGAGCCATATTATGCCTTCAATTGTTTAGCCTTGCATATAGTTATCATGCATTATGTTTCCAAGACTTATGAGTACAATTTGTGCTCACCCTTGCAACATCCCCAACTTTCCACGTAAGAGTGTGCGGTCGACTACGACTTCTACGCTTGTGGTTATGATGAAGGCGACCCGGAATGCTAGGACGCGAACCCCAGTCGATTGCCTGTTGGGCAAATGGATGAGCTTACTTACTTTGCTTTTGTTAATTCATTTCTGCTGTTCCTTATTGAACTTAAGCCACGATGCTTCTTATTTGTAATAATTGGCTATAAGGCTAATACTCTTTGCTTAATGAATATTATTTGATTTGTGATATGGATGTGTTGTCATCATTTGTTTCCTTGTGTGCGCTAGCTTTTCTGGACTAGCACAGTTATACACAGAGGGTTGATTTGAAATCCGGTCCCGCAGAGGTGGTATCGAGCCATATCGACCGTAGGTCGCAACCCTAGTTAGTCCGGTCTTCTTAGCAAGAACTTCAAAATTATTTTCTAAATCAAACCAACGAATTAATGTGAATAGATTATCTCATCTCATCTTATTCTTAGGTTCTTACTCCTTTCCTTTGCTAAAATATTATTTTAAAATTTTAATTTGATCTTATCTCTTGGAACTTCTTAAAGCCTCGAGTTTTCTGCAAGAATCCAGATCAAGGAAGAAGAAGATCAAGCCGTCAAAGGGTATATCCGAGAAGACTACCATATAAGATAGGTTTTTAGTGCTCTAGGTCATCCCTTTTTAGTGTAGCAATGTATAGTTCGAGTGTTTCAAGATTTTTGTCGCTTGTTTGTGGGGTGTGTTGTACACTTGCGCTAGCATTGTGTTGCAAACCATCTTTCTTTTGGAGTGTTAGTTTGTTTGGTCTTGAATGGCTACCTCCTAGCCTTCTCACCTTTGCTCTTCCCTCTCATCTATTGCTAACCGTTCCTGGCCGTTGCTTCAGATGGAAGGTCAAGGAAGAGGTCGTGGAGCTGGTCGCAGAGGAGGTCATGTTGGAGGTCGTGGTCGTGGTCGTGGCCAGGCAGAGCCACAAGAGCAGCAGGATGTTCAAGATCAGCAAGTGCCGCCGCCGCCACCAGTCCAACCCTCAGTTGCAGATATCCAGCAGATGATGGCAATGCAGCTTCAGTTGTTGCAGGCCCTTGCTCAGAATATAGTAAACAATCCGCGGCCCAAGACCACCATGATCAAAGTGATGCCGCCTGATCTAAGCTTGGAGAGTTCATGAGAACTAGACCGCCTACCTTCACGGGAGCAGGTGAACCCTTGGAGGCAGATGACTGGTTAAGAGATGTGGAGAAAAAGCTCCAGTTGGCTCAGTGTGATGACCGTGAAAAGGTTCTCTACGCGAGTCATCAATTAAAAGGAGTAGCTGCTACTTGGTGGGATAATTTCATCTCGCCCATCGAATGCTCAAGCTATAACTTGGGAGGAATTCTCAAGCCTTCCAGATCGCTCATGTGCTGCGGGCATAATTGAAATGAAGAAAAGAGAATTTCGCAAGCTGCATCAGGGAAACCAGAGTGTTTCTGAGTATCTTAACCGGTTTACCCAATTGTCGAGGTATGCACCAGAAGATGTGGCAACTGAAAGTGCCAAGATCTGGAGGTTCATGGAGGGACTTGACCCTGACATCAAGGTGCAGCTAGTTGCTTTGGATTTTCCGAATTTTCAGCATATGGTGAACAAGGCACTAGTGCAAGAGGATGCTCAACGCCAACAGCGAGAGTCCCGCAAGAGAAGAATGGCATTCAGGCTCAGCATGGAGCGAGTGGTTCTCGTCGGCCGCTTTCACCTCGGAAGCCAACGAACACTGTTCAAGGAGCACCCGTACTCCTAATTCGGACCGCGCCTAATCGCTCAAGGACAGCAGAATAACGCCGATGGTCAACAAGCAGAAGGGAATTCAAATCTGCAGGATTCGGTGTTTCCACTTGTCACCGATGGGACATTATGCTAGCAATTGTCCTCGAAGCGTCGACAAGTGACCTCGATGCCGTTCAACTTGGGATCCAGTGCGCCAGAGCTCCTACGCAAGGACAAGGTCGTGGAACGCCCAGACGCCTGTGAGCTCCGCAACCTTACGGAAGAGGACGTGTCAACCATGTGACCGCCAAGAAGCTCGGAGGCATCGGATGTGGTTTTGGGTAAGTTCCTTATTAACTCAATACCCGCCTCAAAGATTATTTGATTCGAGCATCGCATTCTTTTATATCGAAGAGTTTTGTTGAACAATTTGGTTGGGAAACATTTACCCTTAAGAGCCCTATGATAGTTCAATCTCCGGAAAAGAATTGAGAACTAGTTCAAGATGCCCAAGTGCAACCATAAAAATCAATGGGGTAGAATTCTAGCGAATCTTATCATCTTGGATTCAAAAGGAATAGATGTCATCCTAGGGATGGATTGGTTAACCCAAAGATAAGGGTCAAATAGATTGTGCCAAGAGAGCCATCACCCTTACCAATTCGTAAGGCATTCGAGTGGAGTATATGCCGATGAGTCCGCAAGTAAGAAGTGCGCTTTGAGCAGTTTGAAGGAATCGACTTTGGAAAGTGTGCGTGGTGCAAGAATATCGGATGTATTTCACGAAGATTTGCGGGTATGCCGCTCGATCGAGAGGTAGAGTTCGTCATAGAGTTAGTCCACGTACGGCTCCAATTTCAAGAGACCCTACCGCATGCCGCCCAATGAACTCGCCGAGATGAAGAAGCAGATTGAGGAATTGCAAGAAAAGGATACGTTCGTCCAAGTTCGTCACCTTGGGAGCGCCAGTTCTTTTGTAAAGAAGAAGGATAATAGTTTGCGCTTGTGCGTGGATTATAGAGCCTCGAATGAAGTCACAATCAAGAACAAGTACCGTTGCCCGTGATTGATGACTTGTTTGATCGCTTAAAAGGAGCATGTGTTTTCTCCAAGATCGATCTTCGATCTGGATACCATCAGTTGAAAATAAGGTCACAAGATATTCCGAAGACAGCTTTTGCTACCCGATATGGATTATATGAGTTCACAGTTATGTCATTTGGTCTGACCAATGCACCAGCTTATTTTATGAACTTGATGAATAAAGTGTTTATGGAATACCTAGACAAGTTTGTGGTGGTATTCATAGATGATATCCTGATCTATTCTAAAGATGAAGTAGAACATGAAGGTCATTTGAGGATGGTGTTAGAAAAGCTCAGAGATCATCAGCTGTATGCTAAGTTCAGTAAGTGTGAGTTTTGGTTAAAAGAAGTCGCTTTCTTAGGCCATATAATTTCCGCTGGAGGTGTCTCAGTAGACCCTGAAAAAGTGAAAGGTGTACTTGATTGGAGGCAACCCAAGTCAGTGCTTGATATCAGAAGTTTTCTTGGTTTAGCGGGTTACTACCGAAGATTCATAGAAGGATTTTCAAGGATCGCAAGACCGCTTACCCGATTGCTAAAGAAGGAAAAGAAGTTTGAATGGTGCGAAGCTTGTGAGCAAAGTTTCCAAGAATTAAAGAAAAGAGTGACCTCATTTCAAATGCTCATTTTACTAGGATATTCGAAGAACTTTGAGATTTTCGTGATGCTTCAAGGCGAGGTCTTGGATGTGTTTTGATGCAAGAAGGCAAAGTAGTTGCATATGCCTCACGGCAATTGCGACCACATGAGGAAAACTATCCAACCCATGACTTGAAATGGCTGCGATTGTGCATGCACTAAAGTTGTGGAGGCATTATCTCATCGGGAATCGTTGTGAGATTTTTACAGATCATAAGAGTTTGAAGTATATCTTCACTCAAGCGCACCTCAACCTAAGGCAAAGAAGATGGTTGGAGTTAATTAAGGATTATGATGTGGGAATACATTATCATCCTGGCAAGGCTAATGTAGTTGCCGATGCCTTAAGCCGGAAGAGCTACTGCAATAATGTGATGATTCAAGAAGGTCAACCTGCTCTTCGCATGGAATTTCAGCGTTTGAATTTGGAATTAGTGGAGGAAGGTTACATTCTTTGCTTTAGAGATTCAACCAACTTTGGGGATCAGATCAAAAAGCTGCAAAAGTCAGATAAAGAAG
Source organism: Otatea glauca (assembly GCA_036346275.1). Taxonomy (NCBI): domain Eukaryota; kingdom Viridiplantae; phylum Streptophyta; class Magnoliopsida; order Poales; family Poaceae; genus Otatea; species Otatea glauca. The sequence continues at coordinate 13,219,174 of CM070721.1, read as the reverse complement.
CTCTGCTAAGATCAAAGATAGAATAAAGGAAGGTAAAGCCCCAGGATTTTCCGAGGATGAAGAAGGAACAGTTTGGCTTGGAAAAAGTATTTATGTGCCGAATCAAAAAGAGATCAAGGAGTTGATATTAAAGGAGGCGCATGAGTCGTCAGTACTCAATTCATCCAGGTAATACTAAAATGTATCAAGATCTTCGTGGTATATATTGGTGGCCAAGGATGAGAAAGGAAATCGCAGAGTATATAGCTATGTGTGATGTGTGCCAGCGAGTTAAAGCTGAACATCAAAGACCCGCAGGATTGCTACAACGGTAGTTAAAAGTGCTCGAATGGAAGTGGGAAGAAATTGGAATGGATTTCATTACAGGACTTCCGAGAACCGTGTCAGTTATGATTCAATATGGGTTGTAGTGGATCGATTGACAAAAGTTGCTCATTTCATTCTGTGAGAACAACTTACAGGAGATCAACTTGCGAGTTGTATATGTCAAGAATCGTGTGTTTGCATGGTGTGCCAAAGAGAATTGTATCGGATCGAGGCACTCAATTTACTTCAAGATTTCGCAAAGTTGCAAGAAGCGTTGGGTACCAACTGAATTTCAAGACTGACTTATCATCCTCGACGGATGGACAAACCGAGCGAGTAAACCAAATCCTTGAAGATATGTTAAGGTCTTGTGCCTTGTCCAATGCGCAAGTTGGGATCAAAGTTTACCTTATGCGAATTCTCATATAACAATAGTTATCAAGCAAGTTTGCGATGTCGCCATTTGAAGCCTTGTATGGAAGGAAGTGCGAGAACACCTCTGTTGGAATGAAACAGAGATCGCCAAGTCTTTGGTCCCGATATGTTGCAAAGGTCAAGAACAAGTAAAATGATTCAAGAAAGATTGAGAACAGTATGATCTAGGCGTAAGAGCTACGCTGATAATCGTCGGAGAGAGTTAACCTTTGCTCTCGGTGACTATGTGTACTTGAAAGTCTCACCGCTCGAGAGGATTGCGTCGATTTCAAGTTCGTGGAAAGTTAGCACCAAGATTCATTGGACCGTTCCCAATCCTAGCCAGAAGTGGCCAAGTGGCTTATCAGTTGGAGCTGCCACCGCAGTTATCAAATGTGCACAATGTGTTCCATGTGTCACAGCTGAAGAAGTGTCTCAGAGTTCCAGAAGAGCAAATGCGCATTGAGAATGTTGAGCTACAGGATGATCTTACCTACCCAGAGTATCCGATCGAATTTTGGATGAGGCAGAGCGCAGAACAAGAAACAGGACAATCAAGTTTTGCAAAGTCCAATTGGAGCAACCATTACGAAAAGGAAGCAACTTGGGAGCGAAAAAGATCTTATAGAAGAGTACCCCAACCTCTTTCCTAGTCATCCAAATCTAGGGGTTGAGATTTCTTTTAAGGAGGGAGGTTTGTAACATTCCAAAATTTGGATTTCAGAATGTTTAAGTTTCAAAATTCACCATTTGCATTTCTTTGAATTAATTTCACTTAATAAGAATTTTCTATTTATAAAAGGATTTAATTTGGCTAATCTATCCATCAAACATTTGATTTTCAGTTTTGCTGGGTTCATTGTCTGCAAGGAATTTTTCTGTATTTTTGGAGATTTTTCTGAATTTATTTGATATTTATTTGAATTTGTTTGCTTTTATTTGAATTTCGGAATTTCTTTAATTCGAAAATGATTTCTAATTCAAAAATCCTTTCATGGGCCGAATCCTTTCTCCGCCCATTTTCCTACTGTTTCCCGGCCCATCTCCTTCGCCCGCCCGCTCGCTTTTCCTCCGGCCCAGCCGGCCCTCCGCTCAGATCGGCCGATCTGATGCGCGCCACGCCCGGACGCCAGATGCGCGCGCGTCGCTGCTTGCCACGCCAAAACCCTAATCGAATCCGCGCCCTTTTTGGCGTCGTGTCGCGCGCCGCCTCCGAGGCTATTTAAAGCCTCGTGGACCCTTCCCGAGGTTCGCCTCGCGCGCGCATCCGCCGCTCCTTTCTCGTCGCTCGAGACGCTGCCGCCCTCCTCGCGAGCTCGCCGAAATCGCGCCGCCATCCCGAGCCATCTCCGCCGCTTTTTTCCTCTCGGTGAGCCTCGTCGCCTCGTTTGGTCTCGCCGAGGTCCCGCGTCTCCTCTCTCCTTTGCCCTACGCCCGCCCGGATCCATCGCAATTTTGCCCGGCCGCCGCCTTCTTCTTCCGCTCCGGTGAGCCGCTCCGTCCCAGGCGCCGCAGTGCCTCATTGGCGTCCGCGTCTGGCGCCACGCGACGCCACGCGTCGTCCGCTCTGCGCCACCTCGCGCCGCGTCGGGCCGCGCCGATCCGCCTCCGCGCGTCAGCGCCGCCTCGGCTCCGTGCGGCGCCGCGTCGGCCGCCTCGTGGTGGCGTGGTCGCGCCACGTCGCCTCTATCCGCCGCGTGGCTCGCCACTCGGCCGGTCTGCCGCGTCGGCTTCTCCGCCTCGGTGCTTCCGGTTCTTCGTGGACAAGCCAGCGACATGTGGGCCCCACGTGTCAGCGGAGTTTCTTTTTCCTTTTCTGATTTTCCAGAAAACCAGAAATTCCAGCCAATCACGTGCTGCCACGTGTCAGCCTCTCTGATTTTTCTGATTTTCTGATCTGGAAATCTTCCAGGAGCCCGTTCTCCTTCGTTCGAGCTCCGATTCCAGTGATTCAAATTTCTAAATTCATCTAAATTCAAGATCTATCTTCCAGTACCATTCTTTTCAATTTTGAATTTTATTTGAATTTTTTTATTTATTTGCCTCGTTTGGCGTGTAGACAACTTGATCGAAGATCAGTCGAATTAACAATCAGAGGTAGAACCAGCAAGAGGCAGCGAAGGCAAGTCTTCCTTGAACATATTGATCCCAAATTTTACAAAATGCTTATATTGTTTTTAAATTATGCATGCTTACTTTATGCAATGTACTTTAAACATAGTTTTAGAGTATAGTTAAATTCCAGTTTGTTATACCCTCATTGGTATTGATCATGTCGAACCTTTGACACCCTAGATGATATATAGTAGCTATTTTATTTGGTGATATCCAGTAGATTAGCATGGAACGGTATAATTGCTTAGTCCAGCTTAAGCGTTTCGGTATTGTGCCAATATGGGAATCATTTCAAATGTTGTTTAAACTTATTTGTGAGATTGCGGCAATTGGTGTTGCTGCTGTGATTTAAATGAATTAAAGTGAAAACGGTTTAGACCGGGGCGGATGGATGTTTGGCGGGTGCAGAAAGCACGAGACCTTGGTATGTGAATGTTCGCCCTAGTCAATTAAGGACCAAAGCGTGTGTTACCATGGACCGAGCACTACCGCACAACCGCAAGTCTATATGGGTACGACTGGCTAAATAATTTGTGCGTCTCATTATTAGCTTCGCCCGGTTGGTGAGTGCGATGTTGGCAGCGCAAGAGGGGCTTCATCTTCGGGCGGCTAGAACTCTAACAACGGTGAAACCTTAGCGCGAGGTTAATAGTGGGGTTGTGCATTGTAAAGGCCTTGTCATGATCTCTCGCCGACACACCAAAGGAAGTGTGTTAAGTGCATGGCAACAAGAGTCGATCATGTCTTGTGGGTAAAGTGTACACACTGCAGAGTTAAAACTACTTAAGTAGCCGTGCCTACGGTCAAGGGCAAAGTAGGTACGCTTGCACATTGTAGATTTTATGGTTTGGTTTTAAAGGAAATTGATGGTTTGGGAATCGAGAGTAGATGGAACTCTTGGGTTATGGTTTGGCAGATGGAGCCGGTCAGTAGATGGAACACGCTTTAATTGTCATATCAAATTCAATTACTATGCTTTTACATTTTGTTCAAATGATGCTTTATGAAATTACTATTGGTATTTACAGATAAACTTTGCTTTATGCTAAAAGAGCCATATTATGCCTTCAATTGTTTAGCCTTGCATATAGTTATCATGCATTATGTTTCCAAGACTTATGGAGTACAATTTGTGCTCACCCTTGCAACATCCCCAACTTTCCACGTAAGAGTGTGCGTGTTGACTACGACTTCTACGCTTGTGGTTATGATGAAGGCGACCGAATGCTAGGACGCGAACCCCAGTCGATTGCCTGTTAGGCAAATGGATGGGCTTACTTACTTTGCTTTTGTTAATTCGTTTCTGCTGTTCCTTATTGAACTTAAGCCACGATGCTTCTTATTTGTAATAATTGGCTATAAGGCTAATACTCTTTTGCTTAATGAATATTATTTGATTCGTGATATGGATGTGTTGTCATCACTGTTTCACTGTGTGCGCTAGCTTTTCCTGGACTAGCACAGGTTATACACAGAGGGTTCGATTTAGAAATCCGGTCCCGACAGCGGTGGCCGATGACACGGGGCAGGGCCGTCGCGGGCGCAGAGCGCGAGCTCTGCTAGTGATGGGTGGCTGTGGGCAGGCACAGGCACGGAGCGCGTTTCGATCGAGTGGTGGCTCAACCGATGACATGCGGCTGCTAGCCGGTGCCGACGTGGAGGCCAATGCGCATGGGCTCGAGCGTCGGCTCTGTCACAGCTATTGGCTGGCGGAGCGTCACAGTCGACGTGCAAGACGTGCTTCTGGCTAGCGTGCGCTGCTGGCCAATCGTGGCACAACTGACAGTGAGCACGGTGGTTAGTCAACGGGTCGGCGGGGACGCCATCCAGGCACGACGACGCAAGCACCGTTGACATGGCGCTGGATTGGCCGGCATGCGGCCGTCGGCCATGCGTGGCCAAGGCGCTGCAGGGCACCGATTTTTTCTTTTCTTTTTTTAATGGATGATGAACAATAACAATAATTCTAAATTTCATATTAGATTAAATGAGTAACTTAGGCAATTAGGAAAAATTAATCTACTGGATTAAAATATAACTGTTTAGGTGCGATTTACTTACGTGCCATGAACTTACGTATGGCTTGCAGTAGGTTTAATCGTTTGATGTCAGTCGAATTCGAAGCAATGTAGATTGATGCACGTAGATGATCTTGATCGGTCTCAGTGGAGCTTCGTACTGATAACGTGTTGTAAAACGATGACGTTCGCCGTAAATCAACCACCATACACCGAACGAATAGCAAGAATAGTCACGAGAACACACCCAATATAGGGAAGCAAAACTCTCCCTCTTTATTAGATTAATTTTCTTGTATAAGGGGGTGCCATATTTATAATAGAAGACAGAAAGAGATAGATTCAGATTCGTCAACAATGAGATAAAGTTCAAATGCATTTAAACAACTAAGATCAGAGTTCTACTATATCTCAACAGAAACAATGCTCATACTTTAATGGCATTTTGCTTGAAATAGGTAGCACAATTTTTTTTGTTATCGTTGTCGTGGTCATTCTTCTGTCTCCTCTTCGTAGAATGAAACCTTAGACGCTGAACCGCTACAGTAAATGTTTCATTTCTCTTTCCCTATCGTTTTCTCCCTAGCTTTGTCTCTTCCTCCAGGCCCTACTTCCAAGTATGAAATAATCCCCATGTCACTCGATCGCCAGCTCGACTAGCAAAAAAAGAAGCTCTCCCTCCTCCATCGTTGACCCATGAATGATTGCCTTCCTGACACGGACGTCGTCCCTGCACATCACAACGACCTCCTCTCAGCGTCTCCCCGAGCACGTCGGCGAAACCGCGGGGGTCAAATCCGGCCGGTCAGGCTGTCGGTCGCGCGCGCGCACTGTTCGTGTGTGCACCGATTGTGAGGTCTCCGACGAGCCATTTCCGCGCCCGCACGCGGACGCGGGGCGTGTGTGTATCCCGCCGCCATCGCCGCCACTGCACACACTTTTGTCCAAATATTCTCTGAAAAGGAAAGAACCATGGACGCTTGCATGAGCGTGCGCCAAGGGGGAAACGATCAATTAGTCCTTGATCTGAAGATTAATTGCTAGTAGCTGGAGTAATAGTACTAGTGCTTACATGTTTCATCTAATGTAATAATCTTATGCTGGCTTTTTTTAGAACTCGTTTATTTTTACCCATTTGAAAAGGTAAAAAGACGCCATGTGTTTACGGTGATGGTTACGGTTTCAAACCCTACCGAGAGCGTTATAATGGTTTGTTTCTGTATAAACCGGGGTTTCCCTTTAATCCGAAAAGAAATGGGTGAAAGGAGCATTTGTCTGCTGGATCTAAGAAAGCAGTTTTAGATGCCAGTTGACTCAGTTCCCCTGCTTGGACTAAAATAAGGCTGCATGCGATTAGCCAGCTGAATTAGTCAACTAAACAGATTCTTCCCCAGATAACGATCTCCATTGTTCATGAACGAGCTAGCTCCGCCTTGGCTGGCTACCGCGCAAGTTCCTCCAAACCCCAAGCCATATAATTGCACGAGGGGCACGCGAAATACAGCACCAAAAATTCTACAAGTTAGTTGGTGGTGTATGCGGCGTGGGCGAGGAGGGCGCCGCCGAGAACGCCGACCACGTAGTAGATTCCCATGGCGAGGCGAGCTGCTTTTCCGGCCTCCTCCTTACTGTCGGGACCGGATTTCCGAATTCGAACCCTCTATGTATAACTTGTGCTAGTCTAGGAAAAACTAGCATACACAGTGGAAACAGTGATGACAACACATCCATATCACGAAGCACATAATATTAATTAAGCAAAAGAGTATTAGCCTTATGGCCAATTATTACAAATAAGCAGCATCATAGCTTGAGTTCAATAAGAAACAGCGAAAACGGAATAACAAAAGCAGAATAAGCCCATCCATTTGCCCAACAAGCAATCGACTGGGGTTCGCGTCCTAGCATTCCGGATTGCCTTTGTCGTAACCACAAGCGTAAAACCGTAGTCATCTTCAGCTTCTGCGAAGTCTTCTGTGGAAGGTTGGGGATGTTACAAGGGTGAGCACAAAATGTACTCCGTAAGTCTTAGAAACATAATGTATGATAACTATATGCAAGGCTAAACAATTGAAGGCATAATATGGCTCATTTAGCATAAAGCAAAGTTTAACTGTAAATACCAATAGTAATTTCATAAAGCATCATTTGATCAAAATGTAATAGCATAGTAATTGAATTTGATATGTCAACTAAACAGGTTCCATCTACCTGACTGGCTCCATCCGTCAAACCATAACCCGAGAGTTCCATCTACTCACGGATTCCCAAACCATCATTTTCATTTAAAACAAAACCATGAAATCTACAATGTGCAAGCGTACCCCGCCTGCCCTTGACCGTGGGCACGGCTACTTAAGTAGTTTTAACTCTGCAGAGTGTGTACAGCTTTACCCACAAGACATGATCGACTCTTGTTGCCATGCAATTAACACACTTCCTTTGGTGTGTCGGCAGAGAGATCATAACAAGACCTTTACAATGTACAACCCTACTATTAACCTCGCCCACTAAGGTTTCACCGCTGTTAGGGTTCTAGCTGCCCAGTACAAAAGCCTTCTCTTGCGCCTGCCAACATCTAGCACTCACCAACTGGCGAAGCTAACAATGAGACGCACAAATTATTTAGCTAGGCCGTACCCATATAGACTTGTGGTTGTACGGTAGTGCTTGGTCCATGATAACACATGCTTCGGTCCTTAATTGACTAGGGTGGAACATTCACATACCAAGGTCTCGTGCTTTCAGCACCCACCAAACATCCATCCGTCCTGGTCTAAACCATATTTTCCACTTTATTTCATTTAAATAACAGCAGCAACACCAATTGCCGCTACTTCACAAGTAAGATTCAACAATGATTGAAATGATTCCCATAATGGCATAATACCGAAACGCTTAAGCCGGACTAAGTAATTCTACCATTCCATGCTAATCTACTGGTTATCACCAAATAAATTAGCTAATATTAACGAGGATGACAAAGGTTTGACATGATCAATACCAATGAGGGTATAACAAATTCTGGTATTTAACTACATTCTAAAACTATATTTAAAGTACATTGCATAAAAGTAAGCATGCATAATTTAAAACAATATAGGTATTTTGTAAAATTTGGGATCAACATATCCAAGGAAGACTTGCCTTCGTTGCCTCTTGCTGGTTCTACCTCTGACTGCTAATTCGCTTGAACTTCGGCTGCGTCGTCTACACGCGAAACTAGGCAAATAAATAAAACAAAATCAAACAAAATTTAAAAATTGAAAAGCATGGTACTGGAAGATAAGATAGATCATGAATTTAGAAATTTGAATCACTGGAATCGGAGCTCGAACGAAGGAGAACGGGCTCCTGGAAGATTCCCAGATCAGAAAAAACAGAAGGCTAACACGTGGCGAGATCTGATTGGCTGGAATTTCTGATTTTTGGAAAATCAGAAAAAGAAAAGAAAAACCGACTGACACGTGGAGCCCACGCGTCATAGACACGGCTCTCGGTGGACCGGGAGCACCGAGGAGGGAGATGCCGACGTGGCGGACCACGTTGACGTGGCGGCCACGCGGCAGGCTAGGGCGAACGTGGCAGCCACGTGGCGATGACGTGGCACACACGCTGGCTTTGATGCAGGCGCTGATGTGGACGGCCACGCGTCGCACATCCAACGGTGGTGCGGGATCGAACGGCAGAAGGGCGAGGCCGATACGGCGGTGACATGGCGCGATCTGTGCGCACGCGGGCGATCGAACGACCTAGACTCTGTGACGGAGCACGACGGCGAGGAGTGGCACTATCCCGTCGGACGCGAGGAAGACAACACAGAATACGGAGAAAGAGCGATGGATCGGGAGCGAAACCTTGGGGATTTGGAAGAGGGCTTCGCGAGAAAGGCGAAGAAGGCAACGGCAACGGCGGAGATGCACCGGCGACGGAGAACGAGGCGGCAGAAGGCTTCGGTTGCAGCGGCAAACTCCGGCGAGCTCGCGGGAGAAGACGGCGGCGACTTAAGCGACGAGGCCTAGGGCAAACGAGGCGGCGCAAGGAGGCGAACCTCGGGCTGGGTGCGGTGGCAACTTAAATAGCCTGGGGAGGCGTGCCAAATCTGAAAACCGAGAAACGGCGCGGGATTGACGCGGAGGTGGCTAGGGTTAGGGTTCGACGGCAGCGGCAGTGACGCGGGGCGACATGGCGCAATCTCAGCCGTTCGTGCATCGCAGATCGGACGGCCGAGGCTACGCGGGCTGGCGGGCGACGCGGACGCGCGGAAGGTGGGCCGAAATGGGCCGGACTGGAGGGAAAAAGGAATGGGCCGGCGGGATTCGGCCCAGGAGGGTTTTGGAAATTTAAACATTTTCCAAATTAAAGAAATTCCAAAAATTCAAATAAAACAAATAAATTCAAATAAATAGCAAATAAATTCAGAAAAATCTCCAAAAATACAGAAAAATTCCTTGCAGCAAAATGAACCCAACTAAAATTGAAAATCTTTTGTTTGATGAATAGATTAGTCAAATTAAATCCTTTCATAAATAGAAAATTCAAATTAAGCTGAAATTAATTCAAGAAAAATGCAAATGGTTCATGTTCAAATTTAAACATTCTAGAACTCAAATTTTGGAATGTTACACTTGCGCTTCCACTGCGGGTGCTCCCCTACGCAGCACGGATGGCCACCTTGATGTTGTTGCCGTGCCGGTGTCGTAGATGTCGTGTGATGGCTGCTCCTGGAGGCAGTGGCTAGAGTTTGGAATCCGGAACTCGGATACTATTTGTTAGGGTTTAGAGATACGTACAAATCCACTAATTGCTTCAATTTACATATACATGGGGTCACTACTACAAAAGAACTTAAATTAGACTCCTCGTCACTGACGGTTTTCAAAAATCATCTGTGATGAAGTGTCATCACAGACGACTTTTTGCAAAAATAGTCAGTGATGAGTCTCGGGCACATCACAGACGGTTTTTTTTGCTAAAATCATCTATGATGAGGGGAACATCACAGACGGTTTTAGTCAAAAATCGTCTGTTTGTAATTTGGATCTCAATATATATTTACCGGCTCGCGTCGTCTTTCCCCTAGCTTAAACCCTAGCCTAGCCCCACACGCGTCGTCTCTCCCCCACCATCTCCCCCTGGCATCCCCCGACCTCACCCCCGCCGGCTGCTACTTGACACCCTGGTCGATGCAGCGCTGCTCTCCTTCCTCCTCCTCGCGTCGATGCAGCGCTACTCTCCTTCCTCCTCCTTGCGCCAAGTGATGGGACCACGTCCCGTCGGCCAAGAGCGAATACGACAGTTAGCCGGTGGAGGTGTCTGATGTGTTTTTCGATCTTCCTTCAGGTATGATAGCTACTTGTAAATTCATCGGTCAAAGAGCGACTGCGACAGTTTAGCTGATGAATAGACAAGCCGATTTGGTGAAGTCATGACGAGATAACTTCAAGGGTTTCTGAATAGACTGCTGAACTAAGAAACCTTGCAATCGCCTACTTCAACTCCGATAGATCTTACTTGCGAAATCGTGAACACAAGTAAGAACCAGATAGTTGCAATCTCTCTTTATTGCGAATTTCTGATGAAGTTTACGTGGTGGAGTTTTGAAACTTAATACGGCCGCTAGGACCCAATCAGACGCAAGAGGAAATCTAAGTCAACGATTATAGATATAATCTAATCAAGACCCGAGAAATTCCTGAGACCTAGTGCCTTTATTTATAGGAGGACTAACCCTTACCCACTCCGAGTCGGTTACTAGTCCCTTTGTAAATTTAAGGAAACTAATCTAAGCCAGTTTGAGTTGGCGTCAAACTCAATGTCTTCTGAGTCATCCGGGGTCGATCTCCTTTGGCGTCGTGACTGAGTTGGATTCGTGTAGCCTTGGCCGATTCTGAGTCAAACTCAAAGTTGTGTTTGAGTCGGAGTCCTTTGATCGATACCGAGTCGTACTCGAGTTGGAGTTCTTGGTCGATGGGTCATGCCCAAGCAACCTTGGTCGGCTTCTTGAGATTTCGGTTTAGCCGATTCTTCATACCAGAGTAGAAGCGGTCATGGAAATTATTAGGCAACATCCAATTCTGGTCAATATCAAATAGAATAGTTAGAAACGAACTCACCAAGTAATTTATCTGTCGAACTCGAGCTCTAGTTATTGGTCCTTGGTAAGCATCGGCTATGGATGGATTAATGGTTGGGATGTCCTCATCATCCTCCACTTCTTGCAGTTGAGTCGTCCTCGACTCAAACTCGTCGATTTCTCCCAGGTATGTCTTTAAGTCAGCAACGTTGAACGTTGGACTAACGCCATAATCGTCGGGCAGGTCAAGCTTGTAGGCGTTATCGTTAACTTTCTCAAGAACTTTGAAAGGTCCGTCGGCTCTTGGCATAAGTTTGGATTTTCTCTGTTCAGGAAACCTTTCTTTTCTTAAATGTAACCAAACTAAGTCCCCAGGTTGAAAAAGAACCTCTTGTCTGCCTTGACTACCAATTAGCCGATTCCTTTCGTTGGTCTTCTCAATGTTATCCTTGACAATCTTATGCATCCTGAGCACAAGTTCTACTTTCTTCTTGGCATCGAAGTTAGGCTTGTCCGATGTTGGCAGTGTAAGTAAGTCGATGGGTGCTCGAGGATTGAGCCCATAGACTACTTCAAAAGGACTTAACTTTGTCGTAAAGTGTTTGGTTCGATTGTAAGCGAACTGGACGTGTGGTAAACAGTCTTCCCACATCCTCAAATTCTTCTTCAAGCAGCGCGCAACATGGTCGATAAAGTTCTGTTGACAACTTCTGTGTAGCCGTCTGTTTGTGGATGGCAGGTTGTTGAAGATAGCAGCTTTGTTCCTAGTCGATTCCATAAGCTTCTCCAAAAGTGGCTAAGGAATTTCGCATCTTGATCAGACACAATGGTCGTCGGCATTCCATGAAGTCGAACAACTTCCCTGAAAAACAAATCAGCAACATGTGTAGCATCATCGCTCTTTCGATAAGGAATAAAATGAGCCATTTTACTAAATCGGTCTACGACTACAAATATATTGTCCCTCCCCTTCTTTGTTTGAGGTAATCCTAAAACAAAGTCCATCGAAATAACTTCCCAAGGAGTATTTGGAATAGGAAGAGATAGGTATAAACCATGAGGGTTTAGTCGAGACTTAGCTTTGTTGCAGGTGGTGCATCGGCTAACATAGCGCTCCACATCCCTTCGCATCTTTGTCTAGTAGAAGTGATCGGCTAAGATATCCTCAGTCTTCTTTACTCCGAAGTGGGACATTAAACCTCCTTCGTGTGCTTCCTGCAACAATAAAAGACGCACGGAACTTGATGGAATGCAAAGTTTGTTAGTCCGATACAAGAGATCATCGGCTAAGACATATTTGTTCCATGTCTTGCCTTGCCGATAGTTTTGGATTACTTCTTTGAAGTCTTCATCGTCGGCATATAAACTTTTGATGGTTTCAACTCCAAAGATCTTGAAATCAAGCTGTGAAAGCATAGTGTATCTTCTGGATAGAGCGTCGACTATAACATTATCCTTACCCTTCTTGTGCTTGATCACATAGGGAAAAGACTCAATAAATTCAACCCATTTTGCATGTCTTTTGTTGAGTTTAGCCTGACTCCTAATGTGTTTCAAAGATTCATAGTCCGAGTGTATGACAAATTCTTTTGGTCAGAGGTAATGTTACCAAATTTCGAGTACTATTACCAAAGCATAAAGTTCTTTGTCATATGTCGAGTAATTCAAGCTAGGACCACTTAACTTTTCACTGAAGTATGCAATCGGCTTACCTTCCTGAATAAGCACTCCTCCAATGCCGAATCCACTAGCAACACATTCAAGTTTGAAAGTCTTACCGAAATCAGGCAATTGAAGTAAAGGAGCGTTGATGAGTTTCTCTTTTAGCCGATTGAAAGCCGTTTCGTGAGCCGATCCCCAGTAGAAAGCAATTCCCTTCTTGGTCAGCTCATTCATGGGCGCAGCAATTGTACTGAAGTCCTTGACGAATCATCGATAAAACCCTACAAGACCAAGGAAACTTCGTACCTGCGTAACAGTGGTTGGTGTCGGCCATTGCTCGATAGCTTCGACTTTGGCTTTGTCGACTTCAACTCCCTGAGAGTTCACTACGAAACCAAGAAAAGATACTCGATCGGTGCAAAAGGTGCACTTCTCAAGGTTACCAAATAATCTCCCCTCTCGTAGAGTTGCAAAAACAAGTCTCAAATGGTTGATGTGATCATTAGCCGATTTGCTATAGATAAGAATATCATCAAAGTACACAACAATAAATCGGCCAATGTATGATCTTAAGACTTCATTCATGAATCGTATGAAGGTGCTGGGTGCATTAGTCAAACCGAAGGGCATAACTAACCACTCATATAAATCGAACTTAGTCTTAAAAGCAGTCTTCTATTCGTCCCCAAGTTTCATATGAATCTGATGATACCCACTCCTCAAATCGACCTTTGAGAAGATGGTCGATCTGCTCAATTCATCTAACATGTCATCTAAGTGAGGGATTGGATGTCGATACCTAATGGTGATGTTGTTGATGGCGCGGCAGTCGACACACATCCTCCAACTTCCATCTTTCTTTGGGACGAGCAGTACAGGAACAACGCATGGACTTAAACTTTCGCGAACATAACCTTTGCCCAAAAATTCTTGAACTTGATGTTGAATCTCTTTCGTCTCTTCTGGGTTTGTCCAATAGGCTGCTCGATTGGGTAGAGATGCTCCAGGGATCAGATCGATCTGGTGTTTGATGCCTCTGATAGGTGGTAATCCTGGAGGAATCTCTTTAGGAAAAACATCATGAAACTCCTGCAAGAGGTTAGTAATAGCTGATGGCAAAGAATGAGGCAATTGTTCAAGTGAAAACAATGCATCCTTGCAGACTAAAGCATAACATAAATTATGGCCGGCTAAAACTTCCTTAAGGTCAAGTTTGTTAGCAAGCATTACAGGATGTCTCAGTTTAATCTCTGATCGAGCGAGTGGCAAAGTAGCCGATGGTGTCTCAGTCGATGGTTGATTAGCTAATGGACTAGGCTTTGTAACTGGTCAATTTTCTAGCTCTTTCCCTTTTCTTACACGATTAACGGTTTCTTTATCATATTTGATTATTTTGTTTGGTGTTAAAGGAAGCAAGGTGATCTTTTTCCCTTTGTGCATGAAAGTGTATCAGTTTGATCGACCATAATGCACAACATCATTATCGAATTCCCACGGACATCCTAACAATAGCGAACATGCTTGCATCGGCACAACATCAAAGTCTAGTTCATCCTTATATGAGCTGATTGAAAGTTGTACTCTAGCAATTTGATTTACCTTAATCTTATCGCTGTTGTTGAACCATTGCACGTAGTAGGGGTGAGGGTGATCTCGTGTAGTCAAACAAAGCTCCTTGATCATGTCGGCTTTGATCAGGTTGTTGCAGCTTCCACTGTCAATGATTGTCCGTATTTTGTAATTCTGCACAATGAAGAAACAATGAAATAAATTATGGCGCTAGAGCTCGTCGGCTTGTTCTGTTTGGACACTCAGGACTCTTTTGACAATGTAGGTGCCAAAAGTATCAATATCATCGACTCCAATGACTTATTCACTATCTTCTGGTTCTTCGGTGTTGTCGGCTAACAATGCATATTCTTCAACGTCACTTGTACTGATGTAGCCTTCTTCGGTAGTAATGTAAGACTTCTGACTTGGGCAATCTTTCTGAACATATCCCATGCCTTTGCATCGATGGCATATGATGGCGGAAGTTTTTCCGGTTGATTCAATTGATGATGAGCTTGGTGCTGGAGCAGAAGCATTAGCCGATTTCGTTTTCTGCTCGATAGCCGATTGGGTACCTATTCGAGTCCCTGATATGGTCGATCTAGTGGTCTGAGCTGGTGTTATAGATCGTTGCCAGCCATCTGAAGGAGTAGCAATCTTGCCAGTGGCCGATGTGGCTTGGCGAACTTGAAGTCTTAGCGCAGATGAACTTGTAAATTTCTTCTGTTGTCGGCCTTCGAGTTCCTTTTCTGCTAGCATGGCTAGGTGGAATAACCGATTAAAAGTGGTATACTCCTTGTAGTCCAATAGTTCTCCTGTCATGATTATATGCAAAAAATATTCCTATCGACTAAAAATATGTGGAATTGTATACTCTCAACGTCACAAACAACTTACCGATAGTTCTTACAAGTGTTCACAACTGCAATGGGAGTATAAGTCGATTGCCAGGTTGGCTTCAATGCCGATCAGAAATATTTGTAGAGTTTGGACAAGTCTCTTTGGTAGCAAGGAATTTCAATAATTTGTAAATAGTAGCAAAGTTAAATAAGAATCCAAAGTACTTAGTCGATGTTGTTGGATCTAAACGTATCTAGACCTAGCAGAGGTGAAAACAAAAGACAAGTACAAGGATTGCAAAAAGATTGATATAGAACTTTGCTAATGAAACCAGATGATGTGATTAACAAAATTAGATGATACAAAACTTTATGACTTTAGTCGATCCGTCTTTGATCTGCTTTGAACTTTGACAAGTCGACTAGATCTTTTCTTTGCTTCTTTGGCACTTCTTTTTCTTTTCTTGAGCCGATTTTGTACCTTGGCTCTTTCTTTGATCTTTTTTATCTCTCTCTTCTTTTTTTTAGTCGAGTCGACTTGTTGCTACTTCAGATCTTGAATCGACAGATAGACTTATGCAAATTCTAAGGTAGCAGCAAATCGACTAGATGGTATGATAGGTTTGCGGATGAACAATGGATGGTTGCGGTGCAGGGCCATTGACACAAGGTGGCTTGCGCTGAACTATGGCTTGTGTAGCGAGAATTGACACAAGGCGGCTAGCAAGGACAAGTCGATTAATGTGGTGGATCGACTTGTAGTTTGGATATCGGTGGAGATATGTATGCGGCGGAAGATAACTTGCACGGTGCGTCGGCTAGATCAAGACACAACTAGACCAGCAACACAACGTGACAAAGGACTCAAACTTAACAATGCGGAACTAAAAACAAAAATTACGTTGGCACAAAGTGGTTTGGTCGATGGAAATAAAGATTTTTTGTGTGGCAATTTTCTGGACTTAGGTGCAGAATAAAACAATGGATGGAAATAAAGGAATATACCTGGAGGTCAACCTTGAGCTCTGATACCAGATGATGGGACCACGTCCCGTCGGCCAAGAGCGAATACGACAGTTAGTCGATGGAGGTGTCTGATGTGTTTTCTGATCTTTCTTTAGGTATGATAACTACTGGTCAATCTGTTGGTCAAAGAGCGACTGCGACAGTTTATCCAATGAATAGACAAGCCGATTTGGTGAAGTCTCGACGAGACAACTTCAAGAGTTTCTGAATAGACTGTTGAACTAAGAAACCTTGCAATCGCCTGCTTCAACTCCGATAGATCTTACTTGCGAAATCGTGAACACAAGTAAGAACCAGATAGTTGCAATCTCTCTTTATTGCGAATTTCTGATGAAGTTTACACTAATCTAAGCGAGTTTGAGTTGGAGTCAAACTCAATGTCTTCTGAGTCATCCGGGATCGATCTCCTTTGGCGTCGTGACTGAGTTGGATTCGTGTAGCCTTGGCCGATTCCAAGTCAAACTTGGAGTTATGTTTGAGTCGGAGTCCTTTGGTCGATACCGAGTCGTACTCGAGTTGGAGTTCTTGGTCGATGGTCGATGGGTCATGCCCCAGCAACCTTGGTCGACTTCTTGAGATTTCGGTTTAACTGATTCTTCATACCTAAGTAGAAGCAGGTCATGGAAATTATTAGGCAGCATCCAATTTTGGTCAATATCAAATGGAATAGTTATAAACGAACTCACCAAGTGATTTATCTGTCGGACTCGAGCTCTATTTATTGGTCCTTGGTAAGCATCGGCTATGGATGGATTAATGGTTTGGATGTCCTCATCACCAAGGGCCAGCTGCTCTATGAGGCCGCCATCGCCAAGACGCACACCGCGGTGGTGGATAGCGGCGGGATGGTCGGTGCCGTGCTGTGGTTCCTGAGGGAGTGCAACACCATCGAGCTGGACAATGTGCTGTCGTACGGGGCCAAGATGGAGCGCCTGGTCGCTGATTTTGTTTTGCCCTATCTGCTCATCATCCAGGTAAAAGGAGGGGACTATCTTTCTCCCCAACATGCGGTTGACTCAGTAGCGTTAACTTCAATTTAGCTCCTCATTATTTCTTGGACAAATCAATCTACGCATAATTGAGCTTAAAGTTGGCTATTTTATGACTAACATTAGTGTGAATACTAATGGATGGCGTAATGTTGGGTCATCTGTGTGCTCACTAGAGGAATTTGATGGAATTTTTTCATTTGGGGGGCAATTTTACTTTTGTGCTCATGCATTTGCTAGATCTAGTTGTTTTATGGACCATATGGTTCCACATGAGCATGGAATGATTCAATCACTCGACCGACCTAGATGCTGCAAGAATCTCAGCATGGGGAGGGAATGATAGAACAGAATTTTGGCAAAGATTTACATGACATGTAAGTATTGAAATTAATATGCTTTTAGATTGATTATGTCATTTGAATACATCAGAGTTCGTATCTGTTTTGTTTCAGAAAATTTTATGCTGTATGTTGCTGACAAGTTGCCATGCTCTTAAATTGTTTCTCATCAAAAGAAAGATCAAGGGCCCTTCATGATTATCGATATCTAAATTTGTTATATGTCCATCTACTCAGCGGATATATCATCAACTTGACTCTGTCCTGTTTCATATCAAGTTATTTAATATTCTATTAGTTCCTGCCTGCTGTTGCAATTCTCTGGTAATCTATTGTTTGAGCCTTATGACTTGGATAGCCGAAATTTAACTAAGTGTCTAATTTTACCATGACTTGGGCTAAATTTGGGCTATGCAAGTCATGGTAAAATTGGAGACAGCTAAATTTGGGCTATCCCAAGTCATGGTAAAATTGGACTTGCATAGCCCAAGTCATGGTAAAATTAGAGACTTAGTCAAATTTGGGTTATCCCAAGTCATGATAAAATTGGACACTTAGCTAAATTTGGATATTCATTTCTATTCGAGTCTGCTTCTCACATATGTTGAAGTGTGTTGACTAAAATCCTTTATTGTATTATGTTCATTACATCTTAATATAGTGTTTTTATTACATTATACAACTTTAGATAGTATCTTGAATAATAAAGCATATTGTTCTATATTTTTATGTAATCTTTTTGTTTCAGAGGACATGTCATCTAGTGTGATAAAGGCATATCACAGACGGTTCTAGGCTAGAATCGTCTGTGAGGAGCCCTCATCACAGACGGTTCTAGGATATAACCGTCTGTGATGTTAATTTTCACTAATGGTTCAAAAACCGTATGTGATTATCTATTGTCATCACTCACACTTCGATACAGATGATTCACAAAACCATCTTTGATGTGGTTTGTGAACCGTGTGTGATGTGCGATTGTCCAGTAGTGGGTTGAATTTATTGTTGGGGAACGGGTAGGCAACTCTAGCGAAAAATAAAAAATTTCTACCGCGTAACCAAGGAACCACTGCAAGTTATAAATCACATAATTACCGCTAGACGCGCAGATCCGTAGCGAAAGTAGAGTCGATGTAGTGCGGTGGTGCAGATGTAGTCATACTATAGCCTTGCGCCTCCTCAACAGCTCCTTGTGACTGTCGCATGTTGCGGATCGTCCTAGCGTTGAAGCTTTGCAGTAATGCCTCCAAGGTATCCACACGTACAGGGCAGAAACAACACACATCGGAGTGCTAGCGCCAGCTGCGCAGTTCTGGGCGGAGGAGGAGTGGTGGCTAGGGTTTCAGGAATTCTGAATTCCTATTATGTTTTTCCATGTGTCTCTATTTTCACAAAGCCACCACATCCTCCCTTTATATAGACGTCTCATAATGGGTTTCAACCCTTAAAGCTTATTAGGAACTCTAAGCCCATTACAACTTGGATCCTTATCCAAATTGGTTACAGCCCCTTAAGCGTGCGACCCTATAGGTTCAGTGCACTCGAACATGGCTGGAGCACCCCTATCGATCGTTGAGTATTCCTACTCGACCATCGAGTATACCTACTCGACCATCGAGTAATCAACAAATAGTCGATAGCGGCCCTTAGCAGGACTTACCGACTCCTGAGGACATGTAAATATCGGACGGACCTCAACAATGTCCTATATCTATTTCCTTTTGCCTCACGATATCGGTCAAACCCAAGGCGAGTTATTATCATACTTATTTGGATGGCTCGACCACTCTATCTCGATGTCGTGACTCAGATTCCCCAAATACATCGAGTTTACTCTTTAACTCGTTGACTCAAGTAACTCTTTACTCGAGTAGCATGGCTATGCGTTTCCGAAATCTGACCACTCGAGAGGCCTAGAGATATCTCTCCTGTTGTATGGAGAGGCAAATTCTATCTTGATCGACAACGCCTCGCAGCATGTTTCATGACAAACCCAAAAGTCATCTTTATAACTACCCAATTACGGAGTAGCGTTTGACGACCCCTAAGTAAGCCATTACGCAGTTTGAGAACATGCAACAATCTCAAGTCGAAGGATATAGCATACACATCGTATATAAGACGAACTGATGACATGAAATAAAACAACATTCTCGTAGTGTCTAATAGTGGGTCGATGTCCAACACCATGTTCTCTAACTTGTGTCCATATTATTGGTTTGATATCTCTATATCTATGACCTGTGAAACATGGTTATCGACTAATACATATGCTAATCTACTCATATGTGTCCTCATATAATTATCAACTATAGACCCCTTTTTAGAATGAACATCATAAAGATGAATACAGAGTTTCACAAACAAGTCACGCACTTTGTTAATCAATATATATCCATGATGTTATTTAAAGAATAATCTCATAGTTCATGAACATTTATGAAAATATAATCATCTCTATGATTGACTCTAGGACATATTTTCAATATTTATATGGTCCGATAAGTTTGAGTTGGTTAAGATTTAGACTACTAATTTAGATATTTGAGGAAACATGTACCGCTACATCTCAGAGCATCGTTTCAACACAATTCAGAAAACTCGTACGCTGGAATGAATTGTTTCCTGGCTATCACATCATGGAAAACGCAGCTAGCCCATCACATACGGATGATTTAATTCCATTCGACATCAACGAGCCGTATCTACAAGCCTCTCGTCAACTTAGGAGAAAATGGCGCGGACCACTGCCTACACACACACAAAACGTAACGGAACAGAGCACTAGTAGTACTTCTTGGGAGGAGAAAAAGAGCCAAAATGAGAGTAATGTGACAGAAGAAAGGTGGTGTATTGGGGCAAGAATGTCCACCGACCTGTAGTTTTCCTGCAAAGAAAAAATAAATATACTAGAAGAGAATAGGAGATGCGAGGACGAAAGCGTAAGCGTGCTAACCTAAGGCAAAGCACGTCGTGTCGAGATCGTGTCATCTACCGGAAAAACATGCGCCCCCACGCATCACCCGAAGCTAAGCTAGGCAAGAACGCCGGCCGCCGCGGTCCGTGTCGAGACTTGAGACGGTTCGGCACCATGACCCGAGTTAAACCTTGCTTGCTCCTGCCTACCGCCAAGAGGCTAAGGGCCTAGCGAGGTGATTTAGCCATATGATCCAAGAATACAGATGGTGAATCACTCGAAATCGCCTATCCATCCGTCGTCCCCGAATGCGACGGCGACTGTATCACAAGGCACTGCAAATTCCACAAAGTCTCTTCTCCGATCACACTGGCGTTCTTCTTCTTCTTTTTTCTTCTCAATTTCTTCCAAGCTTTCACAGGCCACTGGTCATCACAGTTATTAAGTATGTAGTATTAGTTGACAAGCTAGCATAGGTCAACGTTGCCTAACAGCCTTTTCTCATCGAATTGGATTATGCCGATCGATACGGCTCATGTCGACATTTGTCATTACATCTTGCGCGGTGTACCTAGGAATGACCCGTGATTTGATATGCACTTAGAAAGTATTTGACAGGCTGTATACATAGTGACTGCCTAGAGCTCTGAAGGTGTTACAGCCACTGAACTATCGTTAATTAATTGTGTGGCCAAGGGCTCAACTCTGGACAGCCACGAGAATATAATTGAACCTAAGTTTGTACGCAACTACAGTGCAAAAAAAACTTAATGGCTGAGGCGGCACGACCGGGTACACCTGTACAAGAGCTAGCCTATCATGTAATATTGTAATGCATTTTGGACGAAGACAAGTTAAGCCATGGAGATTGGGTGGCAAGAACAGTGCTTCTATGGCAGGCAAACTCTGAATGTGAAGCCAGGAGAGCCTAGGCCTAGCTACAACTGTCAGGTGATGGTAGGAAATAGATGTCCTCGGGTGCTTTCGAGTTTGGTTTGATTTGAACCCTAGTCTTTTTCCATCAAGTGTTTTCGAGTTCGGTTGAATTTGAACCCTATTCCTGTTCCATCAAAGTGTTTTCGAGTTTGGTTGGATTTGAATCTTAGTCTAGCTCATCTCGATATCATCTGACAAGGGTTACGTACAAGCCTACGTAGAATTCAACCGCAGAATACCTAATAAATCTGTCTAGGTATATATAGGGACTTATTTTTTTTCTGTTTAATAGTTTTTTTGACTCTTAGAATAGGGGACAAAAACCGCTGGACCTGATTTAACGACAAGACTGAAGATTTGTAGATACTGTCATACCAGTGCAAGTTAGTCTAACAATATTCAACCCAATTCCGCCCCAGACTGGAGCCGCACAAGCCTGTCCACTACCAGCAATACCAATCTGAATTGAAGATGTCTAGGTAGCACCAATGCATTCGCTTTCCCGGCAATTAGAGAGGACCATCTAGTTAAGCCAGCATCAGAACGAAAAGCTAGCATTAGCTTCATTTTTCCTCTGAAAATGAAAATGCAGTTATTTAAATAGTACATAACATATTCTGAAACAAAAAAGTTAGTCAGATTTTTTAATGCATTTGTTATGTAGGATTATTGGCAAACATTATGACGAAACAACTGAAGTTTGTACAGTATGAGCTATAACCCACTTGGGTTTCAGAAGGTTTTGTTAATTTAAAAAGGGTTTCTGGAGAGCTAGCTAGTACAAGTTGTCTAGCTTAAATTTCTCCATAAAGAACTTGACCAACAATATTTCTAGAGGCCGGTACCATACCGATTGACAAGATAAATTATAGGTCGTCAGTCAAACAATGCTAAAATGATGGTTCATGCGAAGCTGTGTATCCTAATTGCAATTTTTTCGACTCTGATAGCCTGGAAGAATAGTACAAAACTTATTCAATTTGGCCTCAATCATTTGTGATTTCACCTTGAAACCTTAATATAGTGGCTCTATGAATCTATCAATCTTTGAAATGGTTGGGACAATAAAAGAGACCGATCCTGAGTCCTTGTCAGGATTCCATTTCGAGTAATTAGCGGTAACCAGAAGATTACTGTCAAAATCCGAACCTTAATGGAGTGTATGACACAATTCTGATACCAACATATATAACAAGAAACTAAACGATCGAGTTGTAATCAAAATAATGAAGCTAGATCCATCTACATGCGTCTGACATAGTCATCAGTCCTCTGTGTCAATAATGGAAGAGAAAGAAAATGATTTTCTTAAATAATACATTTTTAAAATAATTTTACAAAAAAATACTAAAAAATATACCTCTGTCACCAAATAAATGACTCTGTCGCCAATTTGAATTAGCGACAGAAGCCACAACTTGTTGGCCAAATGGATCCATGACAAAACAATTCATCGGCCAATTCAATCAACGACAAAATATCGTTAAATGAAATGGCAATAGAGCTTCTGTGGTCAAATGAACTGGCGACAGATCTTCTGTTGCTATTTTATTTGGCAACAGCGTTTCTGCCATAATTAAATTGGCGACAAAGGTATATTTTTGTAATTTTTTTAGTATTATTTTTATAAAATTATTTAAAAAATATATTATTTTAAAAAATCGAAAGAAAAGGAAAGACGTCACCTCTTGTGGTGTGGTGGTGTCATGCTTCTTCACCCTCGTAGGAGGAACTGTCTTTTCCCTTTCATAGGAAAAAGTCAAAATTAAAATACTTGATATAAACATGTGAGTTCCAAAAAGTAAGTGCGTTTTATATGTTGCGCCGGACTTTCACTCATGCTTTGCTTCCAGACAAAGGGAAAAAAAACTTTCACTTGTTCCTCCAACTCCCACAATCAAAAATTAATACTGTTCTTTCGCTTTCTTTAGGGTTCTTGTTTTGCAATCTGCAAGATCCTTTTGTTGCTAGCTGAACTCGTCAGCATGTTGTCATCAACCACTACTTCCAGTCCAGGGGGGGAAAAATACCATCTCATCAATTTTGAATTGCGCCGATGACATTTACATGCATGTGTTCCATTACTTGGACAGCTATTTCACACACAATTGATTCACTCGTTGGATACCTTAGGATATATATACACTACGAAACAACCTACATAGATCTACTACAGTCACTCAACAGCAACATCAACATTTTTTTTTCAGACCGCAATATCAACATTGTTAGGAAGCCATCTATCAATCAGAAAAGAAAATTGGCAATCAGCAAAAAAATTTTAGATAAAAACGTGCTATTTATTATGACAATATGCGTTCGATCGAAATTCTAGCGAGCAATTGGCAATTTATTAGTACTAGAGTTATTTTCCCTTGACCAAAGCAAAAGGGCTTCTCAACAACTAGCCGGTATCTGGTAAGGCCATTCAAGACTTAATCAGATCCGTTTCCTCCGGTACAAATGACAAACCAGGCCGACACCGGTAGCAAGGGCTTAGCATGATCATCCCAACAATCAATATGGATCATATAATCCCAGGCAAAGCTACAGTAGAACTCTAGCAGTAGATCTTTGAGGACGGCACCACAATTAAGCCAAGAGGCAGCTTAGGTCCATGGCTTCCACTGCCCTCATCAAAAGGCTTGCATGCATTGCCCACCGGCCAGCCACCAAGTGGATGTGCTATTGTAGCACACTACTGCTATGGAATGCATGAACCTGGCTTGGACATTGCAGGGGGCCCAACCCCAGCCTGCAGAACTAACTTCTCTTATCTGTCACTGCGATTGTTACACTCTAATACTTTTTTTATATGCAGCAGCTCCTGAATCAGATCAGTTTTATGAGATACGGCACGAGCGTGCACAGTCTCAGGAACGAAGAAGATAAATCTCGTAGAGAGAACCAAAATAATGTTGTTGACGCAACTACGACGAGAAAGAAAATATTTGACAAAACCAACCGCAAATTCTTTAAACACAACCTTAAAAGAGTACAAGAGATTATTGATCTTTCATAACATCTCGGATCTTTTAGGGCCTTTTGATCCTTGCTCTATATAAAAATCTAGTGCTAAAAGATAACTTAACCTAGAATCCTCTTGTTCACCTCTCGCTTTGGATAAGTTGGCTTGTGACTTTTTGGTTGTTTAAGTTCTCTAAGATCACCTCCTAGGTTTATATAGTCTTTCTAGTTCTCCTTCAAAGTAAATAGGAATTCTACTCCTATTAGAATTAGGAATCCTAATAATCCTTTTATGATTCATCTTACACATATTTACAAATCTTAAAAAGCTAGATAGGAGCCACCGTATTTAACAGCAACGAGCAATCTCTCTACAATACACTACTAGTGATATGCAACGCGACTCATATTCTTGAGATGAACAAAAAATAATTCAAGGACATAGGAGTCCATACGAAGGATCGGAAGGCTACTCCATTAAAGATGGCATTCTGAGCCTCTGACTTCACCCAGAGCTAGCGCCAGTGGTTGAAGTAAACAGATGATGACTACGACTTTACTCAACTCTGAAGATGTAGTATGGATAGATTTATTGTCCTCTCTCTCTCATACACACACTGCATGCCATAAACTCGACTGTACCTGCAGCTGTTACGGAACGGAGGGGAGGAAAAATGGCGAAGCCCAAAGGCAAAGGCTTGCATTGTGGCCACCCAAACCTTGCAAACTGATGATGAAGTAAGAGTGTGCTTGGTTAGCTTGATGAGGTTGCATGGGATATGGCCATTCATTCTAAATGAGATAAAGCTATTCAGTTGGCTGTTTAGTTGGGTAGATAGGGATGAGTTAATTTTTTGTTTGGTTGGATATATGAGAATAGATAAAATGAGTTAATTTTTTATTTGGTTGGATAGATAGGTTAGTTGTAATCAAGATTTGAATTTCGGTTTGAATGTTTTAGATAAAATTTGACTAAATTTTGAATTTTCAACCAAAATTTGACCACAATTTGACCGAGTACACTTCGACGAAATTTGAATTTGATCGAGTATACCTCTTCATGCAACAAACTGCATGAGCTCGTTCGACTTTTTTTTTATAGCTCTATCCAGCATCTTGAGGGAATATTTAAAAAACTGGATGATCATATTCTATCCATCCACTCATCCAAACAAATGGATGACTTCAAATACATATATGACCATATCCCATCCATCCTTATCCACTCAACCAAACGCCACCTAACCGACCGAGGCTTCCATATATGCAGCATTGTCAACGGTGGCAAGCCAGTGGTTAATTACGCCTGACGGCGACCATTACGGGGGCGATCTGGCCTGCAAAGCAGTGAGACGTGGAGTGGTTAGGAGATTAGGGTAGGCCGTACTCAACGTAATCATTGATCAAATCCTGCAAAATCACGAGCTTACTCTTGATCCACGTAGCTCGATCGATCGACAGAAGAGTCGGCAGGAGAAGAGGAGAAACGGTAGCTCTCGCATCATTGCAGGCCACAGCTTATCGTTATTACTACGTCTCAACAACAGATTGATTGCTCTGCTAGAGATCGACGACAAACGCAGCGGCAGTGGAATATTTGCGCGTTCATCCGAAGTCTTGTCGTTCTTCTGCGGTCGTTGGCGTCTGACAGGGGCCGTGTACATGTAGGCATTGTAGACATTGACGCGATCGTGGCCGCGTAGGTACGGTCGTCCTAGCAACTTGGCATATTTATGCTGCAAGTCTGGACGAACGAGTAAAAATTCTCAAAAATATCATCGCTTTTCCTGGACATCGCCGTCAAACGAAGCCCAAACCGACCGAAAATATCCAT
The DNA here is from genome assembly GCA_036346275.1 of Otatea glauca. Classification (NCBI taxonomy): domain Eukaryota; kingdom Viridiplantae; phylum Streptophyta; class Magnoliopsida; order Poales; family Poaceae; genus Otatea; species Otatea glauca. The sequence goes on along the minus strand of CM070721.1, from coordinate 13,193,183 downwards.
ACTTTGAATACAACTAGGTAAGCAACCGCGGCGTGCCACGTCGCGATCGTCGCTACCTATGCGAGCAAATCGAAAAAACGCGTGACCGCCGCTCTCTACACGAGTAAATCGAGGAGACACGCGAAACGATTGAAAGAATACAAACTTAATTGTGTTTTTTCGCATTTATTCGGCGGAACGGTTGAAAGGATATAAATATATCTGAGCTACCGTAGCGTGTCACGTCGCGACCGCCGCTCCGCACGTAAAAAATGAAAAAATCGATCTAAACAGGGTTTTCCCTGAAAAGGACCTAAACGCTGTTTTTTCGGATAAAGACAAAATAGGATCTAAACGTAATGCTTAAAAGGTTTAAAAGGACATAAATGTAATATAATTTTTTTTCCGGAGTAGAACCTAAACGTAACGTTTTTAAAAAAAAGATCTGATCGTATTTTTTTTTCTAAAGAAAAATCTATACGTAATTTTTTTTTTCACTACTCAGTTTAAGCCTCTTATGGCCGGGATTCCGCTACCTTTAATAGAGAGGTAGGATTTGCTCGCTCGTGGACGTCGGCCGCGCTTTATCGCGTAGGCTTCGTTTTGTTTACTAGCAGCTGTAATGTATGAACTTATAATAATAGCTTCGTTAGTTTTCTCTTGTCAGTCACAGGTACGTCCAAGATTGTTAGCTTCGTACTTTAAACAAATCTGACGAAGTTACATAAGTATATATTTCCGTGTTTTTCATTGACCGATGTCCGCGTCGACACGGTGCTGAAAACTTCTAGTTTTCTAGAGCACGGTACAGAATTTTTTTCTAGGTAAATTTCACAAAACTACGTATTTTTTTTACAAATTATCAGAAAACTATAAATTTTATCTTCTATTTCATAAAACTATAATTGTAGAAGAACTTGTTTCACAAAACTACATGTTTCTTATATAAATTATCAGAAAACCATAGTTTGTAGCTTTTATTTCATAAAACTATAAATTTTAGGAGAACTTGTATCACAAAATTACAGGTTTTAGAATTAACCGTTTCTTGTAACGGGTCTAATAATCTGAGCTCACATGACAGCCTCACGCATAAGTGAAACAGGAAATGAGGGCATGTGAGACCGCCATATGGGTCCACACTGTCAGACCCGTTATAAGAAACGGTCGATTCTAAAACCTGTAGTTTTGTAAAACAAGTTATTTTAAAACCTATAGTTTTATGATATAAGTTCTCTTAAAATTTGTAATTTTGTGAAATAGAAGCTAAATCTGTATTTTTCTGATAGTTTGTAAAAAAACCTATAGTTTTATGAAACAAGTTTTTCTAAAATCTGTAGCTTTTTGAAATAGAAGCTAAAATCTATAGTTTTTTTTTGATAATTTGTACTAGAAATCTATAATTTTGTGAAATTTACATTCTTTTTAATGTTTTCTAGAACGCACGGTACTGAAAATTTCCTTTGTTTGAAGCTTTGGATCGAACCCATCGGCCATCGTGTTATATATTGCTCGAGATTTTGGCCGTCTGCGTGGGCAGTTCATACGTGTGACGCGATGCTCATGTGATGCGACTAATACTGCTACTGGTTACAACTCCTGTGCTAAGAAACAAGAAACAAAGGTTAAGAAACGGCCGTGTTTTAAGAAAAAAAAAGTTGAGAGATGTTTCTATATTTTTTGTAGAGTTGAACAAATATTAAAATAGAAATAATAGGTAGACGATGATTGATGACCCTTTCGACTACTTTAAAATTTATATTAAAAGTGAAAACATAAAAACACTGCTAAAAAAATTTATAAAACGATGGTGTTGGACCATAAGCAAGCCCTTTCCTCTAGATCCAACGACTGGCCGGCTGGGACTAAACACCTGATAATTTCATCAAACGTACGTACCATCTCTATTTAGAAATATAAGACGTATTTTGATTTTTTATAAGGATTAAGGTTAAAGTAAATTTGAGAAAGGTAGGAATAAAAATGACTTAGATACCATACTTAATTATCTTGAAAGAAATGAGATAATGTTTTGTGTGTGGTGATTATGAATAAATGCATATAATTGAGAGAGAATAAATAAGAATATAATAGAAAAATCTTATTAAATCTATATACAAATATTGTATTTCTGAAGAAAACCATGTAACCTATAGGGCTTATATTTCTAATGGGAGGGAGCATATGGAACGAAGAATCTCCTGGGGTGATCGATAAGCGTCTGCTGTCGGATCGAGGAACAACGGTCTGGGATATTCCTGTTTGGAGCGTAAGAATTGGAAAAAAAAATTCGCACGTTCTAATTGAAGTCTTAATTGGTGCCAGGGTTAATAGTTAGCACGAAACTAAAATAAGCAATTCTAAGCTGATTAGAAGACCGAACGGAAGATTTATTACCAAAGGGCCTGACACTTGGGATTTACCAGCAAACGTTCACTGGATAGGTACTCTCATTTTCTTCTGATACTAATTTTTAAAACCCTGGTCATAGCTACAACGGATCCATGCTCTAGTGAAACCCTGGTTCAGCCGTCTCAGTCTGAACATGTTGGGAGTACTGCTACGGGCACGCATATCCAGGGTTAAAAAATCGACGAAAATTGTTCTGTATCGATGATGCGGCTCGGCTTTTAAAACCGCTTGGTAAACGGTCTAATTTAAAAAAATTTAAAATTCAGAAAAATTTATATGACGTAAACCGGTCGAAAATTGTTGAAAATCACACAAAAATCGACCACAAAAAAAGTTCAACTAGTCCATCGATTTTCCATAAAAATGGTTGATTTTTTATTTTGTTTTTCCAAAAAATTTGATTTTGAAACTCTACGATTTTTGGCTTGATATTTCCGATTTTTGAATTTCGAATTTCAACCGATATTTCCGATTTTTGAATTTTAACCGATTTTCTCCATGTTGATTTTGTTAACCTTGCGCATATCTAATTTGTCAAGTTTCGGGTGAAGGCTAAGAAAGTCTTACGAGGAAGAACAAATCAAAGGTCAAAACGAAAATAGAGTTTTTACCCTTTTTTAGGAGGTACTAATAAATTACTATTTAACTTTTGCACATCTTGGTATATTCACTCTTTAAATATTACGGTATGTTTTGGTAATTTTTAAGGATGGTAAAAAATCTTAGACAAAAATAAGCTACAGTTAACACGGTACCTGTTTTCAAAAACCCTGCCACACAGACGACTCGCCACTGTACGTTGGCGAAGACCTGCACTCATCAATCGGCACTCAACAACCCCCCAGAAACCGAGCAGTCACTCGCTCACCGGCCTGTCCTTGCAAGCTGCCTTCGTTAACACTTAACACTACTGCACCATAGATCGCGTGCGGCGGTAACGGGAGATGCAAATCTCCTCCTAAGAGATGTCCTCCTAAGCACCCTTTCCCTTGATCTTAATTCCTTTAAGATTCGTAAAGCCTTTAGGTCCTTACGTGAGTTGAATTTATTTCCACCCTAACGAATCCTACCTTTACTATAGATGGAGGATTTCCTGCGACGTGGTGCATTTGAGCCGGTGGGTGAGTTGGCTCGGCTCGCGGCTCGAGCCGAGCCGGCAAAAGAAAAATCGCTTCCGAGTCCTTTTTTGAAAAAAAATTACGATTAGGTTCTTTTCGGGAAAAAAATTATGATTATGTCCTTTTTAATAAAAAAGAAAATATATCACATCTAGGTCCTTTATGCGTTTTTAAGCATTGCGCTCGGGTCCTTTTACTGAAAATCAAAATTACGATTAGGTCCTTTTTGAAAAAAAAATACGTTTAGGTCCTTTTTTTTGAAAAAAAAACATTGCATTTAGGTATTTTTTTATTTTTTTATCATTACGTTTAAGCCCTTTTGCGGAAAACTCAAAATTCTTTTTAGGTCCTTTTCGCGTGTTTCCTCGATTTTCTCCTGTAGAGAGCGGCAGTTGCACGTTTTCTCGATTTGCTCGCGTGAGGAGCGGCGCCCGCGGCGTGGCACGCCGCGTGTGGTTGTCTAGTACAAACATAGATCTCAGAGAAGCGTCCAACAACAATCAACTTAGTTAGAAAGATAGAGACTTTTTACCATTTTAGGAGATATCAAAATTTATATTGAGATAGTATCAATATAAATTGTGGTACATTTCAAGTATGCTAAAAGGTATCAGAAAGATGTTCTCTAGGGTCCTGTTTGAATAAGTGGTAATTTGTTTAGAATGTTTTAGGATTTATTTTAAATTTAAACTAAATTCTAAAATATTTTAATAAAATACTTTTAATCCAAACAACCCGAAGAATTTTCTCCTCGCGGCAGTAATTAGCTTTTAGTCCTAGTAAATTTCTGGCAACGTAAGTACGTCTGGCCCGGCACGCGCACGAGGCGCGGCCACAAGCGCAAAGCTAAGGCAGTGGAGTGGCGCCTACCACCTGTCATGCGTCTCCCTCCCGGGACGGGGACTGTGCGCCCCGAGTCGCCTCGCCATCCATCTATAAATACCCGCCTGCTGCCTTCAGAGCGAAGAGCAGGCAAGCAGCAGCGAGCTTAGTCGTAGAGCTAGCTAAGCCTGATCATCCTTCGCCTCCTAGCTTCTTTCACAGCTCAGAGAGTTAGCTGTGCCACTGATAGCTAGCTCAGTGATCGTAGCATAAGCTCGAGAGGGAGTCGAAGAGATGGCGTCCAACGCCTCGAGGACAAACTCGCGGGTGAACTACTCCAACGAGATCCACGACCTCTCCACCGTGCAGAACGGCTCCCCCGCCGTCCCCAGCATGTACTACCCGGAGAAGTCCTTCGCCGACATCTTCCCTCCTCACCTCCTCAAGAAGGTTCGGGGAAAGAAAGAAGAAGAAATTACACGCCTAGCTAGCTAGCTGATCGATCGTATCGATCGAGAGTGGTGGTGGTTAATCCTGCAGGTTTTTGATTGAGTTGTTTGGATCTGTGTATGCATGCATGGCAGGTGATATCGGAGGTGGTGGCGACGTTCCTATTGGTGTTCGTGACGTGCGGGGCGGCGTCCATCTACGGCGAGGACATGAAGCGTGTCTCGCAGCTGGGGCAGTCGGTGGTCGGGGGGCTCATCGTCACAGTCATGATCTACGCCACCGGCCACATCTCCGGCGCGCACATGAACCCCGCCGTCACGCTCTCCTTCGCCTGCTTCCGGCATTTCCCCTGGATTCAGGTATAAAAAAGCACGTACACACATATCTCGTTCATTCTTAGTTTCTTCTCTCCTTTCTTGTTCTTTCTGCTACATGATGCTGTGTTCATATCTTCCTCTCTCTCTTTTTTCTCACGGCAGCTCATTGGTTGAGTCCTGCCTGTTGTTAATAGTACTTTAGTAGGACTTGGTTGTCAACATGTTGTCATAGACGTGCATAGGAATTAGTCACGGATTAAGGAAAACTTTAGAGTCTAACTGGCACTAGTACGAGTCACATGCATGATCGATATATACAGAAAATTAATGAAGCCTATAGTAATGATGATATATATGCTGTATGTACACTAGTACTGAACTACTGCAAGAACTGTACACACATGGATGGATGGGTTTGGTGTTATATAGATCGGCCAGCTGGATACATATTCGAGGCAGGAGCCAATCAAACAACCCCAGTATTTAAGTAGTAGCACAGGTTGGAGTAGATCAATAAGATCTAAAAAAATAGGTTTTTTTTTCAACAGCATATTGGTTCTCCTTGGGGTTGGTCAGGTGTCAGGTCGATCGGTAGCATGCAGTAGCAGCCAAAAACAATACCTGGCATTATTGGCAACATGCTGGGGGCGCAGCACAACATTTGAACAAAATATAAAATCAACCAACCTCAGATGGAACAAGGCTCTAGGTGATACTACAAAAAGAACATATACATACTAAAAAAAGGGATGACAAGGGTAAGGCAACTTGATGTAGAATTATCTCATTATTATTAGGGGTACAAGACATTTTTCCATCGATCCTTGGGGTAGCAAAATATATATTAAGCTAGTACTAAAAGATACCAAAAATTTAAAATATGAAAATGACAAAAATACAAATTAGTTTAAGGGTAATTTAATGGTACTCCAACGATAATATATAAAATCTCTATAGGGGTATATGCTTACGACGAGAGCCTTGATTAGCTTCCACTAATTGCAACCACCACGTACCAGCCAATGGAGTTTGACATTCGCATGGTTTTGAAGACATATATGTAATGATCATGATCACCAACACATACTGTACTTTGTGACGGTTGCTCCCGAGCAACGTCCCAATTATTGCGAGGTGTTGCTTGTAGGGCACAAACAAACGGCATGTATGGTCGTCGAGTTTCATAGGGCACCGGCCAGCCTAGTAAATCGCTTGAAAGGGCTTGGCACGAGCTCGTATCCTCTTCCATTCAAGTCAACCGAACGGCACAAACAAGACGTGTTAACATCAACTACGAACGGCTCCGCATGCTCAGAAGGCGCCGCGCTTTAGAGCTGAGCACGGGCACCGGGTCTGCCATGAACTTCAACTAGCCTTTCGGTGAACGATTGAGATTCCGATACATCCAGCCAGCCAATCGCCACGCCTACTTGTCTGACCATGCAGCCTGATTCGATCGATAGATGCGATGCATGCCCATGCTCTCGTGCCCAAAGATGAGTTCATGCTTCCGGTCATGCGTAGAGTTCTAGATTCGTACGTTCTTTTCCCGTACCTCTCCTAGCTTTGCTAGCTAGCCAGAGATTGTGGAAGCGTGTAAAGGAGCATCGCATACGCATAAGAAGGGCGTGAATTTACAAGCAAGAATCAAAAGGTTGCATTATATATGTGTCAAATCACATCATGCAGCTCATATCATACGCACGCGCGCGCGCGCACCATGCAAAGTAGGATCGGGTGTACTGTGGTTCTGGACTTCTGGGTGGCCTGGCGTACGTCTCGATCGGCAGCTAGCATCATGGAGCAAAGCATATTCGGATTTCATAGCTGGTTGATGTGTGTTTCTGATGGGTACGTGCGTGCGTGCGTGCAGGTGCCGTTCTACTGGGCGGCGCAGTTCACGGGGGCGATGTGCGCGGCGTTCGTGCTGCGGGCGGTGCTGTACCCCATCACGGTGCTGGGGACGACGACGCCGACGGGGCCGCACTGGCACGCCCTCGTCATCGAGATCGTCGTCACCTTCAACATGATGTTCGTCACCTGCGCCGTCGCGACGGACTCGAGAGCTGTAAGCGCTTAATTTGATTCTTCTGCTCGATCGATTGATTTCCTCTGTTTTTTTCCTTTTCAACGACCTGACGGTTCTGAATCTGTTCTACTATCTCGCCGTGAAAATTCTGTTTCTGACGTCGTTTTTACGCTTGCTGGATTTCCTTGCAGGTGGGTGAGTTGGCAGGGTTAGCAGTTGGTTCCGCGGTTTGCATTACATCCATCTTCGCAGGGTAAATGAATTGCTAACGACCAAACTAACCTTAGGAAGGATTAATTGGACCCCAAATAACCCCTGGCCGTTAGTTAATTCAATCTTCAGTAAAATGAAAAACATGTTACATAGCACTTGGCCTTTTGCAAAATTAATAAATAGGAAGGAATTGGTTAGTTGACGACGTTCTTTTTTATTGTTAGTGATCAACCGCATTTTTTAAACAAAGAATTTAAAGCACCATATTTTACAAGGTGACACTGTGATGTATTAACAGGAATGGACCCAGCTTGAGTAGTACACTAGGTTCAGTGAACCCAGTTGGCATTGACAACCAGTTGTATTTAGGTAGATTAATGATGACACATATACATATATACATTGCAAGCCTTCACTAATTAATCTGTACAAACAATTCTTTGGACCTTCTAACACTACACGTTATTTCTGACCGTGTATGGACAAGGATATCGATCACAAAATATATTTCGAGAGAAAAATAATAGACTAGACAGATCAGCAATGCAGATATATACAAGACAGAAAGGCCACGTAGGACAGTCATATACACTAGGCCTTAGACACGTAGGATAACCAAGATGACATGTTGATTCATATTAGCTAAGACGAGGGGAAACGAGTGGCATTTTCAGGCCTGTGTCAGGAGGATCGATGAACCCGGCGAGGACGCTGGCGCCGGCGGTGGCCAGCAACGTCTATACGGGCCTGTGGATCTACTTCCTCGGCCCCGTCATCGGCACGCTCTCCGGCGCGTGGGTCTACACCTACATCCGCTTCGAGGAGGCCCCCGCCTCCAAGGACGGGGCGCCCCAGAAGCTCTCCTCCTTCAAGCTTCGCCGCATGCAGAGCCAATCCGTCGCAGGCGACGAGTTCGACAACGTCTGATCCGCCGGTCGGCAGGCCAGCCGGTGCACTTGTACGTACCTCGCCAGGCATCGCTATACTCTATACGTTGCATGCGAGTGCGTAGTGCGTACCACTGTACCTGTATGGCCTTACTGGACTTGCATGCGTGCGTACGAGAGCACGCACGTGTACGAGCGCGGGAAGCCATTTGTACTAGTCAAAGTATGTACGGTCTACGTGTGTGTACGTACGTGTACTGTGCACGTGTGCTCGCTCTGTTCAAGAGGGAGAGAGCTAGAGCTACGAGTATTTGTACCGGGTACGGCGTAGATAGAGAGAGTACATGCTTGGTGTACGTATTTGTATTTTTCTCCCCGCGCCTACGTGCGTATGTACGCTTCGTTTGATGAGCGAAGATGTATATGTTTATGTTATAATCTCCTTGGCTTTGTACTGCATAAGGTTGCATAAGTTAATATATGATGCAGCTGATGAGGCTAGATTTTAATTTGTTGCTTGGCTGCAAAAGATTTGGAAGAAATTATTGTATGCGGTATTAGTTGATCAGAACTCGTGGGCTCCATGCATTGATTTACCTTTGCTTTACCCTTTTGTTTTCCAGTGTAAATTATTCACTAATCTGTTTCTTTTCCTTTTGGTTTGGACATTTATATGTAGAGATAGCCTTTGCTTATTTAGTACTGAACAGTTGGCTGTCATTTGGTGATGATAACATCATAAAGGCTGGATTAAACTAGTATTCACTCTCCACTGATGTAAGTCTTGTTGAATCCAAAAGAAAAGGATGAAATAAAAAGGAATCCTTTGAGGGATAAGGACTAGCTAGCTTCAAATGCTGCTGGTTGCAAACGTGGAACCTGCAACACACATTTACACGTCCAATTGGAGGGAACCATTAGAGATTTTGTTGTTACAAAAGGGGATATTGCAGCAAGGAGATTTGCAACAGCAACGTGAAAACCCCTGGCATTAGTCAACTTCTTCCCGCCTATCACACCTTTTCCAAAAAATAAAGAGGGAAAAAGTTACAACGCCTCCTCCCACTAGTTAAAGAAAGGGTGTCCGCCAAACTAATCTACATAATTCAAATACACCCCCTACAATATACAGTGGGACAGCAGCACTAAAAACAAATTAAAATAACAACTGCTGATCGACGTGTAAGGAACGTATGCAAGTGATTGTTATTTTCATCTTCGTGATTTTCGTTTTCTTCCTCTCCATTTGTCTTGAAGGAATTGATATACCTAGCTTCACTACTACACAAATATACATCACAATCGGTTCTTTTTCGTCATCACAGTCGGTTCTGGTGGTGATACAAAGCCATGAGACAGAGATGAGGCGGGCATTATTACAGTCGGTTCTTACCCGATAGAGATGATGGTATTATCTCTATCGGTTCTTTATAAGAAGCGATAGAGATGATGGTATTATCTCTATCGGTTCTTTGTAAGAAGCGATAGAGATGATAGCTCATCTCTATCGCTTCTTACAAAGAACCGATAGAGATAATATTATCATCTCTATCGCTTCTTATAAAGAACCGATAGAGATGACCATATCATCTATATCGCTTTTTCAAAGAACCGATAGAGATAATACCATCATCTCTATCGCTTCTTATAAAGAACCGATAGAGATGATCAGATCATCTCTATCGCTTCTTAAAAAGAACCGATAGAGATAATATACTCATCTCTATCACTTCTTTGAAAGAACCGATAGAGATGAATAACCTCATCTCTATCACTTCTTATAAAGAACCGATAGAGATGAGTTCATTATCCCTATCGCTTCTTTCAAAGAACCGATAGAGATGACCGTCATATCTCTATCATTTTCTTGTGAGAACCGACAGAGATGAAGGGTGTGGTGTGCTATCACATTCTAATAAGCACATATTCCACACAATATGCACATATCACATTCACACGTAAATTACAGATAACATATCACATTCAAAGAACATGAACACTTTGTTACAACAAACACATATCACATTCATTAACAAAATAGAACGTAAACATGCTTAACCATAAGTACACATGCAATCGCATTCGGATATGTAATATTTGTTCACATCTGGTCTAGTAGGAGATTTTGGGATCTCTAAACCGTCCGTCCTCCGACAAGCATTCTATCCATTACTCACCGCATAAGTGATCTCGTATCTTGTTGAGTGCAAGGTCGTCTACACTCTTCGGGGAATAACGGTAAGTCGCAAGATAGAAACGAGTGCTCTAATTTGAGTTTTCAAATTTGCATGTGAAAGACTAATTGTATATGCATGTACTACCTCAGGGAAACGGTCTGAGCCGACAATCAAGATCACCATGTGTTGCATGACATACAAACCACAGTGGTCGTCGCTGCCTTGTTGATGACAACGTGAAGAAAGAAAAATAAATTAAGAGACAAAGAAAATATATCAGAAAATCTAAATCTTATATATGATAGCAACTTGTACCTTGAAGCGGACATACTCCAGCTTGTATCCAGAGAACACTAGGGAGACGCTACCGAAATCTACTCTGTGAGTTGTACAACAGCTCAGGAACTTGCCCAAACCACATATCCTCGAACTGTCCAAAATATTGGATAATTCGAGATCGTTGCTTATAAATATGTCATTCGACATATTTATAAATAAGCACACTCGAACGGGAGACGAGGTTACGCAACCTAAACTCTAACATATGCCGAGATGAAAAGGAAAATAATATGCAATTATAATTGAAATAGCTATCTCAATTAAGAGAGTCTAAAGTTGCATAATAGTATGACGAAAATGTAGCACATATGACAAAATATTGAAAAGGCATGAAAACATACATGGAAAGAAGACACTTCTTTGCAAGAGATGTACTTGATACTGGTTATGATGGATTACATACCCAGCTTGTGGATTGTTGGCAAGCACTTCCCATTTCTATATTGTGAAGTTTAAAATTGAAATGATATGTTAAGCACATCCAATTGTCCTAGTAGAGTAACACCTAGATTTGTCGCCAGGAACAAAGCATAAATATGTTCAATCGCTATTACATTCGACATTGCCGCTTGCATGTAGTGATGGGTCATGATTTGGCTTATTCATTATAGATCGGTAATTCATTATGGCCTTTCACAACAGGTTTCAAATTAGTAGTCTTCTGTGGCTTGCACATAAGCGTAACCTTTGATGTTTGGCCTTTTAAACAAGGTTGAAGTAGATAAGCAGTTTTTCCTATTCAATAAGATATTTTCTAATGTGCGCATAATATCTTCAAGTTACTTTGGCTTCCTCTGTTGACTACACAATGTCCAATTCATCATCAAGATGTGAGTTAAAGCTAATTAGCAGCTTGAGAAAGATGCTTATTAATGTTCAATTTTGAAGTGCTTGCTTCCTTTGTTTTCATCGATAACAATAGGCTAATGAGTTTCTTTTTCAGTTCATCCTGCAGAAGCTCTTAATGCCCCGCTATTCCATTGGGTACATTACTAGCAAAGAAGATATCCTCGGGCACCGCGCCACCATATCTTTTTTCTCGGCTTAATCCTCAAACATCCTCCAGACATGATGCAACCGGATTTGTTGTCCAAGCTTGTTTTTAACAACTTTAGTAAGTACAGTTTCATAACACACCGCATTGTCTACATGTGATGTAATCTACATATGGGATTTCTTTTCAATGTAATTCTTTCATAACACATTGCATTGTCTACATGTCATGTTATCCAAATACATGATTTCGCTCTCGTAATAATTTCATAACACACTGCATTGTCAACATTTCTTCTAATCTAAATATGGGATGTCTGCTCTCCAATTTTCAAACAAACTGCGTTCTATTTTCGAGTTGTTTCAGTAAATTTCTACTATTTCTAATAGTTATTATGGGATGTATATCTGTGATTGTTTTCAATTGGGGTGAATATGTTCATAGAAGTTGTTATCATATAGATTGCATGTACAGTGCCTGCGGTTGTCCTGCAACTTACCAGTGGAGCGCCAGGGAGGTGGGGCACCGGGACGATGGGGCCGTTGGGGCGTCGGGGCGGCGCCGAGGCGGTGGGGCGACGGGAGCGGAGTGGAGCGCCGGGGCGGTGGAGTCGGCGGGCGCTGGGCGATGGGGCCGTTGGGGCTTGGCGGCGGCGGGTGGGGCGACGGAGCGGCGTGGAGCGCTTAGGCGGTGGGGCGCTGGGCGATGGGGCTGCGAAGGCGGCGGGCGCGGGCGGTGGCGGCATGGGAGCGACGTGGAGCGCCGGGTGGGGCGATGGGGCCGTTAGGCGTCGGGCGGTGCGCGGCGGTGGGACGACGGAGCGGCGTGGAGCGTCGGGCGGTGGAGTCGACGGCGGCGGGCGCCGGGTGGCGCGGAGGTGGAGGCAGGAGCTTGTAAAAGGGGCTAGGCAAACGAAGGCAAGGCACACGTGAAAGCTTCCAAAAAACGCCTTAAGTAAGGGTATCACATTACTATCGGTTTTACACAAAAACCGACACAAATATATTTTACAATACTATCGGTTTTAAGACAAAACCGACACCAATATGTAGATCTCAATACTATCGGTTTTAAATAAAAACCGACACAAATATTAGTTCAATACTATCGGTTTTACACAAAAACCGATGTAAATATGTTTCACAATACTATCGGTTTTTCGAGAAAACCGACACAAATATGAATGTTTAAAATACTATCGGTTTTTCAGAGAAAACCGACACTAATAGTACTATAACAGGTTTTGAAGAAAAATTGGCACAAAATAGTACTATCGGTTTACAAGAAAAAACCGAGACAAAAAGTAGTCTATTACTATCGGTTTTCACTAAAAAACCGATACAAATATGAATGTTTAAAATACTATCGGTTTTTATGAGAAAACCGACCCAAATGTGTAGACTTTAATACTATCGGTTTTCAATATTAAACCCGACACAAATATTTGTTCAATACTATCGGTTTTGAAGGAAAACCCGACACAAATAGTCCTATAACATGTTTTGAAGAAAAATTGGCACGAAAAAGTACTATCGGTTTACAAGAAAAACCGAGAAAAAGTAGATTATTACTATCGGTTTTCATTAAAAACCGATACAAATATGAATGTTTAAAATACTATCGGTTTTAGGAGAAAACCGACACAAATGTGTAGATCTTTAATACTATCGGTTTTCAATAAAAACCCGACACAAATATTAGTTCAATACTATCGGTTTTGAAGGAAAACCCACACAAATAGTCCTATAACATGTTTTGAAGAAAAATTGGCACAAAATAGTACTATCGGTTTACAAGAAAAACCGAGACAACAAGTAGTCTATTACTATCGGTTTTCATTGAAAACCAACACAAATGTGTAGATCTCTAATACTATCGGTTTTCAATAAAAACCGACACTAATAGTACTATAACAGTTTTGAAGAAAAATTGGCACAAACTAGTACTATCGGTTTTGAAGAGAAAACCGACACAAATAAGTTGATCTCTAATACTATCGGTTTTCAATAAAAAAACCGACACAAATATTTGTTCAATACTATCGGTTTTGAAGGAAAACCCGACACAAATAGTCCTATAACATGTTTTGAAGAAAAATTGGCACAAAATAGTACTATCGGTTTACAAGAAAAAACCGAGACAACAAGTAGTCTATTACTATCGGTTTTCATTAAAAAACCGATACAAATAAGAATGTTTAAAATACTATCGGTTTTTATGAGAAAACCGACACAAATGTGTAGATCTCTAATACTATCGGTTTTTAAGAGAAAACCGAGACAACAAGTAGTCTATTACTATCGGTTTATGCTTAAAACCGACACAAATATGTAGATCTCTAATACTATCGGTTTTCAATAAAAAAACCGACACAAATATTGGTTCAATACTATCGGTTTTGAAGAAAAAACCGACACTAATAGTACTATAACAGGTTTTGAAGAAAAATTGGCACAAACTAGTACTATCGGTTTTTAAGAGAAAACCGACACAAATAAGTTGATCTCTAATACTATCGGTTTTCAATAAAAAAACCGACACAAATATTTGTTCAATACTATCGGTTTTGAAGGAAAACCCGACACAAATATCAATCACTATTGATTTTCCGATAAAGCAAGATGAAGTCCGATTTAGAGAATTCATTGATGAAAGGGTAAAAAGGCCACAACTTTTACAGATATAGTTGGAATTCTTTCAAATTTTGCAGAAACATACTTTGGGATATTACAGGTCTATTCAAAAAAGAATTTTCGAAAAAAGATTTAGCACTGACAAAGATGCAAGAATTCACTTTGTAAGCATGATTCTAGCTTATAGACTGCAAAAGTCAAAACTTATGCAATTAAAGTCCAGGTTTTTCCAAATTTTCCGTAAATAAACTTTGGACTAGTTAGAAGCTTTCCCAAAAAGAAAAATCCGTAAACAAATTTTCTGATAATTCCATATTAACACCAAAGCACTACAAATTAAGATAATTAACTACATGTGTACATGCTTGTGAAATAAAAGGGTGTGAAATCTGATAGGACATACACAATACCAAAGGCAATCTAAACTTTCTTCATGACATATCAAAAATACATAGTGCAAAATTAAAGGGGTTTGAAGGAATGCTCACATTTTGAAGAAAACCACAAATTATGCAAAATGAGGGAAATCTCCTCAAGTTAGGGCTTCAAATTTACCCTCTTAACACCCACCCTTGAGAATTTCAAATTTTCTCACCCAAGTATTGCTTCCAACCACGTAATATAAGCTATTTTTTTTCGGTGGCGGCGGAGAAACCTCCTCCGAACAATAACAGAGAAGAGTTCTCGCCGAGTGGTATAATTAACCTAACGAGGTACATCACTATCGGTTCTCATATAAAAGCGATAGTGATGTGATCATTCACATCACAATCGGTTCTTATAAGACAAGCGATAGTGATTATCACGATCATCACAATCGGTTTCACATAAGCGATAGTGATGAAAGTACACATCACTATCGGTTCTTATTTAAGAAGCGATAGTGATGATAATGCACATCACTATCGCTTCTCACAAAAGAACCGATAGTGATGAGCACGTACACATCACTATCGGTTCTTATTTAAGAAGCGATAGTGATGTGCATTATCATCACTATCGCTTCTTAAATAAGAACCGATAGTGATGTGTACGTGCTTATCACTATCGGGTCTTTTGTGAGAAGCGATAGTGATGTGCATTATCATCACTATCGCTTCTTAAATAAGAACCGATAGTGATGTGTACTTTCTCATCACTATCGCTTCTTATGTGAAAACCGATAGTGATGATAATGCACATCACTATCACTTCTCGCATAAGAACCGATTGTAATGTTCCCAGTGCTACATCACTATCACTTCTAACCTGAGAACCGATAGTGATTGTGATTAATGCCTCTCCTAAGTCATCTATCACAATCGTTTCTTCCTAAAAACTTAAGAACCGACACAGATGAAGCGATAGTGATGTACCATTCTGTAGTAGTGCAGCTTCCTTATAGTTCGCAATCTAGTTTGTACTCTCCTTCGGTCCTCTCCAGTTAATTGGTAATATACCGCTCTTTAGATCAGATCCTTGATTATGCACCACGTTTGCATTTTTTTAAATTAATTTCCTTGTTTTTTCTCCCGTTTGGCCCAGACGAAGAGACGAAATTGCTCGTCTTCAAGAAGCGTCGATCAGAGCTGGACCGGGGATGTGGCGGACTGGCTGGGCTAGCCGTACCCGAGCTCAACTCGGCGTGCGTGCCGAGTCAGCCGTGCCGCTCCATAAAAGGGATCAGGGGGTTGCACCAAACCCTAACCCTAGCTGAGCGTGTGCTTCCGTCGCCTCTCTGCGCCACTGCCCTACGCCGCTGCCCTACTGTAAGATCGAGGAGACCGACTAGAGGGGAAGGGGGAGGGGTGAATAGGCGGTTTTTAAAATTCTCTTTGATCAAAACCGAGTTTATATACGGAAGCGTAAATCAAAACGGTTATGTCCAATTAAGGCCTAAATCAACCAGTCTCCACTATATGCGTCAACAACCTAAGTCTAGATCAAAGTTTGCAATCGTAGGGAGATAAGCATTATGCAATTCAATTCTAGGAATGTAAATTGCAAGAATGTAAATGAGCAACAGGAAGCAAACCACAAGATCACACACAATCTTTTTACTGTGATGTTCAGAGACTTGCTGGTCTTCCTTAGTCCACGTTAAGGTAAGCCTAAACAAATTGGACCAGCTTCACGAATTAAGCCAAGCACCTCGAATCCACTAGTGGTAGCTCTTGCCCCCTCCAGTAGGTGAGCTCTAACCTTCACAACACGTCAGGCCTTCTCACAATCTTCTGGAGAATATCACCGGACCATGACTCCACACCGTCTAGGTGTTGGAAAACATCAAAAATAATAGGTCAAGCATCTTGCTTGATTCTCACTAAGTGCAACACATGCACAAGGATACTCAATATTTCTCTAGATACAACACATGCACCTAGAGCTTTTCTTTCCTTACTCACAAGGAGCAACACATGCACAATTAAGAGGAGAGGTTTGCTCTAGCTCAAGAGAAAACAAATGAAATACCAAGAGTTATCAAACAAGAAACTCTAGCTCAAAAGCTTCTCAAATCACTCAAACATGGCTCTATTAGCTCAAGAGGTTTTGCTCTCAAGTGTATACCTCAAATGGATGTAAGAGAGAAGCAAAAACCTCCCTATTTAGCCTCTTAAATAGCCTCTCAAAGAAACTAGTCGTTTGGGGGCAAAATCATAAAATTCATGCAATTTTCGGCACTATCGCATGTAAATCCCGGTAGTACCGGCCTCAGCGACAATGGATAGTTCTGTGCATTAAATGCACTAAAACTAGCAATTACTACAGTACCCCCGGCACTACCGACATGTAAACCCTAGTAGTGCCGATATTTTTCACCCCAAAACAACTCCAAAACACCTTTCTAGAAAATAACTCACTACTACAGAATGGTACAACACTATCGCTTTATCTGGGTCAGTTCCTAACTTTTTAGGAAAAAATCAATTGTGATAGATGATTCGGTGAGGGTGTAATAATTGGTGGGGAATCATTGAAAGGCACATCACAATCGGTTCTTCCCTATGAACCGATTGTGATGTGGCTCGCTAGGTTATATATACCTTTGGGCTGAACTCTCACTACTACAGTAATGTACATCACAATCAGTTCTTTTTCGTCATCACAGTCGGTTCTGGTGGTAATACAAAGTCATTAGACAGTGATGAGAATGTGCTGTCACAGTCGGTTTTGGCCCGATTGTGATAAAGGCATCATCACAATCGGTTCTTTCACTCATCACAATCGGTTTTAACTCAGAACCGATTGTGATGAGAGGGTGTCCTATTTCTCATTTTTGTATCCTCCCAAAAACATCACATATCATTTTTGCATCCTCCCAAAAACATCACATATTAACAGTATGCACATATCATATTTACACAGCACAGATTACACATAATATGCACATATCACATTCACATTCACAGAAATACTTTACGATACACATATCACATTCGTTCACAATATAGACACAAACATAATTAACAATCAGTACACATATCGCATTCACATATATAATATTGTTTACATATGGACTAGTAGGAGCCTTCAAGATCTCTAAACCTACCGTCCTCCGATATAACTTTACCCAGTACCACATGTATAAGTGGTCTCGTAATTTGTTGAGTTTTTTGCTTTGTAAGCGCTTGAGGGGATATCAACCTTATGCAAAATAGAAATGAGTGCAGTAATTTAAGTTTTAAAATTTGTATGTAAAAGGCTAAGTGTATTATTATGCATGTACATATACCTTAGGGAAAATGTCTGCGCCGCCGCTGACGAGCAGCATGTGATGCATGACATAGAAGCCGCACAGGTCGTCGCTGCCCTGTTGATGACACTGTGAACAAAGAAAATAAAATTAATAGACGAAGAATAGATGTCAGAAAAAATTAAACCTATATATGCTAGGCACTTGTACCTTGAAACGCTTCCACTCCAGCTTGTCGTCCTGTTTATCATCGTGTCGCCCTCCTTCAGTGACGTAGGGCGAGAAACCCTTACATATATTGGGTTTGCCACTAAGTCAAAAAATGAATATAGTTAAATGCAGAAAATGTTAGGTTGGAGTAATGTACTTACTTCTCCAAAGCAGGCTTGATCGCGTAGGATATCGGTCTCTTCTCGAGCGAGTTAAAATGTAGACTTTATTTTCACTCGGAGTGAGTACGAGTAGAACCCAATGGTTACTTATTAAATGGTATGCAGTGCAAAAAAATAAGTTCATATATGGTTTAACTGTGTATAAGTAATTGAAGGGTAAAGTACTGCTTACTTCTCGTGGTACAGGAATATAACGAAGTCCTTTTTCGACTCAGCCTGCAATGACAGCTTGATGTAGTCGGCAAGGAACTCCAATTAAAGCCTAGCCATGGTCGTATACACAATCTCGGGGTCGACGAACCCAACTAGGTGTTGACATGTCATGGCTCGCTGTCTCATTGCCTTGCAACTCGTGTTGAATGTTAAAAAACATAATGCAAAATCCTATGAAAGTCATAAGTTCATGCTGTATGGTGCGATACAACGTCTAGGATCGTACAGTAGAAATATCGATGGCTATCAGTTGGTACACACGAAATAGATCCTCAAAACTGATTGGGAATGTCCCATGCTCCTCCTGGTGGAAATGTCCTGCTCTATACCTCATATTGAAATCGACATGACGCTCAGCCTCATTCACCTTGTCAATGTACCATCTATGGAGCAACCAAGTCCACTTGCCAAGACCATTCAATACGTTGCTAGCCAAAAGGGGCTTTCCATGTACGTACCCCTTAAAATCTTGAGGGTGTTTTGTGGCTTCTAACAACTTTCCTTTCTAGATAGAAGGAGTTTCCGAGGTTAGAACAAGGGGCTTTCCTTGTATTTGAGGGGCGTTGTGGCCTCTGTTAGCTTTACCTTCTTGCTACAAGGAGTCTTCGAGGCCTCCTGTGGTTCTTTAGCTGTCGTGCTAGTTCTTTTGTGCGCTAGCTCTGCACTCTACGTAGGACTTGTCATGGTGGTGGGAGCAGGAGCAGGCGCAGGAGCAAAAACCTAAGGAGCACATGCATATGTAACGTGTTGCAATACTGGAATGATCGAGAAGATGCGGGGGATTTTTACCTTGACTAGTATGACACCCGTCGTGGGCCACTTGATGAACGACATCCGTGCTTGCCCGAGAGTAGTGATATCTTCGTTGGGGGGAACTCCAGCGCATGAGATAGGAAGTCTTCATGGACATAGTCGACCTGCACCCTCATGTAGTCCTTCCCCAAAGATTGATCATGAACCGTGTCACTCTTGTTGCATGGAAATGCAACCCCATGTGCAGCCTCAATGGGAAATCCGTCTTCTGTTATGGTGAGCTGGCACTTGGCAGGCGCCTGCAAGAAGTGCGCAACTTGATCGAAAATATTGTAGGAGTTACTCTCGTACCTTTAAGTCAGAAAAATTAATTATTACCTTCAGCTGGGGACCAGACTTATCATTTTTAGAATCGCATCTGCTGGGGCGAGGCACAGGATTCTTTAAGAGAGGCGAGACCATCTGACTCTGACTCTGAGAGATCATCGTCATCTTCATGGCCCTCAGGCGGTTCTCACGTGCCAGCATCTCCTCCCTCATCTCCTCCTTAATCTCCTCCATCAGCTGCTCCCTCAGCGTGTCCTTGAGGCTCTCCGCACGTGCCTCCCATGATCTTGATCTGGCACTGGCAACGTCCTCTTGGAAGAAGGACCTCTTTGTTTGCCTTGCCCTTGCGGCAAAGACCCGGCCCTTATGGTCGGGCTTCCCGATTGTCGAAGACAGGTGTCCTTTGACCCTTGGCTCAAAAATGTCCCCTACTCTTTCTGCTGGCTTACATCCTCTTGCAAGAAGAAAGTACAAATTAGTTCTAAAATATAACAAAAAGGGTCAACTGCAATGTACTAAGTTAGATGTCTTACATTGGTGGAGACGACGTGCGCGGTCACAGGGTTTGGAACTACAAGCTGCACGTCAGCGATTTTCTTCGTCCACGCTAATACCCAGTCGCATGCCTGCTCCTCACATATGTGGGAGTGAGGCATTACCATCCGGGAGTTCGCGCACTCCTCGGCTAGTCGCGCCCACTCTGCCTTCTTCTCTTCATATCCGACGGAACCGAGGTGGTGCTCGTGCGTGTTCCACCTCTGGATAGCGATGTTCTTCTCTCTCAGCTCCTCCGCCTCGAGCATACTCTTCATCCTTGTGAACTCCTCCCAAACACCGGGAGTCACGAACGGATACCTCTCAAATGGAATATGGCCTTTCGGCACGTACTCACCGTGCATGAAGACCCTAAAGTGCCTCGAAACCACACCCATTCTCTTCAAGGCGTACCGCCTCGCATTGCTTTCATTTTCCTCTTGTATAATCCATTTTCCCTTAACCTTGTCCCACAGCCAGTTCTTCTGCTCGGCGTTGACTTCTTCCTCCAGTCCTTAACCATGATCGGCACCCTCTTCCTCACCAATTGGCCGAGAAAAGATCAGTAGCGCCCCATATACTTGGGAGGACCCGTGCAAACCCCCGTGGCATTGAAGTGGAGAACCTGCGGCATTCTCCGTGTGGCCCCTTTATTCGGTCATTGGAACTTTCTCACCTTACTCGGCCCCTCAATATTTGGAACCTTGCTCGACCCATCAGCAATGACTTCTATTCTGTCTGGCAATGAGCCGATGCTCTCTACTTGTGATATTTAGAATACGTATATCTGACATGGTCATATATTTGACATGAGAGAAAGCAATTCATAGCTATTATGCATACTTGACAAAGAATGATGTAAAGCAACAAATTAATGGATAATTCATAGCATATAATTGTTCTAGCATATTGTAGTAGAGTAACATATTAATGGATGATCTTAAAGAAAAGCCTATCTGTTGACCAACTAAGTACGTACCAACGATAACTCCTAATCTTTAAATAGGTTAGGTCCTAATCCCATTCGAGGATATGTGGTTTGGTCAAGTTCCTAAGCTGCTGTACAACTCTAGAGAAAATTTTGGCAGCATCTCCCTGCTGTTCTCCAGATACACGTCTCGACAACAAAGTTAAGAGGGGTATGTATCCAGAGAACACCAGGGAGAGCCCGAGAGGACAACAACGGCACCGGGTAGTGGGGGAGGATGACGGTGGCGCTGGGGTGAGTCCATGAGTGCGAGTTAGGAGGGTAGAGCTATCTCGAGCAGCGCATTAAGTCTGTCGGGATGAGACCAGCGAGCAGGATATATTTATGGGGGCATAATTACTAGCTGTGTCGGTTTACTAAAACAAACCGACACAATTATATGTGACATCTTGGTCGGTTTTTTCTCCTAACCGATACTAATACACATATCTTTTCTGTCGGTTTTCTATAGGAACCGATACAAATAAAGCCTCATCTCTATCAGTTTTTATTTACAACTAATAGAATTAAAATGTCTTCTTTGTCGGGTTTCTATTAGAACCTATACAATTATATGTGTCATCTCTGTCGATTTTTTATTAGAACCGATACAACTATAAGGCTTATCTCTGTCGGGTTTTTCTTAGAATCGATACAAGTACAAGTTTACCTCTGTCGTTTTTTCTTAGAACCGATAGAAATATAGCGATAGCAACATAACATTTTCATTTTTTCTAGTTCCACAGGGAGAAATGTGTGCGACCAATTAGGGGTTTATTTCATCAGAAGGTTCAACATGAGTCTATAATCCCTTAGCAAGCTAGTATCATCAGTAAGACAATGAGATGAAACATGCCAGTTCAAACACATATGAGCTAGCTTAAGTACATATGAGCTTTCCAAACCCAAAACTAAAGTTCTCACGTGCAAAAAAAATATCGTTACATGTAAATGATGCTCACCAAAAGTTCTACTTTTGGCTAAAGCAAAGTAAAGGGAAACACATAGCATTATTTACATTGACAGAGTCCCTTTATTTACAATACAACCCTTCTTGATGATCTAGATGTGTGTAATTTATTCCATGTGTATCGTCGTCCCTACTAAGACAGGCCCCATCCGCAAACGGAGGTATTTCATCAAATTGGTTGTACTCGTCTTCATCTACATATTTTCAACTCCTACGATCCGCCTCTTGCCATGAAGAATGACGTGCAACCTCGGATTGGCTGGATCACGCACGTAGAAGACATGAGTTGCTTGCTTCGCAAGGACAAACAGGTCATCTTTGTAGGCAAGTTTACTGAGATCCACAATAGTAAAACCTCTCTTGTCGACCTTCACTTCATGTGGAAGTCCCACTCACTTACATCAAAACAATAAAACTTGGTATATTCCATAATCGAGCTCCGAAATTTCTTCGATCATCCCGTAGTAAAAGTTCATTGTGGTTGAGGATCCTCTTTTCGAGTGGTGATCATCGGACAAAGCATCTATGCTGACACCACTTTTTTGGACAGTACTCTCTGCATCTTGACTTTTAGTGTAAAAGGTATAGCTATTAATATCGTACCCCTACCATGTTTGTACATTAAATCTTGGTCAGTAAGCCAACCATTTAATATCCTCACTGACGGAGACCTTCGCCTTTTCTTTGAATCATGTGGGGGAATCAATTGTTGTGTTTTCACATGATGGAAAGCTCATTCATGTGTGGATTCTCTTCCAGTAATATCAACTTGTGCTGCTCGATGTATGGATGAACTTTTGCACTGTGCTGCAAGACAGTCAGATGCGCTTTGCAATACATTTCTGTAACATCCCAAAATTTGAGTTTTGGAATGTTTGAATTTGAAAATGAACCATTTGCATTTTTCTTGAATTAACCAAAGCGTAATTTGAATTTTCTATCAATATAAGGATTTAATTTGACTAAACTATTCATTAAACAAAAGATTTCTAATTTTAGTTGGGTTCATTGTGCTTCAAGGATTTTTCTGTATTTTTGGAGATTTTTATGAATTTATTTACTTTTATTTGAATTTCTGAAAATTTCTTAATTGGAAAATGTTTTTTATTTCTCTAGAACTTCTCTCGGGATGAATCCGTCCTTTCGGCCCGTTTCTATTTCTTCCCGCCCGGCCTGTTTCTACCTCGCATGGCCCAGCCAACCCAGCCGCGTGGACTATTGGATTCGCGCCACATGTGCGGTCCAAATCGCTCCACGTCGTGCTCGCGTCGCCGCCCGAAACCCTAACCCTAACCGCATCCGAGCCAGATGTAACATCCCGAAAAATATAATAAAATGAAAATGAATATTTTGGATTTGAATATATCTCTTTCTGAGTTTTCTGAGAATTATTGGTTTTATTTGGATTTTCTTTGGATTTATGCTTTATATGAAAAGTCCAATAAATAGAATTATTAAATGGGAAATGGTAAGAATGTAAAGAGGTAAAAGTAAAAATGGGAAAAATCACCATGAGACCTTATTCATGCTGGTAAACCAGTAAAATCATCTCGTAAAAATCCTAGGTGCTGAAATGTAATTAAATAAAATAATTGATTGTCTCTTTTTGACTAAAAACAGTGAACTCAGAATTAATGAAAAATAATCGGAACTTATCAGGAGCCATAAAGATTACCATAGAACCCTCAGAGCAATATATACATCTGGTAAAAATCTCAGGAATTTATCATGTCAGCAAAGCCTTCTAAAACTTTAAGAATAGAGGCAATTAAAAACTGAAAATCATAATGTCAGAATGTTTATAAAATATTTAATTAATATTTTGACTTGAAATTTGTATGGAGAAATCCATAACCCAAAATGAACTCCGATATAAAGTTTGAAAAATAATTGATATGATTTACACCCTTAAATAAATAGAATGCCGAAATGCAAATTCTGTACAATATACAGTGTCAGAATTTTAATTAATTTATTAATGAATTTTTTAGTCCGAAAATTTTACTGGAAGATTAACACTTCTAGGAGATATCAGTCAAAAAGTTCCAGAAAAATCTACAGCGATTTGATAGCAATTTTAATGTTCACATTGGGCTATCCGAACTGAAGTGATCACTTGCCTCGTCCTCTTTCTCTCTGACATGTGGGCGGCCCTTTTTCCAGAATCGTTAATGGCGTGGCAACGAGAAAAGCTCTCGGTCGCCGCGGTGGACCCGGTCTCGGTTGTCGGTGGAAATCCTGCCTCTTCTTCTTCGCAGGCGTGCTCTCTCACTTGCGAGGCTTCGCCGCCCTCTGCGTCTCAGCGCCAATTCCGCTGAGCTCCGCAATTGCGCGCTGCCACGGCCTGTCCGCAGTACCTCCATGCCATTCCCTAACCGCCTCGGGTCACCTCCCTGCCGGTGAGAGGCTTGCGCCACCTCATCGCATGGCACAGAAGCGCCGCAACTCTTGCCGCGCATTCAAACACTGTCGATCACCGTCTTAACCTCTATAAAAAGACATCCCCAGTGCTTGCTTGAGGCATTTCGCTCTTCCTTCACTTCCATAACCCATCGATTCGAGTTCCAAAGCCAGGAACTCTTCTCCCCCTCAATATTTTGTCAGACAACTTGAAAAGAGGGGAGAAAGCCATCCGAGCGATTCGGTGAGCATCTTTCAAAATTTATTTCGTTTAAATCCTTCTAGTACACTCATGAACCCTTGCGCATTCTCAATTCCAGTAATCATCACTCAGCTCATCGTCGCCATGGGCGCCTTACTTCTCCACGGCCGGCGCACGGTGGCAGAGCCGCTCGGCCAAGTTTCAGCCCAGCAAATAGGTAAAACGGAACCCTCTGACACCACTGATGCTCGAGCTGTTACCCATTCGAGCCTAGCCTCACCCATTTTCTTCTCCGACGAGTCGCTCCTCCCTCTGCCGCAGGTCCCCGGTGGCAGCCTGTTCCGATCATCCCCGGAGGCGAACGACCCTACCGTCAGGTGGGCGAAGGTTCACTGAAGCCTGTTGTGCCGTCGATTCCGCCGGAGCTTCGCCGTAGAGCCATCACCGGTGAGCCCTAGAACAGGCTCTGTTCTTGGTCACATCGTGTCAGGCCCGCTCTGTCACCAGTAAGAAAATCCCCAAATACTCGGTAAAAGGCGCCAAGATCTGCAAGACGTAATTTCCCATTTTAGTTTATTTTCATTTACTGAAATAATTCATATGCTTGTAGCTTCATTAAAACTCCAAAATTAGTGAAACAAATTTCTATATTCATGTAAAATCAATTTATTTCAGAATATGCAAAAATATTTTGAAAAACATCTCTGGGTAATTTTGAAAGACCATGTGGAGGTCGATCCATTTTTGTGATGAGTATTTGACTTTATTTGAGCAAGGTGTGCTCAAGTTTGAGTTTGATTTGGATTGATTTTCAAGCTAGAGCAATTTGAGTGGCTGGTCGGAGACCAGTCGTCCGACCCCGAGTGGTCGGGCTTTGGCTGGTCGGAGACTACTGCTCGACCCCGAGTGGTCGGGCCGTGGTTGAGTCTGAGATCACCGTCCGACCCGAGTGGTCGTCTTTGGTTGGTCTGAGACCGCCGTCCGATTCGAGTGGTTGAGTCGAGACCACCGTCCGACCGAGTGGTTGGTCGGAGATCACCGTCCGACCCCGAGTGGTCTGGCTTTGGCTGGTCGGAGACCGTGATCGACATCGAGTGGTCGGGATGGAGACCAGTGGTCGGACCACGTGTGGTCGGGTTTGGCCGGTCGTCGAGTGTATTTCTTTTCGTTGAGATGGATATGTGTTGTTGGACATTGCTATGTGATGTGGTTTCCTTGTCTATGATGGTTGTAGGACTTTGGAGCTAGGTCATGGTGAGGGAAGGAGATCGTGACTAGGCCGAGAGCCGAGGTCCGATGATCAAGGTGTCGCCAAAGATGACCGAGGCCAGGAGTAGCTGCAAGCCAAGAAGACAAAGGAATGGATGGGATGCTAACTTGGAGCTGCTCTGATCAAGGAGGACCGTTGGATCGCGGTCAGGAAGATAGAGCAGCGGGTCAAGTTAGTATGATTTGAAAACCGTGCAAGAAAACCCGTTATGTGTGTGGGTTTTGGGTTAGCCCTTGCATGTTGTGTGTGTGGGTTAATCCTATCCCTTAGATGAGTGCTCTAGGGTTGAGGGACTCATCCAAGGGTGGTAGGTGGCCCAAGAGTAGTATAAATAGGGGTGGAGGGGTAGCCTCCTTCCTTTGAAGGTTTTTGAGGTTTTTGATGCTCCTTTGAGCTTTGCCCACATGAATGTGAGGCTTTGTAACCTCTCCTTCCAGAAATGAAATGTTTCCTCATATCATTTCTTTTCTTTGTGCATTTACATTACGCATTTAGATTACGCAATTTACATTATGCACTTAAATTCCGCACTTACATTCTTGCAAGTTATATTTATGCAATTTGGATTTGCCTCCCCTCCATCTAAATGCTGTTATTATAGGATGTCTTGACGGTGTTCATTTGGTTTTACATCTTTCTTACACCCATGGATAGACTAGAGATCAAGTTTTTTTATCAAATTGCAAATCTATCCAGAACTTGTTCTTCGCGCAGCAGTCAGTGTTTGATTTTTATAAAAATATATAAAAATCATTTTTAAGTTATTATTTTTTTATAAGGTTCATAACTAATATATACATTTGTATAAAATTTCTTGAGTCCACTGGTTGCACTGTTTGAGAGCTATGAAGTGAAAACCGAGCCTCAAACTTTCTTGTCGAAGTTCCTGACTGTCTGTATTGCTTGATTTTTAATTCTTCTTCTACAAATAATTATGAGGTAATTTTTGGTGGAGTGGTTCGAGTCTCTACTGCTCATAGGGACAAAAATTCCCAAAAATTTTAGAGGAACAAAAACTCACCAACCACCTGTTCCAACTGAGGACAATTTCTGAAAATCTGCTTTAAACTTTTCTGAAAAGAGACTTTGGTGTTTTAGCTTTATCTCTTTTAGAAAAGAAGTCTTTTGAATTGATTCCTCTTTTGTTTGGACACTTGACAACCAGGATTGTGATTAAAAACCCCTCACTTGATTCATGGTTCTTATCCATGCAAGCTAGGGGTACACATAGTTGTCTAATTGTTCTGGATTTTTGGAGGGTGTGCGAATCTGAGAAGCACCAGTTTGAACGAAAATATTTGGGTGCTTTAGATTTTTATTGCAAGAGTGTTTGTAGTACTTTGAGTGGGGGAAATTTTATTTGGGATCATTCACCCCCCTCTGATCGCCCTTTCGATCTTTCAATTAGTATCAGAGCCGGTTTTGCTCTTCCATAGATCTTGACCGGTCTCAAGAGCCATGGCGATGGACAAGTATTCCACCAAGCCTCCCATTTTTGCTGGAGTTGATTTTTCGTTTTGGAAATCGCGGATGGAGTCATACATCACTGCCCAGGGCTTCCTGATATGGCAGAAGGTGAAACTCCCGTATGAGGTTCCTGCTGATGAAAACGTCACAGCCGAAAATATAGCTGACGTTGAGGCGAACGCTAAGGCAAGGAACACCCTCATACAGGGTCTTAGCCGCAGTAAGTATGATAGGATTTCTCACCTTCGTTCTGCTCATGAGATTTGGGTGATCCTCGATGCTTACCATGAGGGCACTACCCAAATCAAGACGGTTCGACAGGACCAATTCAAGCGTGAGTTCAACAAGTTTGAACAGCACGCTGGTGAGAGTCTTGACGAGTGTTTTGGTCGGTTTACATAGATTTTGAGCGACCTTCGAGCAATCGGCTGCATATACCCTGACTCGGATAATGCTCGACATTTCTTGACCGCACTCGATCTTCTGTTTGGGAAATGAAAGTGACCACCATCAAGAACACCACCGAACTGTCGACCTTGACTCTTGACGGGCTTTATTCCCGCCTCAAGACTCATGAGATCGACGTCGTCTCGCGGAAGACGAAGTCTCAGTCGATGGCTTTGGTCACCGATCCCATTGGATCCTCTCTTCCTGCTTCTTCTGTTGGTTTCTCTCTCTCCGCCCTTTGCGAGCTAAGCGATGACCAACTGGAAAAATTTCCAGAAAATGAGCTTGCTCTTCTTGCTCGCAAATTTTCATATGCATACAAGAGAGTGAGAGAGGAAGAGAGGTGGGATGATCACCTGTTTCGAGTGTGGTGGCCCCAACCACATTCGAGCAAACTGTCCCAAGCTGGAGAAGGGCAAAAACGAACAAGGCGGTTCGGGCAAGAACGACTACATCGACAAGAACCACAACAAGAAGCCTCCAGTTCACGAGCCGGCGCGTGAGAAGAAGTACCGCAACTTCTCCAAGAACAAGAAGCTCTTCCACCGCGTCCTCGCCGCGCTTGACGACATCAATCTCTCCGACACGGAGACATGGAGCGACGAGGGCGAGGATGATCCGCAAGAGAAGAAGGGCGGCGATGACTTCTCCGGCATGTGCTTCATGGCCGACGCCAACGGCATCGGCGACTCGAGCTCTACAAATGACTCTGACGAGGTTCGCTCGGATGGGGAAGGAGATGTTTGGATTGTCGACTCGGTTGTTCTCGCCATATGACCGGAGATTCTCGATGGTTCTCTTCCTAGTTCGAGCCCCGGTGATGAGTTGATCACTTTGGGGATGCTTCTTCAGGTAGAGTCATTGCTAAAGGTATCATTTGCATTAATGACAATTTCATTCTTAAAGATGTTGCCTTAGTAAGTAAGCTGCAATACAATCTGCTCTCTGTTTCTCAGCTTATCGATGACTCTTTCGAGGTAAGCTTCAAGAGTAATGCGTAGAATCCTTGATTCATCGGGAGGGTTAGTTTATGTATTTCTAGATTTGGGAGAGTCTTTCGTGCTGATTTTTCTGCTTCTTCTGGAGATTCTCTTCGATGTTTGATTGCTTCTGAGTCCCGTGATCTCTCCTTCTGTCATAGGAGACTTGGTCACATTGGTTTTGATCATTTGACCCGAGTTAGCAGCCACGATCTCATTCGGGGTTTGCCCAAACTCAAGATGGTCAAAGACTTAGTTTGCTCTCCTTGCTGACATGGCAAGATGGTTACTGCTTCTCATCCTCCAGTCACCATAGTGATGACTGATGTACCAGGATAGCTTTTACATATGGACACTGTTAGTCCAGCTAGAGTGCAGTCAGCAGGAGGGAAGTGGTATGTTCTTGTCATCGTTGATGATTTTTCTAGATTCTCTTGGGTATTCTTCATGGCCTCGAAGTATGAGACTTTTTCTCACTTCAGGGGTTTGGTCAGTAGATTGTCTATTGAGCTCCCAGGTGCATTACGAGCTATACGCAGTGATAATGGCACGGAGTTCAAGAATCCCTTTTGAGAGTTTTTGTGTGGAGTCTGGTTTAGAGCATCAGTTCTCTTCTCCCTACGCCCCTCAGCAGAATGGCGTAGTGGAAAGGAAGAACATGACCTTGATTGAGATGGCTAGGACGATGCTAGATGAGTACAATACTCCTAGGAAGTTTTGGGCTGAGGCTATAGCTACTGCTTGCCATGTTTCTAATCGCGTGTTTTTGAGAGCACATTTGCATCTCACTTCTTATGAGTTGAGGTATGGGCGAAAGCCCAGCGTGTCTCATTTTTGCGTTTTCGGTTGCAAGTGTTTTATCTTGAAGTCTGGTAACCTAGATAAGTTTGAGTCTCGCTCTTTTGATGGTATCTTTCTAGGTTACTTGTCTTCTTCTCGTAGCTATAGGGTCTGGAGTGTTGATGCGCATAGGATCATAGAGACCTGTGATGTGACCTTTGATAAGGCTAGCCCAGGAGCTAGACCTGATGTTTCAGGCTCTTCTTATCCCTCCGAGACCATCTTTGAAGAAGATAAGGATGATGGAGATGATGGTATTCCACCGGATCCAGCCCTCTACACCGAGGTGCCTCCTGCTTCCATTTCTCGCACCTCGTGAGACCAGCCCTTGCCTTCGACTCTCCTTGGCCGAGTGGCTCTGCTCCTACCTCTTACGCTCAAGAGGTAGAGGCCACTCGCGCCTCGGTCCTCCCGCCATATTCGAGACGCCATCCTCCGATCGATGATTGGCGATTTGTTCGAGCGTGTCACACGCTCAAGAACGGGTCCGTCCTCCTTCGCTTTCACTCGCCTTCGTTGCCTCCTTTGAGCCGAAGGATGTTTCTCATGCATTATCCGATGAGTCGTGGATTAATGCTATGCATGAGGAACTTGAGAACTTTGAGAGGAACAAGGTATGGCAGCTTGTCAAGCCCCATCCGGTCATAATGTCATTGGGACCAAGTGGGTGTTCAAAACAAGCAGAGTGAGGATGGGGTTGTAGTTAGAAACAAGGCTAGACTAGTTGCACAGGCTTTTCTCAAAGTTGAGGGTCTTGACTTTGAGGAGACCTTTGCCCTGTAGCTAGGCTAGAGGCTATCCGAATCCTGCTTGCATTTTCTGCATCCAAAGGCTTCAAGCTTTATCAAATGGATGTCAAGAGTGCATTCCTCAATGGCTATATTGAGGAAGAGGTTTATGTCAAGCAACCTCCAG
Source organism: Otatea glauca (assembly GCA_036346275.1). Lineage (NCBI taxonomy): Eukaryota > Viridiplantae > Streptophyta > Magnoliopsida > Poales > Poaceae > Otatea > Otatea glauca. The sequence goes on along the minus strand of CM070721.1, from coordinate 13,162,463 downwards.
GATTCGAGAGCTCCAAGTTTCCGAGTCATGTATACAAGCTTTCCAAAGCTCTATATGGACTCAAGCAGGCCCCCAGAGCATGGTATAAGAGGCTCAAGTCTTATCTTCTCAGCCATGACTTTAAAATGGGCATAGTAGACAAAACTCTATTCATCCGACACCATGAGTCTCATTTTCTTCTTGTCCAGATTTATGTGGACGATATCATTTTTGGTGGCTCGTCTCATTCTCTTGTCTCTCAGTTTTCTGATGTGATGAGTATAGAGTTTGAGATGAGTATGATGGGCGAGTTGAGCTACTTTCTTGGCTTCCAAATCAAGCAGACTCGGGAGGGTACTTTCTTGCATCAAGGCAAGTATACCCGTGACCTCCTGAGGCGCTTCGATATGTCTGATGGAAAGCCAGTAATGACTCCTATGGCCACCACTGCTGTCCTCGAGCCCGATGAGGATGGTGAGCCTGCTGATCAAAAGGAGTTTCGGAGCATGATCGGCTCCCTCTTGTACCTCACTGCTTCGAGGCCGGACATACATTTCGCTGTGTGTCTGTGCGCTCGATTTTAAGCTTCTCCTCGTGCTTCTCACCGTCAGGCGGTCAAGCGCATCTTCAGGTACCTTCGTGCTACTACTGATTATGGTATTTGGTACTCTTCTTCTTCTTGTCTATCTCTTAGAGCCTTTTCCGATGCCGACTTTGCTGACTATAGGATAGATAGGAAGAGCACTTCTGGCACTTGCCAATTCATTGGAACTTCTCTTGTTTCTTGGTCATCTAGGAAGCAGTTCGGAGTTGCATAGTCCACCGCTGAGGCCGAGTATGTTGCCGCAGACCGATTGTCAGAGCAGTGCTCGATGAGATCGACCTTATGGGACTATGGGTTAGAGATAGAGAGTGTGCCACTTTTCTCGTGACAACACTTTAGCTATTTGCATTGCTAAAAACCCAAAGGCAACATTCCTGACCAAGCACATTGATATTAGATATCACTTCCTTAGAGACCATGTGGAGAAGGGAGATATTGCGCTCGCTTGTAGAGAGTGACCTCCGCTAGCCGATATCTTCACCAAGCCTTTGGATAGCTCTAGGTTTGTTGCCTTGAGGAGTGAGCTTGGAGTCGTGAGCCCATACGGCTTATCTTGAGGGGAGCTGGTTTGTATATTATGTACTATATATTTTCTTCCAAAGATTTTCTTTCTTCTTACGGGTGACTTTGGGCTTGTTTTCTTGAGTTGAGTTCACTCACTTAGAATTCGCATGCCTTGCATGGTCCTCTTATCTTGTGCTTTAGGTTGCTATCATGCGTGATTAGTCGTTCTCTCTTCTCTCTAGGTTGAGTTCCTCACACGCCTTATAAGTCTAGCAGTTTTGGGGCCTCCTGGGTAGACAGGGTCTGTGTGCACTCCTTAGTTGGGATCTAGAGTCAGCTTCCCTATGTCAGTCTCTGGGGAAGATAAGAGCGAGTCTGAGCCGTAGTGAGTCTCTTCTATCTTATCTATGCTCAATAGCCATCCAGTTTTGCAGTTTCTCGACTTCTTCTCCGCATTCTGTATTTCTGGTTTCAACTGAGTTCATTTGGGTCTTTCTTGAACTTAATTCTGCTAATAACTCAACTTGAACTAGATTTGTGCTTAAATTGACTCATATGCTGAGGGGGAGTTTGGGAATCTATTCATGCATTGCATATAGACTGCATTTTCTGTTTAATGAGCTTTGTCTAGTATGCAATTGACTCAATCTTCATGCTATACACCATGCTACATCATGTGAAGGAAATCACTAGCTTAGATATGTCCAAGTTCATTTAACTTGCTAAGCTTAAAAATGAAATAAGCCTTAAATGAAGAACTTGATGAAACTTGTTGCTTTTACTTGCTAGGTTTCTTCTCTAGAGGTTTGTGCCATAATTTGAGAAATTTTGGAGTTCTCTAGAGTCCCTATAGCAACTTGGGTGAAACTAGTTTGATTCATGCTAGAGTCCTTCAATTGCTTATAAATCATTGTGCTAAAAATGAAAATTAAACAAAATTGACTCTTCTTGTGCACATACGACTCAACACCTTGCATTCACAAGACCGCTTCCCATTGCACTTGGGATGAACTTGGAATACATCGTGTTTGACCTAGACCATCCTCTTAAGAGTTCATCTTGAGATGGTCGCATACGGCTTGAGTCAATTGGTTGTCAAAAGAAAAATGCAAATAAAAAAAACATAAGTGGGTAAAGAATGCAAATAATGTCAAACATTTGCACCCCACTATGTCTTGTATGATGATAAATCAAAAATTTGCATTAAGTGATAAATGAGCCCGAAGGACCTTGTATGCTCTTCTAGATTCCCCAAAGTGTTGAGTACGTTGAACTCTAGGTTTTCCTTCTGATCCTTAGAGTGGCTATTCTTCTATTTTTGAAACTAAAGCTAAGTGTTGCACTTGTCAAATATTGCTAAAAATGATATATTCAAAACTAAGCTCGTATTTGCACTTGGACATGTCTTAGTTTAGTCATCTTCTGAAATTGACAAGCTTGGTGTAATATCCTTCCATTTTGATCAATTGGATAATCTTCAAAACTCTTTCGATTGCATTTCTAGCATACATAAAAAGAGGGAGAAAATTCCATTTTGTTGCCTATATTGCCAAAAGGGGGAGAAAATGTAGAAAAGGCATCATTAAAAAAAAAGAGAGATAAAAATGTGAAAGCCTGTTGGTTCTTATGATCTCTTTAAATCTTTGCTATTTTTTATGGATCATAATCACATTTGGCACTTACGATTGGTTTTTAGAGCTTTTGTGGAAAACTTGCTCTTTCATGGTCTTGTTTCTAAATTCTTTCTCGCCAACTTGGTCATGAATTTATATCTTTCTCTCTGGACCAAGTTTGGCTTTGCAATCAAATTGCTTTCTTCTTCTCTCATTCAAACTCAAATTTATGCCTTTTGTGTGGTTTGTCAATATACACATCAAGGGGGAGATTGAAAGACCATGTGGAGGTCGATTCATTTTTGTGATGAGTATTTGACTTTATTTGAGCAAGGTGTGCTCAAGTTTGAGTTTGATTTGGATTTATTTTCAAGCTAGAGCAATCTGAGTGGTCGGCCTGAGACGATCGTCCGACCTCGAGTGGTCGGGGTGTGGTTGAGTCGGAGATCACCGTCGACCCGAGTGGTCGTCTTTGGTTGGTCGGAGACCGCCGTCCGACCGAGTGGTTGAGTCGGAGACCACCGTCCGACCGAGTGGTTGGTCTGAGACCACCGTCCGACCGAGTGGTGCGGGCTTTGGTGGCCTCGGAGACCAGTGATCAGACCTCGAGTGGTCGGGATGGAGACCAGTGGTCAGACCACGTGTGGTCGGGGTTTTGCTGGTCAGCGTAGTGTATTTCTTTCTGTTGAGATGGATATGTGTTGTTGGACATTGCTATGTGATGTGGTTTCCTTGTCTATGATGGTTGCAGGACTTTGGAGCTAGGTCATGGTGAGGCGAAGGAGATCAGGACTAGGCTGGGAGAGCTGAGGTCCAGATGATCAAGGTGTCGCCAAAGATGACTGAGGCCAGGGAGTAGCTGCAAGCCAAGAAGACAAAGGAGTGGATGAGATGCTAACTTGGAGCTGCTTTGATCAAGGAGGACCGTTGGATCGCGGTCAGGAAGATAGAGTAGCGGGTCAAGTTAGTATGATTTGAAAACCGTGCAAGAAAACCCGGTATGTGTGTGGGTTTTGGGTTAGCCCTTGCATGGCTATGTGTGTGGGTTTATCCTAGCCCTTAGATGAGTGCTTTAGGGTTGAGGGACTCATCCAAGGGTGGTAGGTGGCCCAAGAGTAGTATAAATAGGGGTGGAGGGGTAGCTTCCTTCCCTTGAAGGTTTTTGAGGTTTTTGATACTCCTTTGAGCTTTGCCCACATGAATGTGAGGCTTTGTAACCTCTCCTTCCAGAAATGAAATGTTTCCTCATATCATTTCTTTTCTTTGTGCATTTACATTACGCATTTAAATTACGCAATTTATATTATGCACTTAAATTCCGCAATTAAATTCAGCACTTACATTCTTGCAAGTTACATCTATGCAATTTGGATTTGCCTCCCCTCCTTCTAAATGCTGTTATTATAGGATGTCTTGAGGGTGTTCATTTGGTTTTACATCTTTCTTACACCCTTGGATAGACTAGAGATCAAGTTTTTTATCAAATTGCAAATCTGTCCAGAACTTGTTCTTCGCGCAGCAGTCAGTGTTTGATTTTTATAAAAATATATTAAAATCATTTTTGAGTTATTCTTTTTGTATAAGGTTTATAACTAATATATACATCTGTATAAAATTTATTGAGTCCACTGGTTGCACCGTTTGAGAGCTATGAAGTGAAAACCGAGCCTCAAACTTTCTTGTCGAAGTTCCTGACTGTCTGTATTGCTTGATTTTTCATTCTTATTATACAAAGAATTCTGAGGTAATTTTTGGTGGCGTGGTTCACGTCTCAACTTCTCACAGGGAAAAAAATTCCCAAAAATTTTAGAGCAACAGAAACTCACCAACCACCTGTTCCAACTGAGGACAATTTCTGAAAATCTGCTTTAAACTTTTCTGAAAAGAGACTTTGGTGTTTTAGCTTTATCTCTTTTAGAAAAGAAGTCTGTTGAATTGATTCCTATTTTGTTTGGACACTTGAAAACCAGGATTGTGATTAAAAACCCCTCACTTGATTCATGGTTCTTATCCATGCAAGCTAGGGGTACACATAGTTGTCTAATTGTTCTGGATTTTTGGAGGGTGTGCGAATCTGAGAAGCACCAGTTTGAACGAAAATATTTGGGTGCTTTAGATTTTTATTGCAAGAGTTTTTAGAGTACTTTGAGTGGGGGAAATTTTATTTGGGATCATTCACCCCCCCTCTGATCGCCATTTCGATCTTTCAAATTTTGAAATTTAAATTTGAATAAAAGGCCTAAAGACATGCTTTATACAAAATTTCTGTAAATATGCTTAGAAGTTAATGAAACTAATTTTTCTAGGATCCTTATGTTTCCAAGAATCCAAATATATAAAAATATTTAATTTTTATGCATGTTTGAATCATTTTCTATTTAAATCTTGCTTTCAATACACTAAGAATTTGAATATGTATAAGTGTATGAAAGAAATATGAAATGAGTGAGGTTTAATTTTCTGAATTTTAGAAAGGCAGTAGAATGCTTGAACTTGCCAAAATGATTAAGGAGTAAACTGAATTGAGATTTCCTCTAAGATTATGAAGTAACCCAAGTGTCAATTGTACACACACATATACATATATATATATATGTATATGTATATATAAATATGCATAGGAAATTAACTAGTTGAAATATAGATTTTATGGGCTCAAATCCATGAACAAATCTAGTAACCTAGCTTCATAAACTAAGTTTAATCAACCCCTTTTCTTTATGCATCGCTAGGATAGGTGCTTTTTGCACAGAACCCTTTATTTTATGTTCTAAATTTCTTTAATCTAGATAATTTTAGCATCTATAATTCAAAGTTATAAATATAAGAATTTATAATTTTAGCCTCTTGAATTCGTAATATAAGAATAAATCATCCGCAAGAAAACTCATGTTGTTCATCATAAGAAGCATTAACGCTTTGAATGCGTAATTAATTACATCATGAAGTCTTAAAATTTTATAATCCAAACCCTAAGAGATACCCCTGTTTTCTGCAGTTAATCTTTATTTGGTTTACTGTCTGTTTTCTTTTTGCCCTTATTGAAATTTGATATCTGCTATGTTTCCGTTTGATCGACGTATAGAATCCGACGTGCTCGAGGAAGAAGGCGATTCCGTCGTAGATCCAGATCTGGACCTAGACAGCGAGTTGCAAGGCAAGCACCCCCTTGATCATGTCGAGTCTGATAACTTACCTACAATATGTTGTTTTTGTCTATGTACTATGTATCCGGATAATTCTCCCTAGAAATGCTAATTTGGGTTTGAACTGTAGTTAATCCTGTAAATTATGGTTTACCTCAATCTGTATGAACATGTGAACCTTGTAAACCGTAGTTTGAACTAGACATGCTTAATGTCATTTTGGGTATAACCGCTAGCATAATATACCTGCTTAAGTTACTTGTCGTATGCTTTCAATCCTTTCAAAGAATGTATGGTCCTCTTTTGGGAAAATGTTGTTGGTATTTGGTTAAAAACCCAAAATAAAACTATGGTTTGACGCGGGCGATTATTGGCAATAGCCGGAGGTGCAAAGGGAGTTGCACGTAGTGTAGGGTGGAGTATCGCCTGTGTCGGATTAAGGACCGAGCAATGGGACGCTATAGATCCAAGAATTTCGTACAACCACGAGGGCTTGTATGGGCTAGTCTTAGCCTATTAAGTTGTTTAGATGTGGCTATGCATCTAAGGAAGGCGGGAGATTGCACAGGCATTCCGGTTTGGTTTGCTTGTAGGGGTTTGTACATACCAATGCAACGGTGTACGCCTTGCCATGAACAGAAATGTGGTGTTGGGTGTGATGAAAGTGGATCCACGACTTAGGTGAGTATTTCTGTTTTCATGGCGAGGGTCAAACGTCCCGGGCTGGTTCAAAGCCACGTCTAAATAATGTAACGGCTCTGTATGATCTCCTTGCCGACACACCAAAGGAAGTGTGTTATCTGGCCTGGCAAAAGAGGTTGATCATTCCTTGTGGGTAAAGCTGTACACCTCTGCAGAGTGTAAATCTAATCAATTAGCCACGTCCACGGTCAAGGACACTTGGTGAAGTCATTCCAGTGTTAGAGTTTTGGTATTTTCTGGAAAAATGGATTTGGGATGGAAACCAATTTTGCAACTAGCTTTTGTGTCAAAGGACAGACACCGGGGACTTTTGCAGTCGGGTAGACTGGGTTGAAAGACTTGAATAGTTGCTTATCAATTTATGCCTCAACTTGCCTATTTAAAGATGCGATGTTTCAATCTACTGTATTGGTATTTTTAAATGTTTATGCAACTGCAAAATAACCTATAACCTGCCTTTGCTTAGCCTGCATGATTAATTATTTTCATTTGTTAAACACTATAAGTCTTGCTGAGTACCAATGTGCTCAATCTTGCATCTGTTGTCTCAGAGGACGAAGCTTGCGAAGTGCCAGATGATTCTTGCTTTAACGCAGGGCACGGGGTGTTTGACGACGATTTTCCCTAGGTTTGCCAAGTCAGTTGCCTGAGGGTTAGCGGGCAAACAACGAGGCTTTTGGAGTTCTTTAACTCTCTATTTTCCGCTGTTCAGCCTTTGTAAATTTTAAACTCTGTATAATTATTTCCGCTTGTAATACATACTTATCAGTTTAATATCTTGTGGTTGTGATATGAATGTTGTAAACATGTGAGTGCTAGCCACTGATCATGGGACTAGTACAGTAATCACATGGAGGTTCCTGTTTGCAAGAACGGGGTCTCACACCAGAGTCCGCGTCGCCCTCAGCGTCCACGTTGCGCACGCCTCCCCAAGCCTATTTAAGGCTGTCAAGCCTCGTATCGTGTTCCCCTTGTTGCGCCGCACCTCTTGCTATCCTCACCATCGCCCAAGAGCCCACCATTCGTCCTCATGAGTTCATCGGAGCAGCTCCGCCGCGGTCGAGTGCTTTTTCTCCATTGATCCACCTCTTCGATCCATCTCCGTTGCAGCCAAGCACCTTCCCTAGTTCGCCGTGCCTTTCTCTTCCAGATCCGCTCTAGCCCGTGTCAGATCTGGTCGAGATCCGTCGGTTGCCGCGTCTTCTTCCCTAGGTCCAGCGAGTTTGCGTCACCGCCCTCGCCGTCGTTCTCCATCGAGAAGTTCGGACCGCCCGTTCTGTACCGGAGGCACCAGATCTCGCCACGTTGCTATCGTCCGCAGCCGTGGATCCCAGCCGTCTGATCCAGCCGTGTCATTGATGTGTGATACGTGGCCACCTGCGTCAGAATCCGTGTGCGCGCTCGCGTCAGCGCCTAGTCAGCCCTAGACCCTGTGAGCCCGGTCCACCGTGGACCAGGTGAGACCGTGGACTCGGTCCATGGACCAAGGGTCCCACATGTTAGCCTCTAAAACATTTTCCTACTTTATTTTATTTTCCAGAAATCCTTGCTGATGTCAGCATTGCGCAATAAAAGAATTTCCTTTAGAAAAATAATTCTAGAAAATATTTCTTTTTCTTTTTCTCTGAATTTAATCCTTCGGATGCTCGTTCTCTTTCATACGAATTCCGATTGAGGCGATTCAAGTTTCTAAATTTTTCTAAAATCAAGCTCTAAATTATAGAGCAATTTATTTTCAGTTTTGAGCTTGTTTGAGTCTCTGTTTGGTATTTATTTATTTTTGTTGCTTCTTTTTCCGGTAGACGTTAATTCCTAGGGAGCAAACGGAGACTTCGAAGACCAAGACTCAATACTAGATCGGCAAGGCAAGTCGTAACCTTTAATCATATTGAACCTACGTTTGCAAAGTAATTTGTTTTATACAATTGCATGCTATTTGTGTATCATTGATTATTTAATGGGAATAGCTATATACCTAGTTGACATTATGCCACCTTGATTACTGGAATGCCATGTATCCATTGTTAACCCTAGGTCAGGTCACTATTAGTTGGATATAATCATATTACCAATATTCGGTTATCGTAGCTATGCTTAGACCTTGTTAGTTGTACGATGGGATTCATATCACATGTGAATTAATGTTAATCTTGACTTAATGAGTATTGAATTGTGGCCGATAGCCACTGTTGTAAAATTTGTTGTACCATGGCAGGGTTGCCATTGGTCTTGGTTGAACGAAATTATTTTCCCTCGGCCAAGTGATTGTGCAGTAAAGGGGGTGCTTTCTAGCACATTAGGATGTGGATGTCTTGCCTGAGGCAACTTAAGGACTTAGTCTTGTGCACCATTGAACTGGGCCTAACTGTACTACCGCATGTTTGGTGTGGGACAGACCTAGCTGATTAATTTGCAATGTCTAGCCTTGAGTACTGCCAATTGGTGGTGTGGGTTCCGGGATGGATGGGTAGATTCTCAAAGCGCAAGAGAAGGCCCTATGGGGTGAAATCTTAGCGGCCAGTACCGAGTTTAGACAATGCATTGTAAAGGCTTTATCATGATTTCTCTGCCGGCACACCAAAGGAAGTGTGCTAATGGCCAGGCACAAGGAGAATATCATGTCTTGTGGGTAAAGCTGTACAACCTCTGCAGAGTGTAAAACTATTCGAATAGCTGCGTCCGACTCATGGACAAGCCCAAGAATTTCACATGAGGTATAGAGTATTTCATGAAATGTTGGAATGTGGAATTGTTAGGATGTGAACGGGGAGTCCACCCTTGTTTTGTTGTCTAAAGTTATACTATTGAATTTAGTTATCTTATACTTATTTTAGATGGTGTAGGGTCATGCCTCACCATTCTATTCATGTTATCTATCACTGATTTACTAGTTATTTATTATCTTTTCATAAATATGCTTTCAATCTATTTATTGTACTTCAATTCAATTTATTGCTTTCTGCAAAAGAACCATATGTCTATCCTTTGTCAAGCCTGCATGAATATATTGCATCATTTCCCTACGGCTTGCTGAGTACTTTTGTACTCACGGCTTTATGCCCTTGTTGATCAGTTGTTGAAGAAGGACCAGGAAATAATAAGTACCATGAGGATGAATATTATGAAGACTACGTGGACTAGGAAAGTGTTTCCCCAGACGATTTCTTGTGGCATGTCGAATAGCCTAAGTTATCTTTTCCGCTGCAATAGTTTATTTGTTTCTTAAGCCCTTAAGGTATAGTGGTGTAAACCTTGACCATAAGGTCATTTGCTTTATTTAATAATAATTTGCTTCTTCTTAGTTAATTCATCGTATGGAATGATTATGTTTCTACTGTGTGCACTAGCGTGATTCTGGACTAGTGCAGTATACACAGAGGGTTACGGATTTGCAAATCCGGGTCCCGACAATATCAAACCGTGTACTTGTTAGTTTGGACCTAATGGTTCCTTTGCCAGCAAGTCTGCCCTCATGACGAGATATAGGAACACAGATTGCTTGTATTTTACCTAGATAGTACATGTAGAACTCAAATATCTCTTCAGTCCCATAACCTTCAACAATACTACCCTCAGACTTCGACTGATTCCTCACGTATGACTTTAATATACCCATGTACCTCACGAACGGATACATCTAACGTAGGAATGTAGGTCCACATACACTACAAGAAACAGGGAAAAATTCGTGGGCCATAAACCCACGAATTTAGGCCAAAACCCACGAATTTAATTTAAATTCGTGAGCAAACCGTCGAATTTAGTTCACGAATTTAACTCGACGAAATTAATCAATTAAATTCATGGGTACCCATGAATTTAAGTTAAATTCGTGGGTTTCTGCCAAGCCCACAAATTTAACTGGGAATCTGAGTTAAATTCGTGGGTTTATTAAGCCCACGAATTTAATCTGTTAAATTCGTGGGCTATATAGCCCACGAAGTTAATCTGTTAAATTCGTGGGGGTAAAAAACCCATGAATTTAATCTGTTAAATTCGTGGGCTTAATAAACCCACGAATTTAATTTTTAAATTCGTGGGCTCAAGGATTTATTTAATTTATCCGAGAAACCGAGATAAATTCGTGGGTTTTTAATGGCTCACGAATTTATCAGCCATTTATACACAAATGTATATATATATATCCATATGCATCGCACTCAATACATATCAACTAAAGAAGAAAACAAAAGGCAAAAAGAAAATTGAAACTAAAAATTGCTAAGCGAAGAATAAGAAGGATCATCTATTTTGTTGAAATCTGATCAGAAACACTAACACAAAAGAACAAACTCCACAATGAAGTTCAAACGAACGAAGAATTAACAAACGAGACACCAAACCTATTACCTCTACTAAAATATTGAAACCAACCTTTTAACTCTTCAAAACCGGCTTAAAACTAAGTCACCGAAATGTACAAAATTTCGGCATGACCTCTCTAGTAAATAGGACATCTACTCAGCAGACAAAAAAATATTTGCGGTTATAATATATATATCAATCTCTCAAACCAGAAGGAGACATTCTAGCAGATCCTTAGATAATCCAATCACACATCCAACGACAATTTGTAAACTACGCAATGACGTACAACACATTACAACCGCAATAGATACAATCCACATTCCATTACAATAAGTCCATCACAATAAGTCGATCACAATGCATCCATCACAACAAGTCATAAAGTACAACAGTAATACACCAATAGAGCTCACAATAGAATTCATGCCTCGAGGTTGTTGGAGTTGTGGGCACTAGCACCACTGTCGACGCTGTTGAAGAATGTCATCGTTAGTACGTGCTGGAGGGCGTGACCTAGAAACCTGCAAGTTCAAGATTAACTTAGGTTGTGTTACAAGTAACATTATGCTGATTCACATGAAACAAGGTCAGAATAGTACTATTCAATCAAGATACAATATGAGAATATCAATATGACAGGTCAAGCTAAACAAGAATAGATACTATATATAAGAACTACACCTACGAGCTAGTCAAGATATGCTATAATAATCATATGAACATCAATCTCATATTCAATGAAGCATCAAAGTAATACTCTCTAGTATTAACAGAAGTTAACCATCTAGTTCAAGGCCAAGATTACAACTAAAATTATTTAATTCAACTTCCAAAGACCCTAATTGCATCACTGAGTATTCAAAAGATAACAAACAGTGAAAATAGTTCAAAGAAGCAATTAAGAGTTTTGGTAGTCATTTTAAGAGTTCAATATACAAAGTACAAATATAAAGCATTCTACAAGGATAAACAATCAGATTGTACATGGGCAAACAACACATTCTACAAGGATGCCATATAAAGCATTTAAAACATAAGTTTACAATTGAACAAGTTGTCTTTAGATAACTTTTCAATTCCAACAAGTCAGCACAATATAAGGTTCCAAATCAAAAAGTTATTAACAGAAAGAAAAAATCAAATAGCACGTAATGGGTTAATAATTTGGTAAACCATCACATATCTACAGGAGCACAGCAATGAACTTTCATAAGCACACAAGTAAACCTTTTCAAGTATGAACATTGAGATGATTTGTTCAAGGTTTAAGAAAGAGTTGTCTAAATGTCCTAAAATCGACTAAGATCATTTCAACTGAAATTATCACTATTGCAACAGATTATTCAGATTGATATATACTAAAAGAATGAACTAAATTTCCTACAGAAGCATCTGTCCATCCGCTGCACATCGACTAAATTGCAACTAATGTTCCTAAATTTGAGCAAGAGGAAGGAAGGGAGGGGGCAGGTAGCTCACCAAGGTCATCAAACTCCACAACAAAGTTCAAGCGAACGAAGAATTAACAAACGAGACACCAAACCTATTACCTCTACTAAAAGACCGAAACCAACCTTTTAACTCTTTAAAACCGGCTTAAAACTAAGTCATCGAAATGTACAAAATTTCGGCATGACCTCTCTAGTAAATAGGACATCCACTCGTGGACAAAAAACATTTGCGGTTATAATATATATATCAATCTCTCAAACCGAATGAGACATTCTAGCGATTCTTAGATAATCAATCACACATCCAAAACGGCAATTTGTAAACTACGACGCAATGACCACCACCACCGTCGTATTTGTTGAAGATGTCTTCTATGATGTCGTCGTTAGTACGCGTCCGGAGGGCGTGACCGTAAAACCGTAAGTTCAAGAATTGACAAACTTAGCTCGTGTCGCAAACTTAGAATGTTTTCGACATCCATACCGTGGTGTCGCCCGAGGTGGCTGCAGGGCCCACGGGTTGAAGTACATAGGCATTACTTGGCCCGCATAGGTGGTGGGTACATGTAGAACGGGTTTGGAGGCTGGGAGCCCTGTAAGGCATATACAGGTACATTATGCCACATATAAATCATTCATTCAAATTTTGAATAACGAATTGAACCGATCTGTCTTTACCTGTGGTGCCTCTCCTGCAGAAGGTGGCTGCATCTGTGGAGTGAACATGTAGAAAGGAGGAGGAGGCTGGGAGCTCTGTGGATCATAGTTTGTGATATAAAGTATACATAATAGAGTTTTTTAAAAATAAAGAATGCATGAGAATATCATATAACCTGAGGTGCATCTCCTAGGGGTGGTGCCTGCATCCCAGTAGGGTTTATGAAGGACGCCGGGGGAGGCTGAGCACCCTGTGATGCTTCTCCTTGTGGTCGCATGCAATACACATATTCAGCTCCTCCAGCGAATGCTTGCTTCAAGAAAGCATCCGTGATCTGCCCCCATTCCCTTGAGTGTCCCCCATCACTGCTCCATCCGTCATACACCGCCCTTCGATCGTCACCCATTATCAAAGCTAAACAAATGAAACAATGTCAATGTACGACCGTGGCTTAGGTGACAAAGACAACCCTATTAGGAAAGATGTGTTCTAAACCCACCCAAGAATGGAGGCTATTGCATGCGACCTGTGACGTGCGCTACGAACCGAACGAAATTTTGGCGGCATAACCCCGCTGTTCTCCAAACGCACGCCTGATGCTGGTGCGTCGGAGAACAACAGGGTTATGTGGCCGAAATCACGTTCGGATCGCTCGCATGTCACAGGCCCTATGCAACAACCAACATTCTCGGGCTGTCCAAAATACGCTGGACAATTCCGGAACCGCGCACCTCACAAGCAAATGTGAGATGCATTGTTCCCAAATGGGTGACACCTAGGCTCTCTACTGTTCGACACAAACTCTAAACTCTAACGTTATATACAACGGCAGCGAGAAAATAAACATATATATACCATATGCAGAGAATATAAAATGAGATGAAATAAATTCAAATGAATATAAAAAGAGATGAAATATACCTTCTCCAACGTCGGTGGGGTGTCGCGGAGGGTCCGGGAGGCGGGTGGCGCCAATGACGGAAGGCGGCGCCGGCGATGGCGCGCAGTGGTATGGTACGGTGGGCGGGCGGCACCTGGCGGGCGACGGCGGCGCGCAGGCGGAGTGCGGGGCGGCGACGGTGGTGGTGGTGGGCGAGGCGGCGGCGGCGGCGGCGGCGGGGCGGCGTTCGGGCGGCCGAAGGGGCATGGTGCAAGGGAGGGCGGGCGGGCGGCCAGGCTGGCGGGCGATCAGACGGCGGCCGATCGGGCGACGGGCGACAGCGGCTGGGGTGGAGTGGGGGGCGCGCAGCGGACGGTTGGGGCGCGGGCGACGACGCGGGGACAGGTGGCCGCGATGCGCAGAGCCAAGGCGGGCGGGCGGGCGGGGCGAGGTGGGGCGGGCACGGCAACGGCGGTCGAGGCGCGAAGGCGGCAGCTGGCGGCGGAAGCGGCAGCGGGTGAGGGGAGAGCAAACAAGACAATGAGAGGAAGCCCGATGGGCTTTTCAATTCGCTGTTAAATTTGTGGGTGTATTGTGGCCCACGAATTTAAATAAGTAAATTCATGGGTAAATTGTGGCCCACGAATTTAAATAAATAAATTTGTGGGTGTTATTGTGGCCCACGAATTTAAATAAGTAAATCCGTGGGTGTTATTGTGGCCCACGAATTTAATTAAAAACGTGGGTTTTATAGAAACCGACGAATTTAAATAAATAAATTCGTGGGTTTTTTTTGGCCCATGAATTTTTCTTTGTTTCTTGTAGTGATATCTTAATATCTCTAACAAGGTGAACAACAAGTTGGACCATGACGTTGAAGAACGATGGGGAAATGCATCTCAAGCTAACATAGAGTCTGCATCACCTTACTCTGTAAGTTGTCTAGCATATCAGGGTCAATAATCTTGCAAGAAATCATATTGAAGAAATAACATAGCTTCGTGATTGCATCCTTGACATCCTCTGGTAGAATATTTCTGATTGCAACAGGGAGCATTTGAGTCAAAAAGACATGACAGTCGTGGGACTTCATACCAAGCAACTTCAAATCATCCATGGATACAAGCTTCTTAATATTTGAGGAGTAGCCCGATGGAACTTTAATACCTTGGAGACACTTGCAGAGGTCTTCTTTCTCCTTCTTGTACAGGGTGAAGCATGCAGGGGGATGTACGAACCTTTTCCATCCTCCTCTATCACTACAAGCTTGAGCCTGATTCCCATGTAGCCCATGTCGTGGCAAGCATTCACACCATCCTTGGTCTTCCGAGGTATGTTCAGCAGGATGCTAACCAAATTATCGTAGACATTCTTCTCAACGTGCATGACATCAATACAATGCCGGACATCTAATCCTTCCAGTATGATAAGTCCCAAAATATCGACGTCTTCTTCCAAATGGTCCTAGGATGAATAAATTTACGGCTCTTTCCATACTGAACATTGATATCATCAACACGTGAATATACTTGCCTTCCATTCATAGGCTGCAGGGCCGGATGAACTTCCCTCTTCCCATCAAATTTATCATCCATCTTACGGTATCGATAACTTCGAGGTAGAAACCAACGGTGACCCATGTACACCATTTTCTTCGAATTCGACAGCCACAAGCTCTCAGTCTTCTCATCACAAATAGGGCACACTTTCGCTCCCTTCGTACTGTAGCCCACCAAATTATCAAGGGTAGAGAAATCATTTATGGTGCAAAATACCGTAACCTGTACGGTAAAATGTTCTCTTTTGTATGCATCCACACCGCGACCCCCTCATTCCACAATTTTACCAAATCCTCGATCAGTGGTGCAAGGTACACATCAATATCATTTATCGGCTGTTTCGGTCCTAAGATTAGCAAAGACATCATGATATACTTCCGCTTCATGCACAACTGTAACAACCCCTATTTTTGCATAAATGCTGAAATGAGAATCTATGTGTATACAGTACTAGTTCCATGATCAGTGGCTAGTACACAGATTTACAATAATTGGAATCACAACCATACATCATAATATTAAAGCGGAAGCCATTTATACAATGTAATTTTTACAATTTAGAGTATATATATAGCAGCAGAAGAAGCAAAGTCTTGTAGTGTGCCCATCCAACCCTCAGGCAACTAACAGGCATAAATCCCTAGAAAGATCGCTTTATTGAAACTCCCGTATGCTGCGACGAAAAGTATTCTTTGGAGCTTTGTTTTCTTATCCACCTAAAACAACATAATAAGTAAGGTTGAGTACTTTCGTACTCAGCAAGACTTAAGGTGGTATTTGAAACATGTAGTAATACAGGCCATGTCAAAGGATGCTTCTACGGTTAATTTGCATAAAGCGATATTTGAATTTTTAAATCAAATTATAATTTAGAAACATAATTTATAAAAGCAAGTTTAACTGATATGAATGTAACAGGTAGAGCATAAGTAATAACTCACAGTCCTCCATGACGTGAGCTTCGAGACGACAAATACCTGCCAACACCATTATTTGCCAAAACAAGGCAAAACAGATGAAAACCAATCCATTTTGAAAATAATAAAACAACTAACTAGTGTCAGTTCACAAAGTCTCCCATAACCGTGGGCACGGCTAATCGATTAGATTTTCACTATACGGAGGTGTACAACTTTACCCATAAGAAATGATCAGCTCTTTGTGTAAACTATTAGCATACTTTCTTTTGTATGCCATAGAGAGATCATAACATAACCGTTACATTACGTAGACCTAACTTTGCACCAGTCCGGTGACGTTAAACCCTTGCTATGGTGGTAGAAATACATATATATATATATAAAACATGGTATCATCTTCACACAAATAGTCGGGCACCGTTTCTCCCCATAGTAAGGTGTACACTATTGTATCGATATGCATTTATCCACACCGAGGTGTGGAAGCCCCTTCAGAGGAAACCGAATCGATGTGCCCGTACTACTCCAGCCTACCAATGTGCAAAGCCAGTTCTAAGTAACTTAATAAATTAAGGCTGTCCCATACCAACACTTGTGGTTGTACGAATTTCCCTTGGATCATACAACACTACGTTCGGTCCTTGATCCGACATGAGCAATAATCTCCCCCTACACTACGTGCAATTCCTTTTGCACCTCCGGCTATTGCCAATAAATGCCCACATCAAAACCATAGTTTTATTTTGAGTTTTTAGCCAAAATACCAGTAACCATCAATGTCATATCCAACATTTTTAAATTCTCAAGAAGCAGTTTAATCTGACTATCTAAATTGTCGCTACTAAAGCATGGCTAAGCATGTTCAATAGGTAATCACATATACCCAGGTTGACATTATATATTGTCTAACCCTATTCTAGTGGTTACCAAGGTTCACATCTCCATACTTATCAAGGAAGTTCCATGAGATAACAGGTATATCTACCAGTACCACAAAATAGCGAATTTATAGAAAATAAGCGCATGCATGAAACAATTTGATAAATAAAAGGAAAATTAAATACTGGGATCAATGTGATCAAAGGAGTTGCTTGCCTTGCTTATTTGTTGTTTACGATGACGTCATGGTCGCAGCCAGCGTTGTTGACGACGGAGTTAGTGATGTCGAGTTCTACACGTTGCTTGATGGAAATATAGGAAACAATAAACTTTAATAAGGGCAAAATGAAGATAGACAGAAAACCAAAGACAACTTGCTATAGAAATCAGGAGTGGTTAGGGTTGTATGATTTCGGGTTCTCGCGTTTTAGTCGATTATATATATATATATATATATATATATATATATATATATATATATATATAGGAAGCCTTTTCCGTACTCTCAGGAGTACATACTCCCACATCTAATATACCACTTAAATGAATGCTTTATACACCTTTATCACTTTTGGTATACTCCAATAATAATTCTAATATACTCCAATGCAACATGGTTGAAAAAAATTCATCAGAGCACTTTATTTTTTTGCTATATACCCTTTTGCATATGTAAAACGAATATATAAACAAATTATACTATAAATAGTGGACTTTAATAAAATTTTTCATGGAACTCACTTTGGAGTATCTTATAATCAGTATTAGAGTATACTCAAAAGGATAAAGAGGTATAACAACATCATTTAAACGGTATACTAGAGGTGGGAGTACGTACACCCAGGAGTATGAAATCATTTTCCTATTTCCTATATATATATATATATATATATATATATTGTTAGCAGCTCTTAGGTTAAGCAATGATATAGTTTCCTTTATAAATTATCTATTCTTGTTTTACAAATTCAATAGGCTAAAAATATGTATTTTCATATTGATAATTTCAAATTCAAGATACTAAAATTATTTGAATTAATAGTATTAAAACATTAGTCATTATGTAGGATGTGTATGAATAGTACTCGACTTTAAATGATTTCACATAAGAAGTAGTTTCGTATATGTTAGGTCTGTTAAGTTTAGGCTTTTGATTATATATTCACGATTTTAAGAAGGTTCTGGTGATACAAATATCTTAATTATTGATTTATTACTTATTATTAAGTTCATTTATTCATATTACGGATTTCAGAGATCATAATACTTAGGGTTATTTTGCTAACAGGATTTATATGCAAAGCATGATGAAATGAGATTTTTTCTTCAGAATAGGGTAGTCTTTACTTTGAATTTCTATGTTGATTTTATAAATTTTGGTATTTAGACGAGATGTTTTATTCATTGCTGAATTAGCTTAAATGGTATTAAAGTTTACATTATAAGGAGTCAGAGTTCTTTTTAGGTTTGTGACTGCACTTTACATGATTATTCAATCATTTTTCTGACATTAGTAGGGTGTGATCCTAGAAATGTTTTAGAACTGATTTTACATTATTTTGACTTTAGCCACGATAGTTTATAGGCATATGAAGATTAAAGTCTTTTATAAACTTAATTCAAAATAATTCTTTTTGCTGATTATCATGATCTTTTCTTTAAGAACATGCTGAGGTTTGCCCTATCTAATCTGATACTTAATTTATGAGGATATATATATATATATATATATATATATATATATATATATATATATATATATGAATGCATATTTCAGCTAAGAGACTCAAGCATAAGCTATAACCCATTTTAATGACTTTGGTGGAACATATGGTCTGATTATATAAAATCTGGTTTTTCATGAATCATGACATTACTTTTTATTATTATATATATATATTCCTTTATATGGATAAAGCTTATGGTCTTTATACAAATTAAATTTGTGCATATGAGACATTTTATTGTTTTGTATTCATAAACATTTCAATAACAATAAATCAGTTTCATGATCCATTTTGAATTATATGCATATATATATATATATATATATATATATATATATATATATATATATTACTGCTAGTTACGTATATGTATATCTTTTACACTAGGGGCACATTCTAATCATGAAATAATTCAAGTCAAGTTCATTTCTTAAACATTTTGGCATATTCAGTTAACCTACTGACATACTAGTATATAGAAATCATCTCTACTCATTTTAGATTTTTCTTGCACAAATTATTCATTCTTGAATATTTAGCACATTGAAGTTAACCTTTACTAGAAGATGATTCCAAACAAGTTGAAATTCAAATACTTTTACATATTTGGGTTGCTAGAAGTATAAGGATTTCATAAAAATTGGTTTCATTCAAATCTAAGCATGCTTGCAGAATTTTTGTACATAGCATATTTTGAAGACCTTTATTTAAATTTAAATTTACAGAGAATTCATTTTCAAAATATTTTTGCATATTCAGGATCTACATGATTTTAGATAAACATATAAATTTTTTCATATTATTTGGATTAAATATGAAAAATTTATAAACAACAGAAGTTGGCTCGGTTATAAAAATTCAAAGAAAATGGAAAATACGCCATCCTTTCAGTGAAGACGTCTTTTCTTTTTCACGGGATTTTCTTTAAATACCGACCGACTACCGTGTGGGACCCCAGGTTAGTGAGGAGGAGAGGCGACTGTGAGATGGGGTGGCTAACGTGGGGGACCCGAGCGTCATTCACCCGAGGCAGGGGAGTATGGAAATGGCCTAGCCGCCGGCGATCCGACGCCAGAGACGGTGAAGCGGTGGCACAATAGGGACCAGTGGGTCCTGCGCATCTAGGGTAGGTCTCGAAGCTATCGGTGGTGGCCGAAATTGGTGCGCCACAGAGATGAGGCGACAGCGGCCATGGCGGTCAAGTTGATTCGGCGAGAGATGGATGGACGGGTGTGATCGGTTCCGAAATTAGTATCTACGGGTCCTGAACATTCCATTTTACCTGCTAATGGCCGAAGGGATTGATTGAGTGAGCTCGCCACCGATCACCGGCTCTGGAGGAGAAAGACTGCAGGGGCGACGATGTTCGGTGCAAGGATGCCTAAAAATAATTGAGGGGTTTTGATCCTCGTGAGTCACTGATGCTAGAATACGAAGGAATTTGAAGATAGCTCAGTGTATCAATAGAATTTAGTCTTGGTTCAAGCTTTAGGGTTTTTCGGCTACAAGGCAAATTGGAAGAAATTCGTGTTGCTTGGTGGATAATGGTAGATGAATATTGAGGGGAAGTAATTAGCCATTCCTTGTGAACCCGGGAGTGCCTTATATAGCTGAAAAGGTGATGCAGATGAGCCCGCCCCTGGTATGAACCCGATGAGATATCTGGCAGCACTGCACAGGAGGAGGTATGGGTGGTGCAGCGGGAAACACGGTGAGGCTGCTGCGTGGCGAAGTCGTGGCAGGTAGGCATTGGCCAGACGATGCAATTGGCAGAAGATGAGGTATGCTATAGGAAGCACGAAATCGGCTTTGGGGCTTCGAAAGTCGAAGGAAGAAGACGACTACGCGTCTCACTGGCAGATGGGCCCAACAGTGGTCCGGGTCCTACGTGTAGGTGTGATAAAGTAAAATCAGAAAATGGGCTATGAACAGAACGAGTTTAGTTCATTCAATCGGTTACCAGTCTTTTCAACAATTTTTTCAAAAGTTTTCTACATGATGTTTGCATAATATTATTTATCATGTCAAATTTTCAGACCAAAATAATGAGTAGATAATTTATAAAAATTCAGACAAAGTACTGTACTCAAAATTCTGTTTTCTGTTTTTAATTTATCTGGGAGTTTATATTTCGTAGAAAATTTTTAAAACTTTTTTTAGAAGTTTCCCAAAGTCATATAATCCTTCAGGAAAAATTTAAACTTGATATATCTTGTATTTAATTTATAAAAATTCTGACATTCTTACTTTTGGATTTTCAGCTTTTCCGATTTTGAATTTTTAAATATAACAAAATAGATTATTAATTTTTCAATTTTTACTGTTTATGTGACTACCAATCCAGAATATAATATAAATTTTTTAGGTTGAGATAAATTAATATTATTTTTATTAAATTCTGACACTGTCACTGTTGTTAGTCAAGAATCATTAATTGGCCTCCCATCTCATATTTTATTGCTTTGATATGACTTTCTAAATTCAGAATTAAGTCTCTGAATATTTCTTGAGTTTAAATAAAATTCTTACATATATTATTGTTATAAACTTTTATCCTTTTCTTTTGTCTATTACTTAAGTTTATATTCAAGGATTTCTCCATTAGAGCAAAAATCAAGAAAATTTAGAAAAAGTCAAGAAAATTCAGAAAATATCAAAAATTGCATCATTAAATATAATTAAATTTTAAAATTTAGTTTCTCATTGTACTTTAAGTTTTGCATTGAAGAGAAAATGAATTCAATAGAAATAAAAGATTTTCTTAAGAACCAAAATTTAGAAAATTTTAGATTTATAGAATTTCAAAGTAAAATTTTTTTTACAACTCATTTTCATAGTTTGTTTAATTTGTAAAGAGGAGTTTTTATATTGTAGCTCATTCTTTTATTAAGGTTGGTTTTCAAGAAAATAAGGAAAAGATAATGATTTAATTCAAAATATTGATTTTAATTAAAAGTTTTCATTTAATTTAATTTCATTTTAAAATTTAAAATTTTATTTTTCTTGTTTTTGAGATTTTTGGGATGTTACAACAACCAAGGATGGAGATTTTAGATACACAATAGAACTGTGACTCTTGCTCATATTACCAAACGGATTCATTCCATCGGTACTCAATCCAAATCTTATGTTCGTCATCTAGGCATCAAATTCCTCATGTTTCCAATCGATCTTTCTCCATTGAACCGAATCAGTGGGGTGTTTCAACTTGCCATCTTCCTTTCGAGATTCATAATGCCAACACAACAATTTTGCTTCTCTGGGATTTGCAAACAACCGCTCCAAGCGGCGAATGATGGGCAAGTACCACAATACCTTGGCCGGTGCCCCTTTAATGACCTCTTCACTGTCGTCGCACTGGCTCTTATGCTTCTTGTCAATATGCTTATTTTTTTGTTTGTACCGAGGTACACCACAAACTGGACAAACGTGCAGTTCCTTATGCGCATTACGATACAAGATGCAATCATTCGAACATGCATGTATCTTTTCTATTTCCATTCCCGTGGGACATAGTAGCTTCTTCGCTTCATAAATACTTGTTGGCAACTCATTTCCCTCTGGAAGCACATCCGATAGAAGAACTAAAAGTGCATTGAAACATGTATCTATTCAACGGTGTTTTGCCTTCAGTGCGAACAATACAAGGACCGAACCCAACTTGGTGTATTCTGCTTTGCAACCTGAGAACAACGATTTGGCATCGTCTTCTATCAAGCTTTTAAACTTTTCAAACTCTCTTTGCATGTAATTTCCCTCCAAATCCCGTAACATTTGTTCTAAATTGTCCTCCTCAAACATATCATGTTGCAAATCGTCATCAGGTTCCAGCATGTCTTTGTTGCATACCGGAAGGGTACTACTTATCTCCCCGTGATGGATCCAACACATTTAATTCCTCACGAAGCCACGTCGAATCAAGTGGTCTTCAATTTGAGCTGAGTTGTTAAACAATATATGAAGTTTACACCCCTCTTTACCATATCTTCTTCTGCAATTTTTTTAAACTCCTAAACACCCTCTAAAATTCAGCACTCACAAGGCTTTTCTGATACATCCATCCTTCACAGTTCATCTGCAATTAAACTACGCACAATAAATTAAGGAAAAACTGGAGCGACAGCTAGCTAGCTATTTTGAATATTGAGACTTCAATTTGTTAACTTTGCAAAATAGAGGACGGGTTCCAAGATATATAATTTTACTCCCGATACCTTCTTCCCTAGTTAAGAGATTCCAATTCCCTAGTTAGGAGATATACATTTGAAACATCAACAATGATATCGAATTACCTAATTAATGCACTAGCTTGCAAATCTTATGACTTCAATGAAACAAATGTTCTCGTCCAATGTCATCTTGGATGGGATCTCAGGGGGTGCATCTGGAGCTGGTGTGCCATTACAGGTGCGGAGGGTGATTTCTCGCTTCTTTGCATTTACCTCTCGTTTTAGATTTCAGTAATTGAAGTGCGTGTAGTTTACTATTGAGTAATTCTCTAAATGCCATTTAGACTCCACAAGAACATTGAGTCGATAGCCTTGTTGTCAGATGGAGCAGAGAATAGGCATGAACATTTAGCAGTAGGTCAATTACCTATCATTAATTTCTAGTGTTATGTACTATGATTTTTCCCTCGGACTGATATAATTACATATATTTTGTTGTCCTCAATTTTGCCCCTAATGGTGGTCCTGCAGACAACGCTGGTGGCGTGGGGGGAGACAAGACGAAGGGTGGCTTTGCCTACGTGAGGAGGCACGGCACGGCGGAGAGCGAACGAGAGCCGAGTGCCCTAGACAAAGGATGGACAGGAGCTTAGTCTTTAAGCCCACATTGTATTTTCATCTTGGCTTTGCCACTGAGCACAGAAACCATCAGTAGTAGTGTATTGTACTACTCTATGAACCCAACACGAAGCTCCATTCTTCTAGATCAATTGGAGAAGCAAACACTTAAGAAGCGAGAATCTAAAGCAAGAAATAGAACATTCAATCGAAGGATCTGAAGGGATATCATTCCAGGAAGAAGATCTCGAATTGGTGGGGACCACCTTCCAACTTAACCTATCAACCACGCCATCGCCTCACCTCGCTAGTTCCTTAGACTTTGCCGACGAACGTCGCTACCGGACCTTTCTCCAACTTCGACTAGTGGAGGACGACAACGACCACAACCGCTTCTACCTCCTATCCAGCGAAAACTCCAATGACTAGTGGCGACCGCATAGTTGAGCCCCCGGGCGAGGCCGTGGACGTAGTTGTAGCCATGAGAGCTGAGCAATGACAATGGAGACAAACTCCTCTTCGACGGTGAGGAGGAATATAGGGGAGGCAGAGGCGTAAGGTGGTGTTGGTTCTTGCTGCCGTCAGGATCATCTCGATGAAAAGCGACGATGAGCGCAAGGGCATTTTCATCTCTTCACCTAGGTTAAATGGGAGAAAAACAAGGAAATTGAATAGAAAATGCAAAGATGGTATATAATCAAGGATCTCATGTAAATAGGGGTATATTATTAGTTACCTTGGGAAGGATGGTATATATTAGATTGCCATCTGTAAGGAGGTTATATAGTCTATTCTCTGTTTTTTCTTTCGTGCCTCTCCCTCAGTATCATTTCCATATTTCGAGTAAAAAGTGTTGTGAAGTATACATTGTTAGATTTCCAAAGGAATTATAAATATTTGTGAAATTTGATAATGTCAACTAAATACCAATTGAAATTGTAAAATGGCTTACTTAACTTAACCGAGCCCACGTGTCATCGACCCATTATACCTAACGGGGCTTAACTAATTTTAACTAACGTAATTAACGCTAACTACTGGGCCCATTTGAAAGAGAGAGAGGGAGAAAAAAGGAGCAAGCTGGACACCATGGCCAAGCTCACTCCCGAGCTTGTCGATGGTGAGGTAGCTACAGAGAGGTTAGGGCGAAGCCAAAAATGGAATAAGGGCATCAAGATGAAGCTATGGGCAACAGCGGTGGTTGGAATAGTGCATTGAGTCAGCGGTGCAACAACAAGAGGCAGCAGAGGCTTTTAGGTCGATGATGAACTAGGTGAAAAAGAGCAGCTTAGGTCGACTGAGTCATCATGTTAGTTAGCGGGGACCCAAGCGAAGCTACGGTGATAGGCACGGTGTAACAGCCTCAAAATTAATAAAATAAATAAAAGTGAATTAAAAGTCTTTTGTGAATTATTTCTGAATTTTCTGGAATTATTAGAAATTCTTTTGGCTTTTCTTTAATAAAAGAAATTGGATTAAAGGATATAGTAAAATGATAAAAATAAAAAGTAACAATGCCAAGCCAACAAAAATCTACGAAAGTCATAAAAAAATATTAGGGCTCTCTACAGCCAGATTAAGGCGGTGGAAGACCTAGATCAATTAAAATATAATTTAATTAAAACAAATCCTGTAAAAGAAAAATCAGGACAGAAGGTAAAAAAAATTTGTAGAACGTTCAGGAGGCTATCCTGCATTGAGATGTTTACCCTGTTGACATCAGTACAGTTCCTACCTCATGTAAAAATATCAAAAATTTACTGACTAATTTTATAATTTTAAAAATTCGAAAATAGTGAAGAAATAAATTAGAAAATAGTAATGTCAGAATTATTAAACATTACATACTAAGCAATAAAATCTGACAATTTTAAATACGGTGTAGAATACCATTTCAGACTCTCATAAATTTTTTTATAAAATCTTAACTTCAGTTCGATCATCAATTAAATGAAAAACTGAATGGGTAGAAAAGTAAAAGCTACATTGTCAGAATTATTTAAAATTCTATACAGAGCATAAAAATGTGAAAGTTTTATTGGAAGCTGGTAGTTATCTTGCTGACTCATGGTAAAATTTTTATAAAATCTTGAGACATTTTGACCACCGAATTTGTTGTTTTGATCCCGTTCTATCCAGAGCCTTCACCCGAGTTCTCTGGTTTCTCTCGCTGACAAGTGGGCCTAGCCAGGCAGCCAGCCAGCTCATGCGCCAGTCGCTGCCACCTCGCCCCCACACGTCAGCGTCTCTCCCGCGCCTTCTTCTCCCTCTCTGCCCTCTCTCGCTGACGCCAGCGCAGCCGCCGATCTTTCTCGCGCCAGCTCGCGCCGAACCAACTCCATCTCCCCATATAAAAGCAGCGCGCGACGTCGTAGTCGACTCACTCATCTCCCTGTGAACCTCATTTCGCTGCCTCGCCCGTTCATCATCCCCAGCACCGGCGAAACCTAAAAAGGGGAAAAGTTGGCAATGCGCCGCTATACTCGATTTCGCCTCGAACCAGCTGAGTCGAAGCCTCCTAGCACCGTCGGAAACTCACCCCACCTTCAGATTGAACCTTTCTTCTCTGACGAGCCCCCATGATGAGCTTTTTATTCCGCCGCCACTGCGCACGGTGAGACCTCCTTTCCGCATTCTCTTTTGTTGAATCAAGTACTAAAATGGCTCATGCTTTATCCCTTGAGGCTCAATTTGGTGAAAATGAGGCTAGGATGGCCCTAGTTTCGCATCGCCGCCGGTCGGCCATGGTGACCACCGCACGCACACGGTGGCGCCCCCCTTTTCTTTGTAGCCGACAGCCAAAATGGCATCCCGTAGTTGCTCATGAACCCAGTGAAGCTCACCTTGCCCTCCCCTTAGCTCGCCGCACCTTTCTTCCTCCGCACTGTCAATCGGCCATGGCCGCCGACGCCCCTCAAGGTGGTACGCCGTCTCAGGCCACCTCCGGCCGAACCACCACCGCCCACAAGTGCGCATGGACGCACTGAGTCTAACCGTGGAACCCATTCGCCACCTCCGGCGATGCTTCGCCGCCGGCGAGCTTCGCAATCTTCTCCTCTGCCTCGGGTCACTGACCGCTGGATCCCACTTGTCAGTTGCTCGCGCTGTGCCATATCATCGCTGCGTGCGGACCCACTTTGTCGGCCACCCGCGTTGCGCGGCTTAGCGCGTGGGCCCGTCGTCGGCGCGATAAACCGGCCGCTGCCATGTGGACCCCGGTTGTCAGCGCCTTGGCCCGGCGCAGCCAAAAATGGAAAGCGGCTTTCGGATCTGAAGGCGTACTTTCCATTTTCAGTAGTTTTTCTGATTTTCTGTATTTTGACAAACCTTAAATATTCAAACTTGAATATCTTTCGAACTAACTGTCCAAATGTTATAAAATAAATTTCTAAATTCATCTAAAATATTTTAGATGAATAATATGCAAAAATATTCTGAAATTTATTTTTTTTTAAAATTTTGAATTTAAATTTAAAGAAAAAGGTAGAAATATGTCATAAATGGAATTTTTTGCAAATAACCACCAATTTTAGTAAAATAAATTTTGTTAGACTCCTTGTAACCTCAGGAACCTGAATATGTAAAAATATTTAGGGATTGTTATAAGAAAATTTTAAGTTGTTAAATATGTGATAAAATGGTGCAATAATGGTCCAAGTAGATTAAATCTTTTAAATTGCAAATAAGAACAAATAATTCCTGCAACCATTTTTGAATTATGAAATCATTTTATTTGAATATTTCAATCTAATTTCTTTTTGGCCCTATTAGAATTTGGTATTTGCTATGTGTTGCCATACGACGTGTAGAACCCGACGAATCCAATATAATCGACGATCAGGAATTCGACGTCGAGGAGAATCAACAAGGCAAGCATCCCCTTTGATCATATTGATCCCAGTTTTATAAATGTTTTCATTAAATGTTTTACTGCATACTTTACTTTTATTAAAGTCTGCTATATTATGGGTATTGGTAGTTGTACCTGTAGCTACATAGAACTTCCTTGATAAGTATGAAATTATGAACCTTGATAACCCTAGAATAACATAGACATTATTTGATGTCAATATGGGTCACTTACACTTAGTGTCATGCTTAGCCATGCTTAAAGCAATATAAAATTGTGACATGATTAAAAATGTTGGATATGTCATTTAAAGGGGTATGCCATTTCTTTGTGATTGGTATTTTGGATGGAAAATAAAAATAAAACTATGGTTTAGATGCGGGCAATTATTGGCAATAGCCGGGAGTGCATGTCTTTGCACGTAGTGTAGGGGGAGATTATTGCCCGTGTCGAGTTAAGGACCGAAATATGAGTTGTTTTGAGGCCAAGAATTATCATACAACCATAAGTGCTGGAATGGGACAGCTCTAACTTATTAAGTTATTTAAAACTGGCTTTGCACTTGGAAGGCCGGAGTAGTACGAGCTGTTTCTTAATGAATTGCTCGACGGGACGTCCACATTGAGGTGATCATGGAATAAACGTCTACCAATACAACGGTGTATGCCATACTGTGGGGAGTTCCATTATTTCTATGCTCTGAGTCCTTTCGCCACAGAATGGGTTTATCGTTACCATGCTGGTGCAAAGTCAGGATTAAATAATGTAACAGTTATAACATGACTCTCTGCGGCACACCAAAGAAAGTGTGCAAATATCGATTACTCAAAGAGTCAGTCATGTCTTGTGGTGAAAGATGTATACCTCTGCAGAGTGTAAAACTAATCGATTAGCCGGGCCCGCGGTAATGGGCACTTGGTAAAGTCATCACATAGTTAGCAGTTTTGTTTTTATTTTCATAAAATCTGGTTTCTACCGTGTGTTGGTAATTTCTACTGTGTGTCAGTGGAAATGGTTCTTGAATATGGTCATTATACCCAAGTTCGAAATTTCATTTACTCGCACTTACATACTGTCATTTTATTTAATCTGCTTTTACACAAATTTTATTACAATTTATTATTCTGTATTTACCATCCAAACTGGCTTTGTGCAAATTAACTATAATAGCATTTCCATTGAAATGACCTGCATGTATTATAGGATTTGTAAAAGTCTTGCGAGTATGTAAGTACTTAACTTGCCTATGTTGATGTTTTTAGGTGAAGAATCAGATTACCCCGACGACTCATACGTTGATACAGGATTCGGAGAATTTAACGATGAATTTTTCTAAGGCTTTACCTTGTCAGTTGCCTGTGGGACAATGGGTTAAAAAGGCATACTACAAGAAGTTGTCTCCACTGCTGTGTTTACTTTTGGTATTGTAAAAATATTATGTAACCTTGCTTCCGCTGTGTAATAAAGCTTGCGTATGACTGTGATATCAGTTTGTATTTGTGCGTACTAGCTACTGATCATGGGACTAGTACTGTATGCACATGGTACCCATTATTAGCATTCATTACCAAAAATGGGGGCCTTACACACGGGTACCAATGGTCATCGAAGTGATGGCGATGCCATGGTTGGCAAAGGCAAAACATCGGTTTCGATGCTACCTTTTTAAATCCAACTAGAGTCTTAGTATATAGGGACTACTAGGAGCTCACCAGTTGGTCTGCTGCTCAACAGGTAGCTCCGAAGGGGTTGGTTAGTGGTGAGGAAGATAATGGCGAACCGGCTTCCCTCAGTTCCAACTATGACATTAAGCATAGGAGAGGTAAGGGTGAAGCTCGAGGAAGAGGATGACACGGATGTCGGATAAAGAAGCTCACCAGGGCAACAATGGCGCGACAGCATGCTCGCCGGCATCGGGGATGACCCTCATGTTCCTGCTAAACCAGAGCCCAAGGAGCTTGGATTTTCACAAAAATGGAACAAGTGGCGAGCTAAGAAGACGATGGTACGGTCACTATAGCTTAAGTAGGGACGAGCAACTCCCAGGAGATCTCGCGAGTTTTCACGGGCACAGTGAGCAGACAACCGAGCATGGAGCTTGGGTTCTCTCCCTCATTGGTGACACGCGGAAGAGGACAAGGAGAAGAGATGTTGCGTGGCTATGGGACGGGTCGGCAGGAACAGACGTGGGGTTGACCAATCGAGCTAACTTGGTCAGTGTATGGCATGGCTGTGCAAGGCGAATAGCGAATGGGTGTGGTAGCGACTGGGGACGGCGCTGTGGCCGACAAGGCCTACAGAGGGGTTCTACGAGCCAGTGGCGAGGTAGAGAGGCGAGCTTGAGCTGTATCCTCATGTTGGTGAGCAAGGCCATAGCGGAGAATGGCGAGGCATGAGGTAGAAAACGAAGCCCGACAGATGGGGTTGATGCGTCAGTGAGAGAGAAGGAGAGAAGAGAGAAGGCGGGTTCGAGCAAAAATAGGCCTTCGCGCGGAGAAAACAGAATTCGGCTAGCAGCTTTTAGGAGGATTGTGTGTGGGCCAAAAATAGGCTAGAACAATAACTAGGCCAGGCCAGAGGGAAGGATTCGGCCCACGAGTAAGAATCCGATTTTTGTTACACTTTCCAATTAATTTTATAGCAGAGGACAAGTTTGAATTTTTAGAAATAGTAAACCAACTCCAATAATTATGAAACTTTTTGGAGAGGTTCTTTAGATTATTTAGAACCCAAATAAAATATTTTAAATCTCTGAACATGTCTTAAATAGTTTTTAAAATTCAAAGACTTAGCTGGAAATAGAAAAAATGATTTCTTTTATGCAGAATTTTTTGAAAAAGTAATAAAATGCAGAAATTAAATTTTGAAACATATTATATATGTTTTAGGGTATTTTGCGGTGTTACAAAAAAACTTTTGGGATTCAGTTTGGCCCTTCCAATATGGCAGTCGGCAACCAGGAATGTTTTTTTCAATATAAGGATTCGGCAATTTTTGTCATAGAAATGCAAAGTTTATATTTATCTTAGAAAATTATATTCTACAATTTAGATATGGTAATAAAGACAAATTTTGCGTGCTATATATATTGTGTTACAATTATGAGTGCACATATATATAATAGATAAATATAAATTCTTACATTTTAGTTCGTGGTTTGCTTGAAGAAGATTAGCTAACTAACTATCTCCAACACTCCTATCACAAAGTTTGTAGGACACAAATATATCACAACAGTGGCATTGGCCAACATAGCCGACAGAGCTATAGGTTACGACACAAATCAATTATGGTAGTGGTCTTGCTAACATATTTACCAAAAGGACTGTCAGAGATCATTTTATGGTGTGCGTCAGTACCGTTAAAAATGAATGTTGCTGTTGGCGAAAATTACAGCCCTTGTAGCGCATGATTCCCCACCACCACGTAGCTTTTGTGATGACAATAATGAAGTCCAAGAGTATCTTAAAAGCCCATGTTCCTAGCGCCGGTATTGACAACCACATGAAAGTGAGTCTTTGGTGTAGCACAAATCTGAACAAACATTTCGGGTATGTGGAATTTTTTTGTACTTTGAAAGCACAGTATCTATTTAATTCGGAACGGCATTGTTGTAGGTGATGCAGAACAGACGCGGATGCGATATGAGCCTTGAAGGATAGAGAGTACAGAGCATAAAGCGAAAGCATGGCTAAGCCTCCGTTCGGCATCACGGTACGTTGTTTTTGAAAAGCCCTATATTATTTCTGTACATATGGTTGTAACGATTAGTTGAGAGCGTTCCTCTTAAAGACGGAAGATTAAAATCTTACTGAAATTGGTAAAGAATATAGCATCACATCTAATTAGATTCCGCAGCGCAGCACAGCGCAACCACCGCAAGCTAGCCCTGAATATCCCTTTGATTTATATGAGCCAAATTACCATTTATTTGATTCTGTAACACACAGGGGGTCCAATTAAAACTATTGCTTTGATCTAGGGTACTATGATCTAACCAGCTCTCCTTAATTAATCAAGAAATGGTTGAATCCAATAGTTTGCAGTTCCATCGCAATCATACTGGTTCAAATCAAACATGGAGCGAGAAAAGCTCTGTTCCATAGTTGACTAGTGCCGAC
Source organism: Otatea glauca (assembly GCA_036346275.1). Taxonomy (NCBI): domain Eukaryota; kingdom Viridiplantae; phylum Streptophyta; class Magnoliopsida; order Poales; family Poaceae; genus Otatea; species Otatea glauca. The sequence continues at coordinate 13,130,775 of CM070721.1, read as the reverse complement.
CACATGGAGGAGGGAGGCAGGCCAGGAAATCCTCCCTCCACTCAGGCCGGCCGACTAGTGTTACACGTGCATGGCCCATGCATCATCAGTTCATCACTCACCCCCGACAAGGAATGTGTAGAGACGTCACAAAAACGTCCAAGTGCCGTCCCCGAAACCCTCCCTGTCACACGCCGCCGAGGTCAATCACGCACGCACGCACGACCGAACGAGACAGCGATTGGACGAGCGCACATCATTGTTAATCGGTCAGGTGCCAACCAGGGCAGATCTATAGGGTATGCCGGGTGGGCCGCGGCATACCCTGTAGATTTGGTCTAATCTATACATGATTCTTCGTCATAATCTGTCACAGCAACCTTGCAGGATTTATAAATTTTGATCCGTAGGTCCGATCGTGCTAATTCTTTTTTAGTTAGATGCGTATTGGAATCTACTTTATTATGTTCAAAATTCAGGTTAATCCAACGGTTGGATCTCTGAGAATTAGTGATTTACCGAACACATCTACTCTGTTTTGTTGAATACGAAGCAAATATTTGAGTCTGAATTGGGGTGAAGTTTTTGTAGATCAAAAATTTGATTTTAGCTTCCGCGCAATCATTCACCCCCCTCTGATTGCTAATTTAGTATTTTTCGATTCTACATATATACTTTATTCGACTCCTACTATAGCACATAGTTATATCTTTATTTATTTCTTATCTTAGTTAGTATTTTAACCACTCAATGGACGTATTTTATTTGCAAGGTTTTCTAATTATGAAGAGGAATGGAGACATTGCATCTCTTTTTCGGAAACATGCAGCAAAGAAGGCTGCTGCTACTTCACCTCCTCTTTCGTCACAAACTGCAACATTGAGCGAGATATTTTCTTCAAAATGGAAGAATATGATATAATCAAGAGTTTTATGGCCATTAGAAGGCGTAGACCGAACAAGAAGAAGTAATATTATAGGTATATAAGCTTCTCTTAAATATATTATCTTGTTTTTAATTATTTTTTTACTTGTATACCGAATTGTTCAATAAATTTTAAATTATTTACCGAATTATTTTTTGATCGGCATACCCTAGGTTTAAATCCTAGATTCGCCACTGGTGCCAACATCACCGGTTACGTCGCAGGGGAATATATATCGGGCCCGTATCTATGCGCAATGCCGGAGCATGAATTTTGGGACTGAGGTTCAAACGTATGATAAATGATATTGTCAGTGGCGGAGCCAGAAAATTTTGAGAGCCTGGACAAGCGTGACTATGGCCATAAACGTGAACAAGTCTATGTATATATCATACAAGCAAAATTAAGAACTGCAACAAGTTTTTTTTTACTAAAAACATAGTCCAATACACTTGTGAACGTTTATAAATAAAAACAAAGAAAGATGTGATAAGTACCTTAATATGATATTATAACGTTTCGACGATTCACTAATAAAGATCCAACCATACACCAAAAGAGACACTGCAAGATAAAAAAACGTTAATTAGTGCATCATGTAACATAAAAAACATATTCATATTGAAGTATTGAATTAGTGCATCACGTACGATTAATGTGCTAATCACGTTTAGTACGAGGCAAATTCATTTTTCGAGTCTTCATGCTTTGGAACCGTCGCATAATGGTAACATCATCAAGTGATTTAAATATGTCCCGCTCGGTATAGCAAACCATCAAGTAATTGAACCAATCATCATTAATCTTGCTGCGCAATTTAGACTTGATAATTTTCATTGCTGAAAAGGCTCTTTCGACAGATGCCGTTGACACTGGCAATAACAATGCCAACTCAATGAGTTTGTAAACCAATGGGAAAACCATATGTTTTTCAGTTTCAACCATTTTTGTAGCCAAACTTGCAAGATCTTTACAAGTAGCAAAGGCACCATGCCTTCTCACATGAAGAATATAAGTTTCAAGTTTGTCTCTTATTATTGTACGATCACCATCAGAGAAATCTGAATTATAAATTTCAGCAAGTCGAGCAAGCTTGTTAGTATCAAACTTGGAGAAAGAGCTCTTTGGATCAAGACATGAGAAGAATGCTAGTATCTCTGTAGTTGCTTCTCCAAACCGATGATTCATCTCAGCACATATTTGGTCAATAACCACATAGAAAAGTTCAGCACGGTAATGATGAAGGTTAGTGATAGTATACCCTTCACGTCTTGAACGACCTCTAACTGGTATTTCATCATGCATATTTGGCACTGGAATAGCTTTAACAACACAAAATTGTTAGACCACATCAAAGAATTCCTCCCAATCACTCTCTCTCATGATGACCAACCGAGCTTTGACATCATGAATTAATTCCATAGCATGAACAATATTTATGTCTTTTCTTTGCAATACATGTGAAAGCTCATTTGTGATAGCAAACAACCTTAACATAAGCTTTAAAATAAAAGCGAATTTAAAGCACTCCATTTTTTCAATCAAACCAGCCGCTTGAGATGGTCCACGGCTATCTTCATGGACTATACCAAGCACCTTTATCACTGAGTCCCACATTTGGTCCAAGCGAATCAAAGTTGTATGATGTGAACCCCATCTAGTATCCCCAGGCCTAGCAAGATTGGTTTCTTGATGCAAGACTCTTCCCATAAATATCTCACCACCCTCAAGCTTATCCAAAATACTTTTATGATAACTTTCTTTCAATGCATCCCTCCTCTTGCAAGATACACTTGTTGTGGTGACAATTAAGGAGACATACTCAAAGAAATCATGAATAGATGAGCAACAACTAGCGACAGAAACAACCACCAATTGCAATTGGTGAGCAAAGCAGTGGACATAAAAAGCATATGGATTTTCATCTAAAATCTTTTCTGCAAGCCATTAAATTCACCTCTCATATTTGAAGCTCCATCATATCCTTGCCCTCGTAGCCTAGAAATGGATAGCTTGTACTTATCAAGAAGACAAACCAAAGCTCCCTTTAGTGCATCGGATGTAATATCAGTCACATGTTTTAGAGCAAGAAATCGTTCCACAACCTTCCCTTCATTATTCACATACCTACATAAAAAATTGCAATAAAATTAAATGAGACAACAATGGAGTAACGAAAAAATAGAATAATGAATCAACCACTAGTATATTAACCTCAACATTACCGCCATTTGCTCTTTCACTGATATATCACGCGACTCATCGATAAGCACAGAGAACTGTCTATCACCAATCTCTCCCATAATCACCTCAGTGATTTCTTCTGCACAACATCTTGCAAGATCCTTTTGAATTTCGCCAGAAGTCATCTTAGAATTTAAACCACCACGGTCAAAAGCATGTCTCACATTTTCATTCTTATCTTTGTACCAATCTATCATCTCTAAAAAGTTTCCCTTATTTAAGGAAGTAGAAGATTCATCATGGCCACGAAAAGCCATGCCTTGTGCTATGAGAAATCTTGAACACTGTAGAGAAGAAGTTAATCTAATTTTATATAATTCCTCAGCTTCCTGATTTACACTGGATAACTTATTTGACATACTTTGTCTTTGATTTTTGAAATCATCACAATGCTTGACACACTTGTTATGAACACTATTTACACTACCAACATGCTCAGGCAATGATTTATATGCATGTTTCCAGTTACTAAACCCTGTTTTATTGAACACATCAAAACCAAAATGTTCTGCCCTTCCCGGTTGCTTAAAGAGGAAGCAATAGAAGTAATATGCCGCATCTCGAGACTCACTATATTCTATCCAATCATACTTATGATACCATGCTTGTGAAAACGCTCTTGTACAATTTCCAAATTGTTTGCGAGGAAAATTCACAACAGGTTGGGTTGGTCCTTTCTGTATGTATGCCCTCCTAATTTGGTCTTGAATTTCAGGAGCATACTCATCTATTTGTTTCCTAAGAGCAGGATCACTTACGATTTCATCCAAATTAAACACACGGACAGCATTAGTATTATTTGGTTGTGCTGATGGACCTTGACCTTGTGGTTGTGCCACTTCAGCTTGTGCTTGTTGTTGCTGTTGAGTTAAACTTGCATCACTTGCAAGGCTTCTCTTATCAACCAAAAACCTCCTCATTTCTGAAATTTTACAAATCAAATAATAATGTTTAGCTCTTATCAACATGGCATAATATACAATACACTAAAATATCAATAAAAATCAAAATACTTTAATACATTCTTCTAAAAAGTTTGCTAACGACCGGCCGGTTTTTTAGTATGCCAAGGAAAGGATAGCATATTCTTTTTGCTAGCTTTAGTAGCTAGTAGCCTAGTACTAGTGCTGCTAGTCGTCTAGTCCATTATCTAGTCGACTAGTCCATAATCTGAATCTCCTATTGAGCTAGTGCTACTGCTTGCTAGTCCATTACGGCATTACTTAATTACCTCCCCAACCAACCAGAAGCAGTACACCACTACACGCGCAAAGTTGCTCGGTCCTTCCTCAGCACATGGGCACGGCAGCGAAGCGCTCCATCGATCCTTAGCACAGCTGCACAGACACACCGTGCAGAATAGCCGAGCACTCCTTCCTTCTTCAATCCTCACTTCCTCAACGCCTGCACGCGACCAAGCGTCCAAGCCGGCGACGCCAAGACTCCTAGATCCAGTCCCAGGCGGCAAGCTCCACCTACTCCTGCAGCCCGCGGCCGCATGGAGAGCCTACGGCCCGCTCCGCCTCCTCGACGAACCCATCTAGCCACCTCTGCTGCGAGCCTCCACGGGTACGAGATTGCCGATTTGCCGTCCGCCCGTCCGGGTTGGTGATTTAGGAGAGAGATCGACGGGATCGCAGGAGCAAGATTGGGGACTTTAGGGATTTGAGGGATTTGCAATTTGGGGATTTGGAGATGGCCGGATGGGGATTTCAGGTCGAACGGGTTTGTGGGCTTTGGCACTTTGGCCCGCTCTGGCGCAGATATGATTAAAGCTGACGATACAAATATGCAATGGTGAATTTTCTAATTACCACACATGTTTTCTCAAAAAAGTATACTAGTTTCAATTTTGTGACAGAAATAAGATGTTTGTGAATGATATTTCTGTCATGGTTCTATATCCAATGCGTCTGTAATGGCTCGTTGGCGTGTGACGAAGGCCCACTCGTCACGTCGGTTTGCCCGGGAGGAGTCCAGGACGGCAGGATCGGCGCCTCCGGCGGTGACCGGAGGTTCCCTATACGACGCTGGGGAGCCCGGGCAGGTGCCCCCTGCCCAAGAGCTGCCTCCGCCACTGGATATTGTCCAATATTTGCATCGAGCAGGGTTTCTAACTTAATTAGAAAAAATTGAGGGTTCAATTATGTATCCTCATGACCCATTGCAGCTCCATGTGTAACTTTAAGATTTCCGCCAAGTTCACTGGCCCACACGCTGCACACCAAATTAGGATAATTAATTAGGGTTTGCGCATCATTTTTTTTAAAAAAATAACTGATTTTAGCCTACAAATATAGACATTCATTTTTGGGATGTTAGACCAGATTTAGATTGAACGGTCCACAATCCCTCCAGCTCTATACAAGCAAACCCAACTCCAATTCCTGTCCTCCTCCCGACTCCGCCGCTGCCCTGCCTCCCAATCCCTGCCGCCACCACATGCGTTGCCACCCTACTATCGCCTCCCGATGCGACTGTCAAGCTGCTCGCCGCTTCCCCCCTCCCCCATCACCATTGCCATCACCCCTTCTTCCCCTTCTCATTTTCCAATATTTGCATCGAGGATGGTTTCTAACTTAATTTGAAAAAAATACTGTCTAATATTTGTGTCGAGGAGGGTTTCTAACTTACTTTGAAAATTTTGAGGGTTCAATTGTATCTAGAGGTAGGCATCGGGTCGGGCTTTTTTGGGCAGCCCGAGGCATGGCGAGCACGGCCCAGCCTAAGGCCCAACCTGGCATGAAGTTGAATGGGCCATGCTGGCACGGCATGATTGCTCAGGCTGTGCCGGGCCCCAAAACCAGGCACGATGGACGGCATGGCCCAGCACAACCATTTGGGCTAGGCTCCTACTGACACGGCATGCTTCGGGCACACCGGCCCGAGCGGCACGGAGCACGACCGGCACTGCAGACCTACCGTGGGCTCACGGTAGGGCACGACGGGGAGAGGAGGGGGGTTACCTGCGCCACTATGCCCACGCCGCGCCTTGGTCGGCCGTTGCCGAAGCTCCTCCCTCCCCCTCCCGCACCGAAGCCACGCCTATGGCCGACGCTGTGTCCGTGCCGACTCCTCGCCCTTGTCGACGCCTGAGCGGCTACCCCCTTGGCTGACGCTGTGCCCCTGGTCAACGCCATGCTCGCGCCCATGGCTTACGCTTCGCTTACATCGATGTCGCGCCCGTGGCTGATGCCCCGCCTGCGCCAACGCTGCTCCCGCACCCGCACCAGAGCCCTAGTCGACGTTCGCACCTACGCTGTGGCTACACCGTGTAGGAGGCCAAAGAGGAGGGGGTTGGAAACTATGGAGAGGTAGGGGGCGAAGGGAGACGACAGTTTGTAGGGGGTGGAGAGGAAGGGAGAAGGGGAGGGGACCCCAGTGCGGGGCGGGGTGGCTGTGCGAGTGCCGAAGGAGGGAGTTTAGGCGGCAATGGGGAGGAGGTGGGGTGAAGTGGGACGGAGGGGAAGGGGAGGGGCAGAGGAATGCGGAGGGGGTCAGCAAGATGATGAGGAAAGGGGAAGGGTTAGGCCGGTCATTCGGAGGGGAAAGAGAGAGATGGGCAAGGGGTGACAGGGAGGCCGAGGAGCGTCAGGTGCGGAGGGGAGGTGAGGGAGGCCGAGGGGCAACGGGGAGGCCAAGGGGGTGGCAGGGAGCGGCTGAGGGGCAGCGGGGAGGTAGGGTGGTGAGGAGGCAGCATATGAGCAGCCGAGGGGTGTCGCACAGAGGGCGAAGGGCTGGAGGTTGGGGTGCTCGGGGGCATGGGGCGTGGAGGAAGAGAGACCGATAGAGAGAGGGTAAATGAGGGGGTGCCGGTAGCTCGGAAGAGAGATAGATTGACAGAGAGAGAGGGAAGGAGGGGCAGAGAGCATGGAAGCCGAGCGAGAGAGAGGGAAAAGAGTGTATGGTGGGAAAAGAGGGGGAGATAGGAAAAGAGGGGGAGAGAGAAAGAAAGCACGAGTGAGAGTCTGAGAGATTCTGTCTCTCCCTGCGTTCGAGTCTTTGAGAGCAACGTTCGGTGAACGACAGAGAGAAAGAACGATGTGACACGTGATAGAAATAAAGATGATTTCAATGTTCATTTGATTCCATCCCGCACCCGATTCAACGGCTAGAATGCAACGTTCGGCTGATCCAACGCACTATAAAACCTCTCTTGGGTTTTCATTTCCTCAACACCCAAAACCTTTGCTCTAAGACTCTCAGTTCGCTCTCTGCTTGCTCTCTCTTTCTTCTCTTTTGAGTTTGTTCCCTCTATTTTCTACAAGTTTGCACTTCGCCCACGAAATAAAGTGTTTAGCAAGAGCAAGAGCAAGAGAGTACACCCTCGTTCTCCAAGTCCCCCTCGTCAAGATCAAGTGATGGATCCGCATCAACTGTCCTCTAGCATGGGATACTATGGCATGGATGACCGTCATTTGAAAGGCACGCACGACATCGAGGATGCCTTTTACATTCCTGAGGGACGGGTGTTGATATCCATACTGAACTATGATGGCACTACATCTATGCATCCGGGATGGGCATCGGTATCTGGCTCTGGCCCGATCTCTGATGCCTCTACATTGGTGCATCCGAGACGGGCGTCCATATCCGACAGTCAACGGGCATGGTGTTGGCAACATATGGATAGAACAGTCGAAATTGTGGACGGTCATGAGGTAGTTAGGCTATTTGTAAATACTTACAATCTAAATTATCTACACTTGCATGTGGAGAAACAGGTCATCTCAAGCGACATGCAGAGACATGCTTGAAGAAGAGCAGCCTATCTTAGCGTTGATGTTGCACATTACTTGGACGACGACTACGTCCTAAACAAAAGGGTCAAAGGGTTTAGACCAATCGATGAGGCACACACCGGAGAGGCTATCGCTAATCGTGTACTTGAGGTTATCACTGACTTTAACATAGAAAATAGAATTATTTCTATCACTCTTGACAATGCATCAGCTAACATGACGGCCATGGAGCTCTCTCACTGCACCTGCAGACTTATGTTAGAGGTTTCGTACTCCACCAGAGATGCGTATGCCACATCATTAATCTCGTTGTGTAGCCAGGTTTGGATATAATGAAATCCAGTTAGAACAACATACGTGATGCTATCAATTTTGTTAAATGTTCAGCTATAAAGTTCGCTCAGTTCTCAGAGTACTGTAAGGGCCAATAATAAGCTACCAAGAAGATTCAACTTTGATTTGAAGGTTAGATGGAACTCTACGAATACTATGTTGTAGCATACAAGGACTACGAGCACATTATCACCGTCTTCATCGATTGCAATAATGGTAAGCAGTTGGTTCATGATGTGGATTGGGAAGTTGCTCGTCATTTTCGTTAATTTTTAGAATTTTTTTACAATACAACCAACATGTTATCCGGTGTGTACTACCAAACTTCGTGCTTACTCATCGAGTGGCTTTGGACTATTGCTATCAGTTTCAAAGAAAACATAGATAATTATATTTTACAACTCATTATAGAACCATTGAAGAAAAAATTTAAAATATTTTCAAGCTATTCTACATCTTTACTGTTTTGCTACTATTCTGGATCCTCGGAGAAAATTATCTGATTTGCAGAGCACCTACGAGGGAATATGTGAATCGTTCGATCTTGATTTTTCTGAGGCCTATACTCATGTTTATAACGAGTTTTTTAGTGTTTTCGACAAATATTATAAAAAGTTTTGCAGCAGAAGTGAAGCAAGAAGATTTACCTCAACAACGCATAAAACAAGCACGAGGTAAGTTCGACAGCATCAAACATATGGAAGAAACTAAAAGGCAAGGTGTCTAATTTGTCTTCCGAGTTTGACATGGACGAGGACAATCGACTCAGCTAGCTCTTGTGGTGGAAGAATCACAAACTTATTTACCCCATGCTATCGTATTTTGCATGGGACGTACTTGTAGTTCCGACGTCCATTGTCTCGTCGGAAGCCACTTTCAGTTTGGTGGGAGGATACTTGAGCCGAGGAGGTCGTCTCTCAGACCTGAGATGGTTGAGGCAATTACATGCCTCAAATACTGAAAGAGTGCAGATGACAGGACACAACATCAGACCGAGGATCCGGAGATCACGGGTGTGATACCCGACTTTGACCATCTCGGCCTCGAGCAGTCTATGCATATGTACGTAGCTACTGTACTCCTTTCCTTATCGGGGGTACTCCATACTAGGGTGTAAGGTTTTTAACGAGGCTATAACTGTGTATCTGTTCAAGAATAAATAAAATTTACTTCTTTTTCCCCAACATTTGTGTCAATTGCCTAAGCTTCAAGCATCTTCGACTCATTTCCTCTCATCGCAATAGTGCAAATGGACCGGGTCTGGGTCGGCACGGCACAAAGGAGGCACAAAACGCAAATGGACGGTGCCTGGACTCACCGAAGGTGAGCCGAGCCAGCATAACACGGAACAACAAGCATGACGAGCTAGCCCGTACCGGGCCAGTCTGGTACGTCATGACGCCACCCTCTAATTATATCCTCATGCCCCTCTGGAGCTCCATGTGTTGTAGCTAAATGAGTGGCTTTGAGATTTCCGCCAAGTTCACCAGCCCACATGCCACATAGGAAAATTATCCAACGAACGTTGTATCTATAAGTTTTAATGTGATGCTCTGCATGTTTCTCAGGTAGTCAGGTTTACCATCGAGCCACGGTTTCACCAACAGCTTTGACAACCATGGCACCACCTTGTCGATAATGACATACGTAGGAGAAAATAAGAGGAGTGATCAATCTTACTGCGCTTTCCTATGCTCACGATAGATAGTCAGCGCAGCGTTTTAAAGACTACTAGAAAAAAGCTGCGACACTAAGCGAGGTATCAAAGGTACGACGGTCGAAGCCAGTGCTCTAGCCCCTTCATGCCCCCTCCTTGCGTACGCCACTGCTTGTCGACATGTATATATCTTTCATCTACTACCATTGAGATCTAGTTTTAACTTAAGATTTGCGACCCGTGTTCCCTTTTTTTGGCTTGAAACTTGTGAAATATGTTGAAACTATGCAAAATCATGCTTGAAACTTGATGAAATGAGAAACATATGTAAAACACACTAAAATTAAGCTTAAACCTTTTGAAACCTGACCTAAAACCTGCTGCTATCCAATTGGGAGAGCTCCCGACAGGTCACTGTCTGTTGGAGTTTTAAAGTCTCAGTCCAAATTAATACTCTTTATAAATAGTACAAAATCCCAAGGCCCACTCATGTATGGTAGAAGGCGGAAAGTTTAGTACCATATTACTAGTCTAGTTAGGAGAAAACCAACTTATAAGATGGAGATGGTTTGCCTAGTTGAAGCAAGTAAAAGAAGAATACATGTGTGTGCTCGCTCGCTTGCCTCACCATTGGCACCTTACATGGCTCTCCATCCCTCCGTCGGCATACACCGGTGTGGAGAGAGCAATGTCTCCAAAATCATTCCCTCTTTTGATCCTACATGTGAATGGGCGAATTAGGTTTTTGGGAAACGCTTCGTGCGGCTGCTCACTGCTTTCTACTATATCTTCTACAACACCATCCAACTCTGAATCAACCTTCGGCAGAGCGTTTCTTTGTATGTCACATTTAAACCTCTTTTATTAAATCCTTATAGGACTACTTTACAGTAGCAATGGTGTTTACATTGTAGCGACCCTCCTTTTTGTTACGGAATAACAAGAATGATGATCTATATGCATATAGTACTAGTCTCATGATCAGTGGCTACTACGCATATTTACAACAACTGATAACACATCCATACTCAAAATTACATATTGTAATGGTAAATTATACAATAAAGTCTTACAAAGTAGAGTATATTACAGCAGAAAGAAGCAAAAGTCTGGTAGTGTGCCCATCCAACCCTCAGAAAACTGATAAGATATAATCCCTAGAAAGTCGTATCATCGAAATTCCCGTATCCTGCGGCGAAGCATATATCTTCGGGTCCTCTTCTTCAACTAAACCAACAAATAAGCAACGGTGAGTACTTTCGTACTTAGCAAGACTTAAGGTGTATCCTAGAAATGCAGTAAATGCAGGTTATATCAAAGGAGGCTTCTACGGTTATTTTGCATAAAGCAAATTTGAATTTGAAAATCAAGTAGTAACTTACTATATGCTTTACATACTGATATGAAAATAACAAGTATGTAAAGCATAAAGTAACAACTCATAATCCTCCATGATGTGAGCATTAAATTGCCCATTGCCAACACACATGGCATAAATGCAGTCTTTTGCCAACACATTGCACAAGAGCTGAAACCAATCCTTGCTAACACATGGCATAGTATTGAATCACTTGAGGGGTAATTTTCCAACACATGTTTCCAAATCATCAAATTTTTAAAATACCAAAACATCTAATTATGTGATGATTTTACCAAGTATCCATAACTGCGAGTGCGGCTTTTTGAAAAGATTTATACTCTGAGGAGGTGTACAGCTTTACCCACAAGAAATGATCAACTCTTTGTACAAGCTATTAACACACTCTTTGGTGTGCCATAGAGAGATCATAACATAACCACTACATTACATAGACCTAACTTTGCACCAGCCCGATGACGTCAAACCCTTGCTATGGTAGCAGAAACGCACACCTAAGCCATGACAGTCCATCCCTGCCACGACAGTTTCTCCCCATAGCAAGACGTACACCATTATATTGGTATGCATTTACCTACACCTCCGTGTGTGGAAGCCACTACGAGCAAACCTACCCAGAGAGCCCGTACTACTCCAGCCTTCCAATGTGCAAAGCCAAATCTAAGTAACTTAATAGGTTAAGGCTGTCTCATACCGGCGTTTATGGTTGTACAATTATCTTGGCTTGAAAACAACATAATAGTTCATTCCTTAATCCGACTCGGGCAATACGCGTATGCATAAATTGATTTATCAAACAAAATAAAATTAAAACACTAGGATCAATATGATCAAAGGGGGTGCTTACCTTGCTTTGTTGGTTCAGGTACTGACTTGAAGTCATGGTCGACTGTCGTAGCTTTGGATACGTCGGTGTCTACACATTTGTATCGTATACAACAATAACAATAAGAGGCAAAAAGAAGTCAAATAATACCAAACTCAAAGATGAATTAGGATTGAAAGTTTTGATAATAAAAATATTCAGAATATTTATTTCTTATTGCTTAAGTATATTTATTTGTATTACGAATTTTAGGGTTATATTACGTAGGGTTATGCTTTTAATAGGATTCAGATGCAAAGCATGATTATATAGAATTGTTTCTATGGAATAGGATGGTCTTAACTCTAGGGTAATTTTGTGATGATCCTATAGGTATTAGTGTTTATTTATGATATTGTATTTGTTTCCTAATCTCATATATTTCTAAAGTTTACGTTATAAATTATTAGACTTTGTTTTAGATTTGTGACCGCAATTTTTATGGATATGCAACTATTTTTGTAGCATTAGCAGATCTTGACCTTAGATGTGTCTTTAAACTAATTTTGTATCTTTTTTGCTTTTATCCATAAAAGTTATTAATGTTTTAGTTTTCATGCACATAGAAAATGAAATCTATTATGAACTTAATTCAAACTAAATCAAACATTAGATCTTTTTGCAGATTAATATGGTCTTGTCCTTAGGAATGTTTTGAAACTAGTTATATATGATCTAACATTTATTTATGATATTTTATTTAAATTTGTTTGTTTATATTTTGAACCCTTAAGCATATATTATATGAAAGTATGTTTCAACTAGAGGGTTAAGTGCAAACTATAACTTTATTATAATGATTTTTACTATATTAGGTCGTTTCGACCTATAGAGCATATATCAACTGGCCTTACACTTATTATTATTTATTTGTGATAGATATGCATAAGTTAATCTTTTATACATGGTAAGCAAAGCTATAAGGCGGTCTCTATTTGTGATAGATATGCATAAGGTAGTATGTTTATAATGATTTTTATTACTTCTGACTATGTCCCATGTGTAGTCTCTATTGGAACCAACATCCCTAACCCGGCCATCTTTCGCTTTGAGAACTTCTGGATTGATCAATCGGGCTTCCTCCAATGTGTCAACAGCAGTTGGACTGGTCCCTGTCAAAATTCAAACTCGGCTAAAATCATTGCAGAAAAATTTAAAAGGCTGAGAAGACATCTCAAACACTGGAGTTGCAACCTGTCTCATATCAAAGACTTATTGTAAAGTGCAACAAGGTCATCATCTTCTTTGATGAACTGGAAGAGGCTAGGCTTCTCTATCAACAATAGCTAAACTTCAGGAAGATTGTCAAGAATCATCTAGCTCATTTGCTCAAAGCCCAACAAACTTACTGGAAAAATCGGTTTACAGTTCGCTGGGCAAAGTTAGGGGATGAAAATACCAAATTCTTCCACGCCAAAGCTACCGAACGCTTCAAACAGAACTCTATAGTCTCTGTTTTGGCAGAAGATGGCAGGCGGGTGTTGGATCAGGAGGAGAAGGCGACCATGTTATGGAAAAGCTTTACAAAAATGACTGGGTGTCTTCATTAGTCCTACGATGAGATTCAACCTGGACGCCCTCCTCCAAAAGGTGGATCACCTTTCCAATCTCATCCTTCCTTTCTCCCGAGAAGAGATTGATGGCATAGTGAACAAAATGCCCACATCCAAAACCTGAAGCTCGGATGGCTTCAATGGGATGTTCATTAAGAAATGCTGGGAAATCATCAAACAAGACTTCTATAATCTTTGAAATGATTTCTATGACAATAAAGTGAGCCTCCTAAGCATCAACGACTCCTTCATTGCTTCGATTCCGAAAAAGAATTCCCCTGAGAAAATCAATGACTACAGACTAATTTCTCTCCTCAATGTATCTCTTAAACTCCTCACCAAGATACTCGCAGACCGGCTGCAAGGGGTGATAACAAATTGTATTCATCCAAATCAGTATGGTTTTATTTAATCACGTTCAATTCAGGATTGTTTGGCTTGGGCACTAGAATATGTTCATCAATGCCACAAATCCAAAAGGAAAATCATCCTGCTTAAGAAGCTTGACTTCGAGAAGGCTTTTGATATGATTGAGCACGCAACAATTCTTTCCATCTTGACCCATAAGGGATTCCCATATAAATGGGTGAAATGGATTGAGGAGATCCTTTCCTCAGGGATCTCGGCTATCTTGCTAAATAGTAACCCAAGGAAAAGATTTCACTGCCGAAGAGGTGTTCGACAGGGGACCCTTTATCCCCATTGTTGTTTGTGCTAGCGGCGGACCTCATCCAGAGCCTTATCAATGATGCTTGCAAACAGGTTTTCTCTCAGCCCCTCTCCCAGAACACAACAGCAAGGAATTCCCGGTAATCCAATACATAGACAACACTCTCCTCATCATGTCGGCTTGTCAAGTGCAGGTCACAGTTCTCAAGGTCCTTCTACAGAACTATGCAGCATCCACTGGCCTTTCTATAAACTTCCATAAGTCCTTTATTGTCCCAATCAATGTCACAGAGGAAAAAGTCAAACATCTAGCGGCTATCCTCGCCTGTTAGATTGACACCTTCCCCATCACCAACTTGGGCATCCCTCTTGGTATTTCTAGACCTAAAGTCAGTGATTTTGCGTCGCTTCTTGATCGTGTGGAGAGAAGGCTTACGGCAAGTGCCTCCTTATCCTATGGGGGCCAGCTTACCCTTATTCAATCAGTCTTTTCCTCTCTTCCTACCTATTATATGCTCACTCTCAAGATACCTTTGGCGATTATCAACAGCATTGATAGGGCTAGGCGTCACTGCCTTTGGAGTGGCAGCAACTCTCAAAGAAGGAAACAATCTCTTGTAGCTTGGGACAAAGTTTGCCTGCCGAAGGCTAAGGAAGGCTTGGGAGTCACTGATCTCAGAACTCAAAACAAAGCTCTCCTCCTAAAGTATCTGGACAGGTTTTTTAATTTGTGTCAGACACCTTGGGTGTCTCTAATTTGCAATACGTATTACCAGAAAAAGCTCCCACAAGCGTCGAGCCCCTGCGGCTCCTTTTGGTGGAGAGATATTTTGAAGCTTCTAGAAGATTATAGAAGGATTACATCCTGCTCAGTGGGTAATGGGTCTTCGGTGCTACTTTGGGAAGATGTATGGAATAACCAGCTTCTTTGTAACAAATTCCCAAGACTCTACTCTTTTGTCGAACTTCACAATGCCTCAGTGCAGGACTTCATGAACTCTAATTCAAGGCTAGACTTCTTCTTTCTTCCTGTGTCAGAAGAGGCTTACAAGGAATTTTTGCAGCTCCACACTATTATGCACAATTTGCACACTCAGGGAGAGGATCAAGATCAATGGCATTATGCGTGGGGTCCAGGTTACTCTTCAAGACAATTTTATAAGTTGTCCTTCTCAACTCACAATGCTCCATTTGGTTTTGGTTGGATTTGGAAGAGCTGCTGCTTCAAGAAGCTCAAAGTCTTTGCTTGGCTTTTGCTTTGGGATCGCTTAAATACCAAGGACTGTTTGACAGAACATTGCTGCTAGCACGGAAAAAATTCGCTCATCCGTTCTTCACTGAGGTTGTCATTGTAGCCACCTGGAACTTCTGGAAGCAGCGGAACAGCTTCATTTTTTAGAACAACCGCCCAACCTTCAACGCCTGGAGTTAGGCTTTCAAACATGATATGTATCTGCATGTTCACAGGATAAAGAGGAAGTTCAAGGATAAATTACAGCACTGGGTTGACAATCTGCCTTAGTGTTTGTTTTCTAAGCCTTGCCCTATTTTATTTTGTTCCCCGTTTCCCCTCCCTCTCTTCTTCTTGCTCTCTATTTGTACAGTTTGCTTTCTTTTGTCTCTAATAAAATCATTAAGTCGGGGCCTCCCCTACTGTTTTATTAAAAAAAAGCAAAGCTATAAAGAAAATAAGGTAAACATTATTTATCTTTGCAAGGTTAGCTAATCTGGACCTATAGAATGTTCACAGGCTGGTTTCTTTTACATAAGCACTTATGTTTGCTACATGGCCATATACTAAGTATATGTACTTAGCACCTAAAATATTTTACAAACTTAGTGCAAGCTAAATCAAATATGCAATATTCCTGCATAACCAGGTATATTATGGTCCTAATGAGGCTTAGAAATTGTTTCTCATGATTTTTGGAAACTAATACAAACTAAAGTTAAATACTATTATTTTTACAAAATTAAATAATATTATCCTATGGAATATTTAAAAATAAGTCTTCCATGCTCTATTATTTATTTGTGGGTTTCATGTATATTCTATTCATATGTATATTATAAGCAAAGGTTATATGCAAACTTAGTTCAAACTTAACTAAATATAAAATATTTTTGCATACTTAAGGATGCTATGGTCTTATCTGGGCCTAGGAATTGGTTTTACCAAATTTTGAATTTATATGCACAAGTTATAACTATGTGAGTTTCTATGCATTGAATAATGACCTATTTATAAATTTAATTAAAAAAGTTTAAGATTTAAATGTTTTTGCAGAAATGGGTTTCTTAGGGTCTCAGGATAATTTATAAATTTGTTTCATAATTTTAGGAGCTATGGTTTACACATTTCCAATAGTAGCCATATTAGGGTTTCATACAAACTTTAATTCAAATAATTCAAAATGTTGTGAAAAATCAAATATTTTTGCATATTCTGAACTATATGATTTTATATGAATTTAGAAAAAAAATTCACTACTTTTGGAGCTAAAATGCAAAAGTTATTAAGATTTGAACATTAGCCGGTTTAGAAATCCATTGAAAATGTGAAAATACGTGTTCTAAACTGGAAAGCATATTTCACTGTTTGAATGGGCTCCTGTGTCTCGCGTCGACTGACGGTGTTGGCCCACCGGTCAGAGACGCGGGGTAGAGGAGAGCGTCGCGAGAGCTCGCCGATGGCAGGGATGCGGCGGTGTGGCCCCGCCGATGTCCTGACGAGTTAGGGGGTGACCTGACGGAGCTGAGGGTGGCCTCGATTGTGGTCGGTGGCAACCGGAGTTGAGCTGCCACCCTAGTTGGGCGGCGGTGAGCTCGGTCAATCGGTGGAACCGGCGAACTGGCTTTGCTCGACCTCGGGGATGGTGGGGATGAGCTTCTGCGATGCAAGGGTGTTCCATTTTTGTGATTGGCATGGTCGAAGGTTGGCCGGCAAGCTTCACCACCTCGTGGTCGAATGCGGAGAAGAGGATCATGGTGGCGGCGGCTTGTCAGTACAGGAGTAGCTCAATTGAGCAGGTGGGTGTGTTCATGGGTGGATGAGGATGCCGCCTGTGAGGTTGATTGAGAAATGGCGCATTACGAAGTTGGCTGTCGGTTGGCCGTAATGGGGAATGGCGGCCATGGTGGTTTTCAATGAAAATTGGGCATAGCTGCGAGCAAGGAAAGTGAAGGGGAGGTGAAGGATGGTGGTAGCAACCTTGCTTGGCCTTACATAGTTGGAGAATGGTGGTTGCTACAAGGTGTGATCTCAGCTGCAAATTTTGGCTCAAGACAAGTGATGGCAGCGCGGGTTTCTCGGGTCTAAGGCCAGCGCAAGGCATGGCCAAGGTATGGCTGTGGTAGGGGGCTAGGGAGGTCAAGTCATGGCAAGGCGGCGAGGTTGAGTTCACACAGTTAGGCGAGCTACGAAGAGGGAGGTTCGGCACTGAAGCCTGGCGCTTGTCGTGGCAGCGAAATCGGGTTCCGGTTGTTTGCCGTGGTAGCAATCGAACAAGGGTGAGGCAGCGCTTGGCTGGGGAAGAAGGAGAGCACAGGGATGAGCTCTGGCTTCTGGGCCGAGTTGGAGTTGGCCCCACCTGTCGGTGAAAGGAAGTGAAGACAAGGACTTTTTCTTGGATAGAGAAAGATTCATTCATTTAATTGAGGTGTCATGCTTGTCTTAAGAGTTTTGAAAAAAAAATTGTCTGATCTTGAGGTAGGTTTTATCCTCTGGTAAAAATTTCAAGTTAAGATTTTATTTGAGGAAATTTATAAAATTCTAACAAGACTGCTTTACCATTTAATAGTTCTCTAATTTTGATTTTTCTGAGGATGAAAATGGAGTCTATTTTATTTGCCAAATTTTCTTGGTGATACCATGGATATTTTAAGTTTTCTATAAAATTTTTATAAGATTATCAACTCTAGAAATTGTTATTAAATTCTGACATGCTTTTATGCTGATAAATTTTAGTTTCTAATTTTGATTTTATAAATGCACTAAATGTGATTATTTTTTTAAAATTTTCAGTAAGTTACCCTAGTTCTGTAAATGACACGATAAATTTTGCAGGATAAGATAAAGTCTTTAAAAAATTTAATAATTCTGACATGTTGTTGTTCATAGTCACAATATACTGTTTTTGATTTCATTGACGCTTTAAATGTGTTCATATTGCTTTGATATTTTTATGGGTTACTCTAGAGGTGGTTTAGGATTTATGTAGATTTTCTTCTGATTTTATCTTTATATGATTTAGCCTTCACATCTTGAGAAGAGGCAATTTTAATATTGTAATTTGCTTTTGTAACTATATTAGATGTTTTCAAATGGTTCTGAAATTCTTTGGGGAAGGCTCTGGAGTGATCTTTGGATTTATTTATATTTTATTTGGATTTTTCTCTTATGTGATTTTGGTATTTATTATTTGGAAAACAGATTTTTAAATCAAGAATATTGGTTTTTTAAAGACTAAAACCCAAGAAAATTCAGAGAAGGTGAAAATTCAAAACTAAATAACATTTAAAACTTAAATTTTTATTTTATTTATTTTTAAATTTTAAATTTATTTATTTTTAAATTTTTCGGGTGTTACATACATGTTCTGAGAGTATTCCTGCTCATAATATCTATCTGTTAGCACATACTCTATGAGATAGGTGTATTTATTTTATGATCATGAAACCATATGTAGTTTATAACATACCTACCTCTATTATAGAAATTAAAATAATTATAAAAATGTGCATACTTGTGACACTGTCAACTAGCAGCCCACAAAAAAAGCAAGACAGAGGAGAATGGGGCAAATCATGCATATATGTCCATCGATCAAAGACTGCCAAATTAAGCACACTGGTCTCCAATTTTGTTTGTTGTTCGCAAGTCATATCATGGATACGTGTCATATATGCACCAGCTGCTAACATTAACAATTCCACCACACTGAAAGGCAGTCTTGATGACTCACTAATCCGTTTGGTCCGTTCCTCCAAGGGACCAAGTCCACCTATCCCTGAACTTCCATCCACATCAAATCAACCGGTTCATCTATACCCCTTTATAATGTACGTAAACATTCTTTTCTACATCCACTTCAAATAGTGCATCCCACTAGAGATGGCCCAACATTCGTGCACCCAGCGAAACGTCACCAGAAACTTGCCTCCATCAAAATTAACCTCTCAGATCTTTCCTCAGCTTTACTCACCCACATCCGATGGCCATTATTTAGTGTGTCTAATCATCCTCAAGGAAAAGGAAACAAACATTCTGGAATCAAGGAAAAGGAAACAACCGTCCTGAAAAAGGAAAGGACCATACATTACATGCTGGAAAAAGGAAACCAAGAGACGGGACAGCGCGGTATTATTTTTTCCGAATCAGGCTCTCGCGGCGATGAAGTTGCGATTGTAGCCTCGAGCCGAAAAAATTCAATGAAGAGGTGCTGGAATTTTTTTTACCACGTCCGAAATTATCCAGCGGACGTTGGGTAATTTCAGGCATGAAAAAAAACCAAGCTCTGCCCGGCCTCTGGATAATTTCGGATGTGGGAAAAAAATTACAGAGCTTCTCGACCGCGGAAAAAAAAATTCTAGCACCTCTCCGATGATTTTTTATGTCTCGAGGCTACAATCGCAAATTCATCGCCCGAGAACCTGATTCAAAAAAAATTTATAACGACGATACTAATATAGTAAAACATTCGAGCCTGGGCACCGGTAAATAATACCGCGCCGCCGCTCCGCTGAATTTTTTTGGCTCGAGGCTACAATCGCAAATTCATCGCCGCGAGAGTCTGATTCGAAAAAAATTATAATGATGATGTCAATACAGTAAAATATTCTCAAAAAAACAATCAAGCGGTGCCCGTCTTCTTGATAATTTTGGAAAAAAAAAGAAATGCTCGGTGACTACTGAAAAATTCAAGCGTGGGAGAAAAAATGAAAAAAAAAATTCAAGCGGTGCCCGTCCACTAAATAATTCCAGGAAAATATGGAAAAATAAACTACGCTCGCCGACCGCTGGATCCGCATGGAAAAAAAAGATAAAAATTAAACAGCTCTCGCCTTACCGTTTCATGAGAAAAATTAAAAAAATTAGCGGCACTCACTGCATCATTGGTTCCGTGGATAAAAAATTAAAAAAAAAATTAAGCACTCTCTGTGCGCTGAAATTAGGCTCTATAGGGCTAGATCCATAAAAAAGTCTCGAGAAGGGTCATATTCGAAAAAAAATACGATCATGAGGCCAGGACAGTAAAAAATTCAAGTCTGATTTCCTTGCATGTGGATCCCCACTGTTTATTTTCTTGTTTGATTCGCTCTCCTTTCAAATATGTAGTACGTACAGTTTTGCCCAAGACAGTAAAAAGTTCAAGTCTTGTTTCTTTGCATGCGGATCCTCCTTTATTTCCTTATTTGATTCGCTCTCCTTCCAAATATGTAGTACGTACAATATGATCACAAGATAAAGTTGCTGCAGGCGCTTAAAAAGGCACTCGTATCTTTACATCCTTTCTTCCTTGTGTAATCTCATATGCAATAGAATCCTCTAAAAAACACAAACTGAATCCATGCCTTCCTTTCCCGTGTTTCTTGCGCAGGTCCCGGGAATTCCTAACTAAAGAACGCCCAAACGCCGGGACGGAAGTGCCATACCTCCAGTCGTTCGACGAGGCGCGAGGCTTTTACGTGCGGCGATGGCGGCCGGTGACGTCGACGTACATACATACACACGCGTGCGGCGACGGCGACTGATGACGTTGGCTCTTTCATGCCTGGACAAAGGTACATACAGAACTGTCTAAGTCCAACTTGGCCTCAAGTGCTTGCTAGCTCATGAACTGATTGCTTTAATGTAGGTGTCGGCGTTTCGAGCACCAGCAAGTAAATTTGTAAGTCAGAAGGGCCACGCGTTCCCTGTCCCTGAATGGTTGACTCGAGAGCTCAAGGTGTATACTGGTTCGGGCCGAAAGTCCCTACTCCAGTTCGTTTGGTGGTGTTGTATTGCCTTAAGTGCAGATGACTGCACAACGTTTACAAGTGAGGGTTGAGGGCTTGAACACAAAAGTGTTCGTAAAGACCTAGCGAGAAGAGGAGATCTCAAAGGCGTGCGCGCACATACTCTCACACCCTTCTTCGCACTCGCCCCCCCTTTTCACCCAGAGGCCCCTGCCTCCCTTTATCTGATTGGAGGGTAGGTTACGGGAAGTTGGGAGAGGAAGGATGAGAAAACCTATGCCGGAGCATTAGTCCTTCGCTTCGTGATTGGTCGTCGCCGGTTTGCCCACGCGGTCGGTAGTCTGGTGGCGAGGCGATTAGTCTCTTTGCGTTGGGAAATGGCGCACCGCCTTACGTGAGCTCGACGATAGTTGGCGTTGCGATGTATGGCGTTAGGTGCCTCGGGAGGGAACGTGCCTTCGTATTATGCGTGGATCGGTTGATGGGACCGAAAGCTTGAATTCAGCACCATTATACCATCTCGGAAAGAGCCACCGCTCTCGTCTGATACCACCGATCGATCCCTTCCGTGGGGCACGTGGCCAATGGCTGGTGGAGGCTCGTCATGCGGCTTTTTAGCGGAGGTTGCCTTAGCTTGGTCGGGATTGGGGGATCCCGACCTGCCGCGGGGGTCGAGAGCCCTACTTGGTCGGGAACGCTTGTCCCGATCGGTCAGGGACAGGCGTCCTTAGCGGCCCCGCAGGTACTTTGGTCGGTAGAGGGCCTGGTGAAGCTCGCTAGATCGGAGCTGGGCTTGAGGCAGCCCGCTTGTCACCCTGGGCCGTTGGGGTACCCCTGGTATGAGTATTCGTCAGCAGGGGTGCGCATGCTCGCAAGCTATGAAACCATGTATTTCAGGGATCCCATATGCCACTACCTAGATTTACAGTTCTGCGTATGTTTTGATATTTTCGCGTTATATATATACACATTATGCAATAATCAACTAGCTACTTTTTAATGTTTTAATTTATCGCAGCTACTTTGTAATTACCGATGGTATCATAAGTTTCATGTCAAGGTTGAAGATGAGAAGCTTGCAAAATTATTTGATGCTTGGCCTGAGACTGGAATTGCGTTGTCTGAATGTCGAATGGTAAGCTTCGCTTAATAAATTGTTTAACGCTTTATTATGTTACTATATATGTGTGCAAAAGATATAATGTCTATATTTTTAGATTATGCTGCCTTTTCATCATGGAGGACGATTCAGCATGTTATTGTTCGACATGAAGGACAGGGTTATCTCCGTTATTGATCCAACTCCTCTACCCTGATGGGTTCCAACGGATAAACCATCCAATTACTATCTTGATTGAATACAAAAAAATTAGTATAATATTCGATTGTGCTATGAGGATAGTAAATCCCTCATGGAATGACGATATCTATGATTGGCGTATTGTAGTTCCGAAGTCTGTTCCAAAAACAATAGACCGGTAAGTTATTTAGACATGATTAGTAAATAGTTAAATTTTTGTGTACTTATATGTAGCAATTAAATGTTGTGCAGGAACTTGACAGGTTATTTGATCATGAACTTCATACACATCTAGAATGGTCAACAGTTTAATGCACGGATCTGCATGGTCGGTACTCTTTATTTTATTAATCATTTTTTATAAGGTTGTAAAGTAGGTCTATACTGATGGTGCTCTACAATGTACTTACTGGGTTCACCTATCCTCAGGAAGTGTTTCTTAATTGAAATACTAAAATACAAGTGGAATGAGTGCGCATAAAACATCCCTCAAGACATAAGAATAAGTCTTAAGAGCATACGGAAACGTTTAGCGAAAAATATTATTGAGTGTTATATCTTCATTTTGTATTCGTATACAGGCACTCTGATTATTTATTATTAAGTGTTATATTCATACTTATCTTCTCATTTAATTAATAAGCAGGTGTACTGTCATCGTAGCGTTAGCACGGGCACTATACTAGTCATACAATAAATACACCAGTCTGGCCCAGATACCATCCACACAAAAAAAAATGCAAACGATGAGCACGAAACAAGAGGAATATGCTCGCAGCTCCTTTTTGTTTTTTCAAATCTAATACCTCCATGAATGTATTTATATATTTGGCTTCCTTTTAACCATGAAAGACGCTCCTATACCCAAGAAGCACGGTAGCCGGCAAGCCGTGGCAGTGAACGGGCGAGCATGGGACCAGTAGCTTCCACGCTTGTGCAGCGCGGGAGAAGTGTTTGTTCCACGGCCGGGGAACATGGGAGGGAGGCTACCGTGGTCGAGGAGCGTGGGAGGTGCCTTGTCACGGTCCCCGGAGCTCCGATGAGCTTCTACGGTAGGGGAGTACGGAAGATCACCTTCCAACATTTCTGCGTCCGAAATAAGGCTAAATCTGTAAATGCATTCACGGGGTGGCTAAATTTATAAAAAAAATGAGGAAAAAGAGACTAGAAAAGAGATGATTTGTGACCACGCAGCATGCTCATCGTCGGTCAGATGGATATGATCTCCCATTTGCTGTTGTTCACAAGCCGGCCTCTCCCATTGGATCATCCCCAGCCCTCCCTTGTACTAGTGGCTGTACGCTACCCTGCCGGCTCGGCTCTGCGGACGGCTGGTCGGGTGGGGGTCCACCGACCATAACGCACCAATTCGCCGTGGTCGCCATCAGATTTCAGGTCTGTCTTAGCTGCAGGGAAAGGGCGCCATGTGGGTCTGACCGATGGCAACAGTCGCGGTGATTAGGAGATCGATCAGACATATCGAATGATGTGGTAGGAGGAAGGAATAATGTCGATCGATCACCTACGCAGTGGCCATTGTATCGATCGGTCTTTTGGGACGGCAATATCGATTAATTAGGTATACTTTGGAATAATTAACACTGCTTCTAATCTTGTTCTGACCTTAGTGCATGTACCTAGTGTGGTGCTCCGAGCAACCATGATGTGTCAGGAAGACATTCTAGACACATGTGTTTAATAGATGCCATTGTAGAATGCTAGCTTGTACGTAGTTGTTCTTTTCTTTAAGAGTTTACCATGTGAAAATTATATACAAAAAAAATACTTATATAGCATGTCATCTACTAACATGTCATGGGTTGCACAATTAAAGTTTGAGAAGCTGGTTAATTTATTAAAGATATACATAGATGGCAAAATTGGCTCTAGGATATCGACAAGGTATGTTATGTTTACTGGAGGACACCGAACAATTGTTAATTCACTGATGGACACTACGAAATCATGGCCATTTGCCAAAACACATTACACCCATTAAAATATTTGTATTTTTAAATTTAGGAGGGAAAGAAGGAGCATTTAAAGTCCTATTTTAAAATGAACTTTAGAAATTTGCAATCCAGACCTGGTAATTCATCCACCGATAATATAACCATCTGGGCTTTGGTTTAAAAATTGTTTGGCAAATAGGACTTTTCACTTGTCTTATCTCTCGTAAATTTTGAAATAATATTATTTTTAATGGGTACGATGTGTTCTAGCAAATTACCACATTAATTTTTGCAGTGTCCAATAGCGAATTATCGATTTTCAGATGTCCTGCATCAAACGATGCACTTTTACGGTGTCCTAGAGCCTATTTTGCCTACATAAATAATGATCAATTGTCTCCGGTTCAAGGAGATCCTGCTTCCAAGTTCAATTCAACGCTATTGTTGTGATGTTGGTGTGTCACATTAATTGCGTGCCCAAGCATTCTTCAAAGATTTGTACTGCAACGTGAATAAATGAAGACAACCTTTTCTAGGTGGCAATTCGTTGCTTATAGGCAACGCCATTCAGGAGCAACTAGCTAGCATCCTTTGCAAGTTTTTGTTATTCAGATCACATGTTCAGATTTGAATTAAATGAGTTCTGATTCAGTGCAACCCTCTGAGCTTTCTTACTATAATACCTAACTTGGTGATTAATTTACCCTAATTTACAAGCTGAGGAATTGAGCTGACCTATAGCTCGATCATGCAACCAAATCAAGTTGGGCTATCCATCTCACCGCAGGAATTGAATACTGCCTAGCCTCTGAGTCCAAATCACATATATGCCTGCTGAATGTCCTGTGAAATACGTTAGTTGTTGCCATGTTGGTCAGATAAATTATAACCAGAGCTATTGAATTGCGCTGTAAATCTAAAACTCTACCTATCTTAAGGTGTATAGCATATTAGTTGGAATATAATGCAATATTTGTATGGTTTGTACCACTTAGTCATGTTGGTCATCTTCTTTAGATTTGGGTCCTTCCATCTTCGTAACGGATCTCAAATTCGTTTTTGGCAAGATACATGGCTTGGAAACAACCCCTTTAGTGTACAATACCCTCGACTCTTTCAAACTATCCGGAAAAAACATGCCACGGTGGCTGAAGTAATGAGTTCAGGCCCTCTTAATGTATCTTTTCGTTGAGCCATTACGAGACTTAATTTATTGGCCCTGAATGAGCTTGTTACAAAGGTTACTGGTGTGCAGTTAACACCAGAACGGGATACTTTTCGATGAAATCTCTATCAAAATGGACAGTTTTCAGTCCAGTCGATGTATAAAGCCTTAATGCATCAAAATATCCCAGTTACAAATCGTCAATTGTGAAAGCTTAAGGTACCATTAAAAATAAAAAAAATTCTATGGTACCTACGGTGTGGAGTCATATTGACAAAAGATAACCTTAGTAAAAGAAATTAGAAGGGTAGCAAAAAATGTGGTTTTTGTTATAACGATGAAACTATTCAATATCTCTTTTTTGAATGCCACTTTGCTCGTTTTGCATGGCATGTCATTCAAATGGCTTTTAATTTATCACCTCCTAGTAGTATCACCACTACAGAAAGGCTTATATTAGACGCCTCAACACAGACGATTAGAAAAAACAGTCTATGATAAAGAACATCACTGATGGTTCTATACTGAAACCTTCAGTGAGATAATCATAGACGGTACTCTTCATGAACCGCCAGCGATATACATTAATATCACAAACGGTTTTATTTAAAAACCGTTTATGCTAATATCACAGACGGTTTTAAATACGAACCGCCTATGATAAGTTCACATCACAAACAGTTCTAACTAAGAACCGTCTGTGATATGATCTTAGACCACTATATAAACATACCGATAGAGGTTCGTAGCGCTGACCCATGCGTTTCGCGTATCCCGCAAACCCTAGCCCCCCGATGATCCTCCTCCTGAGCGACCTCCTCCCCAGTGAATTCCTTGTAACAGCCTCAAAAATCATAAAATAAAGAAAAATTAAATAAAAATCTTTTGTGTATTATTTTCGAAATTTCTGAAATTTCTGGATCTTCTGAATATTCTTTTGGCTTTTCTTTAATGCAAGAAAGTGAAACAAAGAAGATAATAAATGGAAAATGGTAAAAAGTAAAAATGTTAATTCAACAAAAATTTACCAAAGTCACCATAAATATCTGAGGGCTCTCCTCAGATTGCTTAAGTCGGTGGGTAACCTGGATTTATAAAAGTAATAATTAATCAAAGATAATCATGTGCAAATATCTCAGGGTAAAATGGTAAAATAATTTGGTAAAAATATCTGGTAGTCATCCTGACCCAATATTTTTATATTGCCGACATAAAAACATTATAAACCTCCAGTAAAAATATAAAAAATTTAATAATTCATTTTATAATTTTAAAAATTCAAAAACAGTGAATAAGTAAACTGGAAAATAGTAATGTCAAAATTTTTAAAAATTAAAAATTAACAATTAAAATCTGTAATTTTTACTGAAGGTGTATAATACCATTTAAAACTATCATACAAAGTTTTGTAAAATAATAACTTCATTTATATCATAAATTAAAGGAAAAACCGATTGGGCAATGCAGCAACAGTTGCATTGTCAGATTTTTATTAAAATCTACATGAATCATAAAATATCTAAATTTTTACATGAAGCTGTTAATATCCTATCCGACCTATGGTAAAAATTTTATAAAATTTCGTGTCTTTTGACCATTGAAAACGCCGTTGAAATCCCGTCCTGTCCCGAGCCTTCGCCAGAGTTCTTTTTCCCTCTCGCTGACATGTGGGCCCGGGCTGTCAGTGAGACACCTCAGCCGACAGCCGCTGCCATCTGGCCCCCGCGTGTCAACGTCTCAGCCGCGTTCTTCTTCCCCTCTCTCTGCCTCTCTCCCGCGCCGACGCCGCTTCTCGGATTTTCTCGCACCCGCGCCCAAACCGACTTCCTCTCCCTATATAAACCCCTCTCATTTCGTCGCAGCCGACCCAGCTGCCTCCCTGAGAAGCCATTCCGCTGCTGCTTTGGTCGTCTTCTCCGGCGACGGCAAAAACCCGAAAGAGGGCAAAACCCCAAATCTTCTGCCACAAACCATTTCGTCCAAATTAACTTCGCCCGAAGCTCCCTCGTGCTTCCAGGAGCTCGTCCCGAACCTCGACCGAAGCTCTTTCTTCCCCGGCGAGCTCCACCATCGTGATCTTCTTCCGCCGCTGCCCGCGCACGGTGAGAACCTCCCTCCGCCATTCATTCTTCGAACCAAAGCCAGAAATGGAACCCTTGTAGCTCACTGATGCTTGTAGTGGTGATCTTCAAGCCTAGGATAGCTTCGTTTGCAGGTTCGCCGGCCGACCGTGAGTTCCGCCGCCCCTCGCCGGTGCCGACCGCCTTCCCGGCCACCTCAGCTCACCGCGCCACCACCCAAAGGTGCGTCTTGGTCCGCTGGTGCCTCTCGTGGAATCGATTCCGTCGCTCCAGCGTTGGTTCGCCGCCGGCGAGCTCGGATGTGCCGCGCCCTGCTGCGGGTCACCACCAAGCGAGCCCGGCTAGTCAGTCGCGCCGCGCGTGTTAGTCGCTGTCGCGTGGACCCAGCCGGTCAGTCGCTTGCGCATGCGTGAGTCGCTGTCGTCGCCCCCGCTCGTTAGCCTCGTGGCGTCGTGCACCCGTAGCGTCAACCGCAGCAGCATGGCTACCGGACGCTGACTGTGGACCCGCTTTCGGCGCCTCGGTATGATTCGCCCAAAAGGAAAGCGCATTTTCCCGCTGAAGCGCACTTTCCATTTTCGGCAATTTTCTGATTTTTCAGTATTTATTCAAAACCTGGACATTCAAATAGCTATAACTTTTGAATCACTTAACCAAATTTGATGAAATAAATTTCTAAATTCATCTAAAATCCAGTAGATTGATAATATTCAAAAATATTTCAGAATTGAATTTTATTTGGATTTCGAATTTAAATTCAAAAAAAGGTTAGAAATATGTTATACATGAAAATTCTGCAAATAACCTCCAAATTTATTAAAATAAATTTTATTAGAATCCTTGTAATCTCAGGAACCAGAATCTGTAAAAATACTTAGGGTGTGTTAGAAGAAAAATTTAAGTTATAAAAATGGGTTGTAAATAATACAATAATGGTTTAAATAGATTAAATCTTTAAATTGCAAATGAGAACAAATAATGCTTGCAACCATTTCTGAATTTGTGAAGTTATTTATTTGAATATTTCCATCTGATTTCTTTTTGGCTCTATTGAAATTTGGTATTTGTTATATGTCGCCGTACGACGTGTAGAATCCGACGAACCCGGTGTATTCGACGACCAGGAGTTCGAAGTCGAGGATACTCAACAAGGCAAGCAAAACCCCTTGATCATATTGATCCCAGTTTTATAAATGTTTTCATTAAATGTTTTATTGCATACTTTATTTTATTAAAGTCTGCTATATTTCAGGTAGTGGTAGTTGTACCAGTAGACTTATAGAACTTCCTTGATAAGTAGGAAATTGTGAACCTTGAAAACCCTAGAATAGCTTAGACATTATTAATGTCAATCTGGGTTACTTACATTTAGTGACATGCTTAGCCAAGCTTAAATGAACATAAAACTGTGACATGGTTAAAGACTTTGGATTTGACATTTAAATGGGTATGACCATTTTTATGGTTGGTATTTGGTTGGAAAATGAAAATAAAACTATGGTTTAGATGCGGGCAATTATTGGCAATAGCCGGTTGTGCATGTCTTTGCACGTAGTGTAGGGTGGAGATTATTGCCCGTGTCGAGTTAAGGACCGAACTATGGGTTGTTTTCAGGCCAAGAATATTCATACAACTACAAGTGCTGGTATAGGACAGCTCTAACTTATTAAGTTGTTTACAACTAGCTTTGCACTTAGAAGGCCGGAGTAGTACGAGCTGTTTCTTAATGAATTGCTCGACGGGACGTCCACACCGAGGTGATCATGAATTAAACGTCTACCAATATAACGGTGTACACCATACTGTGGGTAGTTCCATCATTTCTATGCTCTGAGTTCTTACTCCACAGAATGGGTTTATCGTCACCGTGCTGGTGCAAAGTTAGGTTTAAATGATGTAACGGTTATAACATGACTCTCTGCGGCACACCAAAGGCAGTGTGCAAATATCGATTGCTCAAAGAGTCAGTCATGTCTTGTGGGGAAAGCTGTATACCTCTGCAGAGTGTAAAACTAATCGATTAGCCGCGTCCGCGGTCATGGACACTTGGTAAAGTCATCACATAGTTAACAGTTTTGCTTATTTTCATAAAAAGTGGTTTCTACCACGTGTTGGTCATTTCCGATGTGTGCGGGAGGAAATGGTTTTGAGTATGGTCAGTATACCCAAACATTCGTGATTTATTGATGCTTACATTCTATCACTTTCAATATTAAATTGCTTTTATTTAAATTCCATTTTGCAATCTATTATTCTGTATTTACATTTCAAACCAGCTTTATGCAAATTAACCTTAATAGCCTTTCATTGGAATGGCCTGCATGTATTTTAGGATTTGCATAAGTCTTGCGAGTACGTAAGTACTCAACTTGCCAATGTTGATGTTTTTAGGTGAAGAAACAGATTTCCCCGACGATTCTTACGTTGATGCAGGATACGGGGAATTTAACGATGAATTTATCTAAGGATTTTTCCTTGTCATTGCTCGTGGAACAATGGGTTAAAAGGCATACTACAAGAAGTTGTCTCCATCGCAGTTTTACTTTTGGTATCGCAAAAATAATATGTAATCTTACTTCCGCTGTGTAATAAAGTTTGTGTATGACTGTGATATCAATTTGTATTTGTGCGTACTAGCTACTGATCATGGGACTAGTACTGTATGCACATGGTATCCATTTTTGGTATTCAGTTATCAAGAATGGGGGCCTTACATTCCTCCCCAGCAACCTCCTCCCCCGGCAAAGTCCTCCCCAGCATCCTCCTCCCCGGCTACCTCCTCCTCGATTGGCATCCTCCTCCCCGGTGCTCCATGAGAGCAATGACGGCCATCCCGCAAGCACGAGACCGTGGGGGCGACGACGACGACCATCCCTGCCATGAGCACCTTCTCCGTCAGCGACCTGCTCCTCCTCCCTGTCGGCGACCTCCTCCTCCCCACGAGCGGTGCCCGTACGTGCTCCGTTTGATTCGGTGACTTGTATATATGGCTGCGCATGTGTGGTCTTGCATGTATGAGATCTAACCTGTTGCAGGGCATGACGATTCATCCTTGTGTGTATGCTTTTAGGATCATTAGTGAGACGTTGAATATTAAGCTTTAATGTGTTCTTGTGGCCTCATGTCCGATGCAAAACTTGCTGTTCATATTGCATACAAGCGAACTTAGCACAACAATGAGTAGCAACTAGTTTGGCCGTTGTGAGTTGTCTACTGTATGGGCTGCGCATGTATAGCTGCGTTAGTATGGGCTGCTCATGTATGGCTGCGTTCGTATTGAGATCTTTGGTTTGTTCCAATGATAGAAGAGAATAAAACACCAACCCAATAAATTAGAGACAAAACATAAGCATTTTAATTCTATAAGTCTCTTATGATAACTATATCATCAAATTAACATTGATGCATGATCTTGCATACTTGTACGACGTTTTGAGTAGTAAACATTTCTAGTTACTAACGAGAAGATGGCAGTCATGTTGGAGGGAAGGCCTTTTGCCACCATCTTAAGGTGCTTGTGGATCACTAGATTGCACAAAACTATCCACCTCCTACGTCATTTAACTCTTGGTGGAAATTGATAGCAGGATGGTTTGCTTCTCGAATAAGCATCTTGCTTTTAATTATTTTGAGCAATGAGATTGTAGCTCCAGTGTATTGATTATTTTTCTCAACAATTGTTTTGAATTGAATAATGGGCTTGTTGTTCCTGCTTAGTTACTATTGATTTCCAGTAAATTTCTTACCTAGTCAAATTCTCCAGCACGCTACCGTATGTGATCTTCTTTTTTCCCTACACCCCTAGCAGAACTTCCATCATTAGCATCATTGTTGAAATTTTCTTACCTTGGGTATTTACGCACGAAATTTATAAGATACAACCAAGTTATAGATTTAGTAATTGAATATCTAAACTTCCTAGATGCATTGAGGCAACGACTTATGCAAGCAGGATCGTCTTAAAAGTGAAGTTACGTAGCACTTTCATCTCTTTCTTATTATAATAGTGATGGATTATAAGGTAAAATCCATTTCATTCCACGATTAAATCACGAAAGGTGTCATGCATTTGAATTATCGCTTCCACTTTATCCTCATCCCCGAACGAGAATACCATAGGCAGCCATTCTTCTTGAATTGTTGAGTTGATTAAGTCATCATATGGAGTTGATTAAATTATCGTAAGCCATACGATAATTTAATCAACTCAATAATTCAAAAAGAATGGCTGCCTATGGTATTCTCGTTCGGGGATGAGGATAAAGTGGAAGCGATAATTCAGCGCATGACACCTTTTAGGACAAACTGTGGAATGAAATGAATTTTACCTTAGAATCCATCACTATTATAATAAGAAAGAGATGAAAGTGCTACGGAACTTCACATTTTAAGACGATCCTGATCAGACAAGCTGTTGCCTCAATGCATCTAAGAAGTTTAGATATTCAATTACTAAATCTATAACTTGGTTGTGTCTTATAAATTTCGTTGCAGAAATACCTAAGCAGAAGAAAATTTCGAACAACAGATGCTAATGATGAAAGTTCTGCTAGGGGTATAGGGGAAAAAAGAGGATCACAAACGGTTTTATTTAAAAATCGTCTGTAATGTTTTATCACAGGCGGTTCTATTAAAAAACCATATGTGATATTTATGTATCACAGACGGTTCTAATTAAAAACATCTGTGATGAGTATTCATCACAGACGGTTTTTAATTAGAACCGTCTGTGATGAGAATTTTCACAGACGGTTCGAAAACCGTCTGTGATGTGCACTGACATCACTGACACATTGTTAGTGACGGTTCACAAAACCGTCTGAGATGACGTTTTTGAACCGTCTGAGATGATGTTTTCTATAGTAGTGTATGACTAATATGTTTGGAAGCTAGTTACTAGGGTTGGGAAAGGATTTAAGGGCTCACATTTTGGTTGGAGCTGCAGCTATGTGTTAGTCAATTTGGCTATGTCGAAATGATGTGGTTTTTAATAAGAAAAAAATTTCTAACCCGTTACAGGTTATTTTTACTTGCACCAATTAGATGCGTTCGTGGTTCATGCTACATATTCAAGAGGCTCGGGATGTGGTGTCAGCAGCATGCAGATTAATAGAGATCGTGGTCAGGGATCTCTTCTTCAGGCATGGATGGAGATTTTAATAACAGACTGTGTGCGGATTGAGATTTTCTGTTTCATGTTGCTTATGGCTTGTTGCTATTATCTTTCAGTACATGTTAGACTCTTTTTGAACAGCATTTTAGCTATAACTTTGTAATATTTGGTTGGTTGTGTGCATCTCACGATACAGAGACCGGGAGTTATTATCTTCCATTATCTAAAAAAATCTATACAACTCGATAAAACATGGCCCACATATCACACACACTTCATCCTGCCTATCTTTCTTTTGCATCTTGCATTGCAAATTTGCAATGCCAAAGTTGACGAGACAGGTTAGGCATTGCTGCTTGCACCTATCCACCATTTGGAAGAAAGTATCGACGTACCAAAGCTAGCTAGTACCCTCCAGGGTCCAGGCCTCCACTGCACGCTTTCACACCTAAATAGTCCCCCAACAACCAATATAACGGACGTTCGTAATCATACGTATCTTAAAGCTATCTGGGGCGTCCTATTCTGGAATCATCTGATCCTATATTTGCGTTTCTTCGTTGGTTAATTATATAGTCAGAATCATCCTAGTCATATTGTTTGGTTCGTGGAATGGGATCGATAACTAATCTTCTGATAGAAACGAAATCAAAAACTGGTTACGGCATTGGTTTGTTCAGTCAGGAATAATCGAGATATTCTGGTAGTGCATGTTCTTCTAAGGCAGACAACTCAAATCAACAATTATATATAGTATGATGGTATTGCGCTAATTCTACAGCCGAATGGACCCTAACGTCCATCATACATACGTAGCATTCGCCACCATGCCGGCCGGCGCCAACACTAGCGCCACTAGTCTTCACCGAAAGCTACATGTCACCATTGATTACAGAGGTAGCAGCAGTAGGCCACACCGTCACTAACGCATGCACTGTACGTCCCAAAAACACATGGGAATTAAAACGGTTTACAGTCACACGTAGAGTTAGCTAGCCGATCGATCATCGAAGATGACCCGTCGCTATACATCCCTACGGCGTGTCACATGAGGCAACACGTATCACGGCGCACTGATGAAGTGCTAATGCTTGTAGCGGTCAGGGAACATGGACTTGGAATTTGGGAGCTTGTAATCTACTATATCCGTTTAGAAATATAAGATATTTTGACTTTGCATAAAAATTAAGATTAAGATGAAATTAAGAAAGGTATAAGTGAAAATGACTTAGATACCTCCCTTAATTGTCTCGGAAGTTAAGAGATAATAGTTTGTGTGTAGTGGTAATTAATAAATGCATGTAGTTGAGAGAGAATAAATAGGGGTATAGTAAGAAAAAACTCATTAAATCTACATGCAAGCTTTATATTTCTGAACATGATCATTCAATTAGGGATAGGCTCCTCTTAAATATTTACATGCGAATATGCAGGGAGTACTCAAAACAAAATGAGGCAAGTCATTCTATAATCGTGATTAATCATGCATACACTTAGAGACACAATATTAAATAGGGGCATTAGAGTCTTTTGTGAAACCATAATCTCCTGATCATCATATCGATGTATATGTTTAGAGACTTTTTACTGTTCATGTGAGGCACGAAAATTTATATTGAGCTAATACATAGAGGTATCAAAAGTTTAAAGAGTGAAGATACCAAGAGACAAGAATTTAAAAGTAATTTAGTAGTAGTACCCTCCAATAATGGTAAAACCTACATGTTTTAACTAGTGCTCCGGGCACGAAAGTCACTGACAGATAGTTGAGGTGAGAGGGTTATGTAAGTTAGACCCATATGTCAATGAGATAGTGACTATTTTTTAGAAGAGATGTTTTATTGTTCTCAGGAGGTATTAAAATTTATATAGCAAACCAGTTGATTGATCCTGGCCTTTTGACGGGCCTTAGGAGAGAAAGTCCAGATGATTGATTCATGGATCACGAGCGCATTATAGTGACTACACAAGGCTTAGGCCTCGGGTCATGTTTTTTAGAGTTGTATAATGGTTGTTTATTCAGGGTCAGGGGATCGCCTTTGTGTGTTTGTGATGAGGTGTTATAATGGAGGTCTCTCGCTGATCAGAAGGTGGTGTCTGGAATCTTGGAATTTTTTTACTAGGGGGTTGGTGTACGGGCGCCAGTAAAAAGCAGGGGACCTACGGTTCCCTTTTGTCATTTCCTTTGACATAGGGTGACTTGGAAAGACATGGTTCATTCATGGCTTGACTTGTTGAACTCATCCAAGGTACTAACAGAAACGCATGGGAGATAAAGGGAAATTAAAGTATGGGTAATGGGATGGCATGCGTGGTACAATTCTGCCGGATTTGAAAATGAAAGCTATTGTTGGGGGCTAGTGCGTTGTTTGCTTTAGTTAGATGGGAGAGAAAGTTTGGGAGAATTTGGGCCTCATGTTGCTTCTCCAATTAATTGTGAAGGAGGGGGCCATTCATCGATGGCCTCTTCTTTAAACCATTTTGGATTTCTTTTTCAACCATTCTTAAGAAATATTTTACCAAACTGTGGTAGGTTAGCTTTTTATTAGCACGATAGAGATGTGCATCACCTTACAAAGATGTTCAGCTTTGAGAGTGTAAATGTTTGTATATTTTTCCTAACAGAAAATGCATGAGCTTTTGAAGCACTTATAGCTGATGATTTGCTCTGAAAACGAGTGACATAATATTTATTTTTAAAAACAGACAAAACTGTATATATCGAAGGAAATGTTGGCTACTCTCTTCCCTCACAAAAATATGTTGTTTTGGACATCGATGCGTTTCCTAAAGTGTAATTTTGACCACTATTTTATATTACAATATATTTATAAAATCCAATAAAATTATAATATTTTAAAAGTACTTTTTCCGACAAATCAATATATATGATTTTTAGGTATCTAATCTAAATATTTAAAAGATATCAACGGTACAAGCTTCAAATGACACGTAATTGTGACAGGAGATAGTACTAAACACTAGTGTCTGTGCATCGAATAACTTTTCAACCTACCAAATTACTGAATCCAAACAACAAACAAAGACACAGAAAATTGAAAGGAATGACTTTAGAAAATGCATTGGAAATGAAAGGTGAAGTGGCTTTATTTGTTTAGTAGGCTAGCTTGACCAAACTATTTTGTGTCTAGGATGGCCATCCACAAATCCAAACTCCTCCTCCCTTTCCAACAGCAACGGAAACTAAAGTGTGGCGACTTCTTTACAGTAAATCAAAAATGGATGGACAATAAATTACCTGGTACATACACTACATATCGATATATGCATGATCTGGTCAGCAGATGTATCGCCAATATAATTATATAAACCAAGTAATTCGCCAGATCACACCGACAGCTCAGTAAACCACTAGTTCGTATCGAAGTTGATCAGGTCTTATTCTAATGGCAACTACATATTTACATGTATCCCCGTGATGCTGACATGCATGTAATTTCCATTGTCGTTTCTAGATGGATCTGGCTGCCCATGTGCACGAGCGCACCAACCGCCAGGGTTCCAAAATTCGGCGAATTTCGTCGAAATTTTGGATTTCAGATCACTCCGAATTCTAAAGTACCGGTCGGAAATTTTTTTAAAAATCTGAATTTGCTATAGTAACCCAAAATTTCGTGTTTTTTGGTCGGTTTTAAAACTGTTAGGGGCGGATTTGACCGGATTTGGTCCAATAACCCTTAGGGAAGTCATCTCCTATGAAAATTTGTTGAAAAACCGAATTTTTTAAATATTTTAAAATTTTAGCAGAAACACTGTCAGATTTTTATAAAATTTTACAAGATTGATAATAATCTGAAACTTTTATGGTACTATCCTTAGTATATTAGGATAATACATAAAAAATTTCAAAATAATTTAACTTAATTTGTTATCTTTAAAAAATCAAAAACAGAAAGAACATAATTGCGACAGTTATATTGTCAGAATTTTATAAATTTTCTTGAATGTGATTATGAACTAAATTTTTTTTGAGAGATTAATAATTTACTAAGTACCATTATGTAAATTTAAAAAAAAAATTCAACTTTGTTTGTTTGGTCAATAAAATCTATGTAAGCATTAAACTTCGTTTGTTATATTATATTTCAAAAATCAAAAAGAAAAGAACATAAATGGTACTGTGCCTTGTAAGAATTTTATAAATTCACTGGACTGTGATAATGAATCACAATTTTTATGGGATATTAAGAACTTCCTTATCACCATTTTGTAAAATTTTCAAAAAAATTTATGGTTTACATAATTTTTCATTTTGTTCAAGTTTGCCGGTAAGCCTTTTAACAGGGCAGTAGTACTGTTTGAATGTTTAAAAATTCATACAGTTTGATCATCATCTGAAAATTTTATGAGAGCATTATAGATACATCATAACCATGCACAAAAAATTTCAACAGTTTCTAACTTCATTTGTACCATTTTCCATTCGGATCAAACTTGTCGGTCAGTGTTCTATCAGGACAGTGCCACTCTCCGAATTTTTAAAAATTCCTCACATGTGATAATCAGCTAAAATTTTTGTGGGAACATTAGTTATGGATCATAACCATGCAAAAAAAATTCAACAGTTTATAACTTGATTTGTACCATTTTCCATTCGGATCAAACTTGTCGGTGAGTGTTTTATCAGGACAGTACCACTCTCCGAATTTGTAAAAATTCCTCAGATGTGATAATAAGCTGAAATTTTTGTGAGAACATCACCAATGTGTCAGGAACCTCCAAAAAAAGTTAAAATTTTTTGATAACGTTTAGACCACTTTTCAGCCAGTGCAAAAAATCCGAAATTTCGAAAATTTCGCCCGAAATTTTGGATTTTTTCGCCAAATTTCGGATTTTTATTTCTGGAATGGACCAGATTTGAATTTTCAAATTCAAATTTCATACAAAATATTTCCATGGTTTCGAAATTTCGTTATCCGGTCATGGACGAAATTTATTTCGAAACCGAAATTTGAAACCTTGCCAACCGCAGCAAGTTCGCGCGTTCTCGGCCTAGCACAACAAGATGCTCTGTCCTTCTGGCCAACAGTAGCAGCTGATGGCGGCTGCTGCCTTCACTGGACTTTCGCCGTGCTCATTTACCCCGCGGCCCGGTACGTCCTGGAGGCAGACGGCCTCGCCGCGCCCGCACGCGGCAGCCCAGGTGAATGTGAGGTACACGCGGTGCTACGAAAAACGGTATACCTAGACGGACCGATATGGTACATTAAGTAATTAATTATAATACCGCCGATTAATTAAAATTTAATGGAGTTCTTATTAACATATTTATTTATATTTAAAATTAATTAGAAATATTTTTGTTATCTAAAGTTATTGTACATTATCACTCTGCAAAACACACTACTACAAAAGGGTTATATTAGACACCTCGTCACTGACTGTTTTTTTTTACAAAAAATCGTTAGATATGAGTCTCAGGCGCATCACAAATGGTTTTTTTGGATAAAACCGTCTGTGATGAGGATGACCATTTCTAGTAAATAAGAACAGAGAGCCCTGATCTCCTTTGTATTTTTAGGGTTTTTCGAGCTATTTTTAAGGTGGTTGCGATTGAGAGGCTATCTGGTGGAAAGAAACCCTGGATTTGGAGGTGTGATTGTAGATTCTTATATTCTAGGTCATCAAAGGTTAGTAATTGGTTCAAATTTGCATTATATTTAAGATCTAACTTGGTAAAGAGGGAAATGAAGATGGTTTATAGATCTAGCTTGGTGTAAATCCATTTGTTCTCTGTGATGTAAAGTAGTAATTGGTTCTAATTGCATTATACTCAATATGTAGATAGTTACTTAAAAAAGTGATCTAGGCTAATAATTGGTTGTAACAGCATTATATTCAAGGTATCAACATCTAGCTTGGTAAAGAGAGAATTGAAGATGGTTTTGATATAGCTTGGTGTAGATCCATTTGTTCTTTTTGATCTAAAGTAGTAATTGATTCTAATTGCATTATACTCAAGATGTAGCTAGCTATGTAAAGAGAGAAATGTAGATACTGAGTTTAAATGTTGATTAATTACGTGAATAAGGAAATGACTCCATTCCAGAAGTATGGGTTCATCACTGAAGACGTGTGGGAACGATTTGTTGAGATGAAGACGTCGGAAGAGTTCGTGTGTCAAAGTGCAGTGCACAAGATCGTCCAGTCAAAAAACACTCACCCGCATAGACTCGGCTCCACTGGGTACGCGGGCAAGATCGCACAATGGACGAGGGAGAATGACGAGGCAATCCAGAAGGAGGTCGCACCGCCATTTGCCTTGATCTTGGACCCTCGTGCCCGAAACTTGGTAAAAGTGAGGTCACGTCCCACGTCTTCAGACGGCGTTTCCTTTGCCAACCCCGCAGACGAGGAAGTGTCCCAACGCCTAATATCGTTGAGCACAGAATCTTCCCAGGGCACTTTCACTTCAGATAGAGAGAAAGATATACTCTCCACGGTCTTGAAAAACAAGGAGCACCTGGGTCGCACCTGAGGCCTATGTGTTTTTGTTCCTTAGAAAATGGGATTCCCACAAGACTCTGACACGTACCAGAGTGGGAAGAGAAGTAAAGCCGAGCGTGAGGAATGGCTAGTAGCCCTGATTGAGGAAAGGCTGAGAGCATAGTTTGATAGTCAGCTAAGAAGCTTTGAGGAAAGGATGGAGCAAAAGGTGGCTGCGAAGAGGCAGACATGGAACGTGCAAGCCCAAGAAGCACAAGCGCAGTTCAGCCCAACTAACCGTCGGACGTGGACGAGGCCATATTTCCTCCCAACGACATCTGGGCAGGGTACAAAAAGCCGATGAAAACCGGTTCATTTTCACAAAAACCGACCTTGCCAAGCCGGTTCGGCAACAAAAACCGAATAGTAAACTGTGGATTTCAAATGTAAATTTAAAAAATTTGAAGAAATCTATCAAAATGTGTTAAAAATTTTTGAAAATTTTTGTGTGAGGTACTGAGGCAATGCTAATAATGCTATAAATTTTCAGATGATTATAAAAAATGATTATTTTAAAAAAATTCTGAAGCTCTTTATTTTTTTATTTTCGAGGGGCACAAAATCAAGTCTAATATTTCTTAAACTTTTTGTGTGATGTTATAACATAATTAAAATTATGTTGTAAAATTTTCAAATGATGATCGGATATGTGTATTTTTAAAAAATTTTGAAAGTCCTATTATCATTGTATATGCTCTTCGGTTTTTGATTTTATATAGGTACTAAATGAAGTCTAATATTTATGAAAATTTTATTACATAATCCTTTGGCACTTTTTATGGATACATTAAAATTTCAGAATATAAAAAATCTTTAAATATTTATAAAAATCTGACAGTGTCTTTGTTCCTTTTCATTAATTGTTGTTTTGGATTTTTTAGAAGTAATAAATAATTTAAAAAATTATTTAAATTTCTCTTAGGTGTTTGATAGATTAATTGGGATTTTTTGTAATTGTTTTGTAACATTCCAAAAATTGGATTTTAGAATGTTTGAATTTCAAAATTCACCATTTGCAATTTCTTTGAATTAATTTCAGCTTAATATGCATTTTCTATTTACAAAAGGATTTAATTAGGCGAATCTATCCATCAAACATTAGATTTTCAGTTTTTGCTCGGTTCATTACGCTGCAAGGAATTTTTTTGTATTTTTGGAGATTTTTCTGAATTTATTTGATATTTATTTGAATTTATTTGCTTTTATTTGAAGTTCTGGAATTTCTTAATTCGGAAAATGTTTTATTTTCGCAAATTCCTTTTGGTCGAATCTCCTGCCCGATTCCTTTTCCGCCGCTTCGGTCCGCCCGACCTTTCGCCTCGACTCGCTCGCATGCAGAACGCAGCCCGGCCCGCTCGCCACGGCCGCCCGATCGCAGAACGCGTGTGTGGCTGCGATCGCGCCGCGTCGCTGCGCCGCCGCCCGGAAACCCTAACGCGTCAATCCCGTCGCCGCCATCTCGGTTTCGAGTTTTGCGCGCCCCGAGGCTATTTAAGCCGCCATTGACCCACCGAGGTTCGCCTCCTCGCGCGCACCGCCGCCTCAAGCCCGCCGCCCGAGTCGCCTCCGTCGCGGAGATCTCGCTCGCCGAAGTTCCGCCGCCGTCCGAGCGCTTCTTCGCGCTTTTCTTCCTCGCGGTGAGCCTCGCCGTTGGTTTGGTCCGCCGGACTCGCGCCGCCCTCTTCCTTTTTCCCCAAAACCCGAGCCGACCAGCTCTCTTCCGCGCATTCGCGTCGTCTTCCCCGCCTCGGCGTGTCGTGCCGCCGCCGAAAGCCGCTTGCCGTCGCCTCGCCGGCCGTCGTGCTGCGTCGCGGCCGTCCGATCCGCCTCGCCGCCCGTCGCGCGCGCGTGGACGGCCCAGATCGGTCGCGTCGATCCGCCTCCGGCCGCGTCGCCGCTGCGCCGGCTCCGTGCGGCGCCGCGTCAGCCGCCTCGTGGCAGCCGCGTGGCTGCCACGTCAGGCCTAGTCGCCGCGTGGCCACCACGTCAACGGGGTTCGCCACGTCGGCGCATCTCCTCCTCGGTGGACGCAGTCCACCGTGAGCCGTGTCTCTGACGCGTGGGTCCCACGTGTCAGCGGCATTTCCTTTTCTTTTTCTGATTTTCCAGAAAATCCAAAATTTCAGCCAATCACGTGCTGCCACGTGTCAGCCTCTCTGTTTTTCTGATTTTTCTGATCTGCGAATCTTCCAGGAGCCCGTTCTCCTTCGTTCGAGCTCCGATTCCAGTGATTCAAATTTCTAAATTCATCTAAATTCAAGATCTATCTTCCAGTACCATTATTTTCAATTTTTGAATTTTATTTGAAATTGTTTTATTTATTTGCCTCGTTTCGCGTGTAGACGACGCGAATAAGATCATCGAATCAACAATCGAGGTAGAACCAAAGAAGAGGCAGCGAAGGCAAGTCTTCCTTGAACATATTGATCCCAAATTTTACGAAAATGATATGTTGTTTTAAATTATGCATGCTTACTTTACGCAATGTACTTTAAATGCAGTTTTAGAGTATAGTTAAATTCCAGTTTGTTATACCCTCATTGGTATTGATCACGTCGAACCTTTGACACCCTAGATGATATATATACTAGCTACTTTATTTGGTGATATCCAGTAGATTAGCATGGAACGGTAGAATTGCTTAGTCCAGCTTAAGCGTTTCGGTATTGTGCCAATATGGGAATCATTTCAAATGTTGTTTAAACTTATTTGTGAGATTGCGGCAATTGGTGTTGCTGCTGTGATTTAAATGAATTAAAGTGGAAATGGTTTAGACCGGGGCGGATGGATGTTTGGCGGTGCGTAAAGCACGAGACCTTGGTATGTGAATGTTCGCCCTAGTCAATTAAGGACCGGCGTGTGTTACCATGGACCGAGCACTACCGTACAACCACAAGTCTATATGGGTACGACCTGGCTAAATAATTTGTGCGTCTCATTATTAGCTTCGCCAGTTGGTGAGTGCCAGATGTTGGCAGGCGCAAGAGGGGGCTTCTGTACTGGGCAGCTAGAACCCTAACAGCGGTGAAACCTTAGCGGGCGAGGTTAATAGTGGGGTTGTGCATTGTAAAGGCCTTGTCATGATCTCTCTGCCGACACACCAAAGGAAGTGTGTTAAGTGCATGGCAACAAGAGTCGATCATGTCTTGTGGGTAAAGTGTACACTCTGCAGAGTTAAAACTACTTAAGTAGCCGTGCCCACGGTCAAGGGCAGGCGAGGTACGCTTGCACATTGTAGATTTTATGGTTTTGTTTCAAAGGAAAATGATGGTTTGGGAATCCGAGAGCAGATGGAACTCTTGGGTTATGGTTTGGCGGATGGAGCCAGTCAGGTAGATGGAACCTGCTTTAATTGTTATATCAAATTCAATTACTATGCTATTACATTTTGTTCAAATGATGCTTTATGAAATTACTATTGGTATTTAAAGTTGAACTTTGCTCTATGCTAAAAAGAGCCATATTATGCCTTCAATTGTTTAGCCTTGCATATAGTTATCATGCATTATGTTTCCAAGACTTATGGAGTACATTTTGTGCTCACCCTTGCAACATCCCCAACCTTCCACGAAGAGTTCGCGAAGCGAAGGTGACTACGACTTCTACGCTTGTGGTTATGATGAAGGCGACCGGAATGTTAGGACGCGAACCCATCGATTGCTGTTGGGCAAATGGATGGGCTTACTTACTTTGTTTTTGTTATTTCGTTTCACTGTTTCTTATTGAACTCTAGCTATGATGCTTCTTATTTGTAATAATTGGCCATAAGGCTAATACTCTTTGCTTAATGAATATTATTTGATTCGTGATATGGATGTGTTGTCATCATCGTTTCTTTGTGTGTGCTAGCTTTTCTGGACTAGCACAGGTTATACATGAGGGTTCGGATTTGGAAATCCGGTCCGACAGAGGTGGTATCGAGCCATATCGATCGTAGGT
This sequence comes from Otatea glauca, assembly GCA_036346275.1. NCBI lineage: Eukaryota > Viridiplantae > Streptophyta > Magnoliopsida > Poales > Poaceae > Otatea > Otatea glauca. The sequence goes on along the minus strand of CM070721.1, from coordinate 13,087,416 downwards.
CGCAACCCTAGTTAGTCTGGTCTTCTTAGCAAGAACTTCAAAATTATTTTCTAAATCAAACCAACGAATTAATGTGAATAGATTATCTCATCTCATCTTATTCTTAGGTTCTTACTCCTTTTCTTTGCTGAAATATTATTTTAAAATTTTAATTTGATCTTATCCCTTGAAACTTCTTAAAGCCTCGAGTTTTCTGCAAGAATCCAGATCAAGGAAGCAGAAGATCAAGCCGTCAAAGGGTATATCCGAGAAGACTACCATATAAAATAGGTTTTTAGTGCTCTAGGTCATTCCTTTTTAGTGTAGCAACGTATAGTTCGAGTGTTTCAAGATTTTTGTCGCTTGTTTGTGGGGTGTGTTGTACACTTGCGCTAGCATTGTGTTGCAGCCATCTTTCTTTTGGAGTGTTAGTTTGTTTGGTCTTGAATGGCTACCTCCTAGCCTTCTCACCTTTGCTCTTCCTCTCATCTATTGCTAACCGCTCTGGCCGTTGCTTCAGATGGAAGGTCAAGGAAGAGGTCGTGGAGCTGGTCGTAGAGGAGGTCGTGGTCGTGGTCGTGGTCAGGCAGAGCCACAAGAGCAGCAGGATGTTCAAGATCAGCAAGAGCAGCAGGATGTTCAAGATCAGCAAGAGCAGCAAGTGCCACCACCGCCGCCGCCAGTCCAACCCCCAGTTGCAGATATCCAGCAGATGATGGCAATGCAGCTTCAGTTGTTGCAAGCCCTTGCTCAGAATATAGTAAACAATCCAGCCAAAGATCGGCGCGGCACGGTGATGCCACCCCAATCAAAGCTTGGAGAGTTTATGAGAACTAGACCGCCTACCTTCACGGAGCAGGTGAACCCTTGGAGGCGATGGTGGTTGAGAGATGTAGAAAAAGCTCCGATTAGCGTAGTGTGATGACCGTGAAAAGGTTCTCTACGCGAGTCATCAATTAAAAGGAGTATTGCTACTTGGTGGGATAATTTCGTGTCGCCCATCGAATGCTCAAGCTATATCTTGGGAGGAATTCTCAAGCCTTCCAGATGCTGCTCATGTGCTCTTGGCATAATTGAAATGAAGAAAAGAGAATTTCGCAAGCTGCATCAGGGAAACCAGAGTGTTTCTGAGTATCTTAACCGGTTTACCCAATTGTCGAGGTATGCACCAGAAGATGTGGCAACTGAAAGTGCCAAGATCTGGAGGTTCATGGAGGGACTTGACCCTGACATCAAGGTGCAGCTAGTTGCTTTGGATTTTCCGAATTTTCAGCATATGGTGAACAAGGCACTAGTGCAAGAGGATGCTCAACGCCAACAGCGAGAGTCCCGCAAGAGAAGAATGGCATTTCAGGCTCAGCATGGAGCGAGTGGTTCTCGCCGCTTTCACCTCAAGAAGCCAACAACACTGCTCAAGGAGCACCCCGTACTCCTAATTCTGGACCGCGCCCAATCGCTCAAGGACAGCAGAACAACGCCAGTGGTCAACAGCAGAAAGGGAATTCAAATGCTGCAGGGATTCAGTGTTTCCACTGTCACCAGATGGGACATTATGCTAGCAATTGTCCTCAGAAGCGTCAGCAAGTGACCCCAGTGCCGTTCAACTTGGGATCCAATTCTGCCAGAGCTCCTACGCAAGGACAAGGTCGTGGAACGCCCCAGACGCCCAGAGCTCCGCAACCTTCTGGAAGAGGACGTGTCAACCATGTGACCGCCGAAGAAGCTCAGGAGGCATCAGATGTGGTTTTGGGTAAGTTCCTTATTAACTCAATACCTGCCTCAGCATTATTTGATTTCGAGCATCGCATTCTTTTATATCAAGAGTTTTGTTGAACAATTTGGTTGGGAAACCTTTACCCTTAAGAGCCCTATGATAGTTCAATCTCCTGGAAAAGAATTGAGAACTAGTTCAGTATGCCCAAGTGCAACCATAAAAATCAATGGGGTAGAATTCCTAGCGAATCTTATCATCTTGGATTCAAAAGGAATAGATGTCATCCTAGGGATGGATTGGTTAACCCAGTATAAGGGTCAAATAGATTGTGCCAGTAGAGCCATCACCCTTACCAATTCAGAAGGCATTCGAGTGGAGTATATGCCTGATGAATCTGCAAGTAAGAAGTGCACTTTGAACAGTTTGAAGGAATCAACTTTGGAAAGTGTGCCTGTGGTGAAAGAGTATCCGGATGTATTTCCTGAAGATTTGCCAGGTATGCCACCTGATCGAGAGGTAGAGTTCGTCATAGAGCTAGTCCCTGGTACGGCTCCAATTTCCAAGAGACCCTACCGCATGCCAGCCAATGAACTCGCCGAGATGAAGAAACAGATTGAGGAATTGCAAGAAAAAGGATACGTTCGTCCAAGTTCGTCACCTTGGGGAGCGCCAGTTCTTTTTGTAAAGAAGAAGGATAATAGTTTGCGCTTGTGCGTGGATTATAGAGCCCTGAATGAAGTCACAATCAAGAACAAGTACCCGTTGCCCAGGATTGATGACTTGTTTGATCAGTTGAAAGGAGCATGTATTTTCTCCAAGATCGATCTTCGATCTGGATACCATCAGTTGAAAATAAGGTCACAAGATATTCCGAAGACAGCTTTTGCTACCCGATATGGATTATATGAGTTCACAGTTATGTCATTTGGTCTGACCAATGCACCAGCTTATTTTATGAACTTGATGAATAAAGTGTTTATGGAATACCTAGACAAGTTTGTGGTGGTATTCATAGATGATATCCTGATCTATTCTAAAGATGAAGTAGAACATGAAGGTCATTTGAGGATGGTGTTAGAAAAGCTCAGAGATCATCAGCTGTATGCTAAGTTCAGTAAGTGTGAGTTTTGGTTAAAAGAAGTCGCTTTCTTAGGCCATATAATTTCCGCTGGAGGTGTCTCAGTAGACCCTGAAAAAGTGAAAGGTGTACTTGATTGGAGGCAACCCAAGTCAGTGCCTGATATCAGAAGTTTTCTTGGTTTAGCGGGTTACTACCGAAGATTCATAGAAGGATTTTCAAGGATCGCAAGACCGCTTACCCAGTTGCTAAAGAAGGAAAAGAAGTTTGAATGGTCTGAAGCTTGTGAGCAAAGTTTCCAAGAATTAAAGAAAAGACTGACCTCAGCCCCAGTGCTCATTTTACCGGATATTCAGAAGAACTTTGAGATTTTCTGTGATGCTTCAAGACAGGGTCTTGGATGTGTTTTGATGCAAGAAGGCAAAGTAGTTGCATATGCCTCACGGCAATTGCGACCACATGAGGAAAACTATCCAACCCATGACTTGGAAATGGCTGCAGTTGTGCATGCACTAAAGTTGTGGAGGCATTATCTCATCGGGAATCGTTGTGAGATCTTCACAGATCATAAGAGTTTGAAGTATATCTTCACTCAAGCGGACCTCAACCTAAGACAAAGAAGATGGTTGGAGTTAATTAAGGATTATGATGTGGGAATACATTATCATCCTGGCAAGGCTAATGTAGTTGCCGATGCCTTAAGCCGGAAGAGCTACTGCAATAAGTTAATGATTCAAGAAGGTCAACCTGCTCTTCACAAGGAGTTTCAGCGTTTGAATTTGGAATTAGTGGAGGAAGGTTCTGTTGCTGCTTTAGAGATTCGACCAACTTTGGGGGATCAGATCAAAAAGCTGCAAAAGTTAGATAAAGAAGCTGCTAAGATCAAAGATAGAATAAAGGAAGGTAAAGCCCCAGGATTTTCCGAGGATGAAGAAGGAACAGTTTGGCTTGGAAAAAGTATTTATGTGCCGAATCAAAAAGAGATCAAGCAATTGATATTAAAGGAGGCGCATGAGTCAGCATACTCAATTCATCCAGGTAATACTAAGATGTATCAAGATCTTCGTGGTATATATTGGTGGCCAAGGATGAGAAAGGAAATCGCAGAGTATATAGCTATGTGTGATGTGTGCGTGAGTTAAAGCTGAACATCAAAGACCCGCAGGATTGCTACAGCCGTTAAAGGTGCCTGAATGGAAGTGGGAAGAAATTGGAATGGATTTCATTACAGGACTTCCGAGAACCAGGTCAGGTTATGATTCAATATGGGTTGTAGTGGATCGATTGACAAAAGTTGCACATTTCATTCCCGTGAGAACAACTTACTGGGAGATCAACTTGCGAGTTGTATATGTCAAGAATCGTGTGTTTGCATGGTGTGCCAAAGAGAATTGTATCGATCGAGGCACTCAATTCACCTCAAGGTTCGGCAAAAGTTGCAAGAAGCGTTGGTACCAACTCAATTTCAAAGACTGACTTATCATCCTCGCATGATGGACAAACCGAGCGAGTAAACCAAATCCTTGAAGATATGTTAAGGTCTTGTGCCTTGTCCAATGCGCAAGTTGGGATCAAAGTTTACCTTATGCGAATTCTCATATAACAATAGTTATCAAGCAAGTTTGCAGATGTCGCCATTTGAAGCCTTGTATGGAAGAAAGTGCGTAACACCTCTTTGTTGGAATGAAACAGAGATCGCCAAGTCTTTGGTCCCGATATGTTGCAAAAGGTCAAGAACAAGTAAAAATGATTCAAGAAAGATTGAGAACAGTGTGATCTAGGCGTAAGAGCTACGCCGATAATCGTCGGAGAGAGTTAACCTTTGCTCTGGTGACTATGTGTACTTGAAAGTCTCACCGCCGAGGATTGCGTCGATTTCAAGTTCGTGGAAAGTTAGCACCAAGATTCATTGGACCGCTCCCAATCCTAGCCGTAGTGGCCAAGTGGCTTATCGCTTGAGCCGCCACGCAGCTTATCAAATGTGCACAATGTGTTCCATGTGTCACAAACCAAGAAGTGTCTCGAGTTCCGTAAGAGCAAATGCGATTGAGAATGTTGAGCTACAGGATGATCTTACCTACCCAGAGTATCCGATCAGAATTTTGGATGAGGCAGAGCGCAGAACAAGAAACAGGACAATCAAGTTTTGCAAAGTCCAGTGGAGCAACCATTCTGAAAAGGAAGCAACTTGGGAGCGAGAAAAAGATCTTAGAGAAGAGTACCCCAACCTCTTTCCCTAGTCTGTCCAAATCTCGGGGTCGAGATTTCTTTTAAGGAGGGAAGGTTTGTAACATTCCAAAAATTGGATTTTAGAATGTTTGAATTTCAAAATTCACCATTTGCAATTTCTTTGAATTAATTTCAGCTTAATATGCATTTTCTATTTACAAAAGGATTTAATTAGGCGAATCTATCCATCAAACATTAGATTTTCAGTTTTTGCTCGGTTCATTACGCTGCAAGGAATTTTTCTGTATTTTTGGAGATTTTTCTGAATTTATTTGATATTTATTTGAATTTATTTGCTTTTATTTGAAGTTCTGGAATTTCTTAATTATGAAAATGTTTTATTTTCGCAAATTCCTTTTGGGACGAATCTCCATGCCCGTTTTCTTTTTTCCGCTTCGGTCCGCCCACCTTTCGCCTCGGCTCGCTCGCCTTGCGCAGCCAGCCCAACCCGCTCCGCCACGGCGCGCCGATGCGCGCCGCGTGTGGCTGCGATCGCGCCGCGTCGCTGCGCCGCCGCCACGGAAACCCTAACGCGTCAATCCCGTCGCCGCCATCTCGGTTTCCGAGTTTTGCGCGCCCCGAGGCTATTTAAGCCGCCACGCACCCACCGAGGTTCGCCTCCTCGCGCCGCACCGCCGCCTCAAGCCCGCCGCCGAAGTCGCCTCCGTCGCGGAGATCTCGCTCGCCGAGTTCCGCCGCCATCCGAGCGCTTCTTCGCCGCTTTTCTTCCTCGCCGGTGAGCCTCGCCGTTGGTTTTGGTCCCACGGACTCGCGCCGCCTCTTCCTTTTTCCCCAAAACCCGAGCCGACCCAGCTCTCTTCCGCCAGATTCGCGTCGTCTTCCCGCCTCCGGCGTGTCATGCCGCCGCCGAAGCCGCCACCTCGCCCATACGGCCGTCTTGCTGTCGCAGCCGTCCGATCGCATACCGCCCGCCGCGCGCGCGCGTGGGCGGCCCAGATCGGTCGCGTCGATCCGCCTCCGGCCGCGCGCTGCCTCGGCTCCGTGCGGCGCCACGTCGGCCGCCTCGTGGCGGCCAGCGTGGTCGCCATTGCCACCCTAGTCGCCGCGTGGCCACCACATCAACGGGGTTCGCCACGTCGGCGCATCTCCTCCTCGGTGGACGCAGTCCACCGTGAGCCGTGTCTCTGACGCGTGGGTCCCACGTTTCAGCGGCATTTCCTTTTCTTTTTCTGATTTTCCAGAAAATCCAAAATTTCAGCCAATCACGTGCTGCCACGTGTCAGCCTCTCTGTTTTTCTGATTTTTCTGATCTGGGAATCTTCCAGGAGCCCGTTCTCCTTCGTTCGAGCTCCGATTCCAGTGATTCAAATTTCTAAATTCATCTAAATTCAAGATCTATCTTCCAGTACCATTATTTTCAATTTTTGAATTTTATTTGAAATTGTTTTATTTATTTGCCTCGTTTCGCGTGTAGACGACGCAGTCGAAGATCAGTCGAATCAACAATCAGAGGTAGAACCAGCAAGAGGCAGCGAAGGCAAGTCTTCCTTGAACATATTGATCCCAAATTTTACGAAAATGATATGTTGTTTTTAAATTATGCATGCTTACTTTACGCAATGTACTTTAAATGCAGTTTTAGAGTATAGTTAAATTCCAGTTTGTTATACCCTCATTGGTATTGATCACGTCGAACCTTTGACACCCTAGATGATATATATACTAGCTACTTTATTTGGTGATATCCAGTAGATTAGCATGGAACGGTAGAATTGCTTAGTCCAGCTTAAGCGTTTCGGTATTGTGCCAATATGGGAATCATTTCAAATGTTGTTTAAACTTATTTGTGAGATTGCGGCAATTGGTGTTGCTGCTGTGATTTAAATGAATTAAAGTGGAAATGGTTTAGACCGGGGCGGATGGATGTTTGGCGGGTGCGGAAAGCACGAGACCTTGGTATGTGAATGTTCGCCCTAGTCAATTAAGGACCGGCGTGTGTTACCATGGACCGAGCACTACCGCACAACCACAAGTCTATATGGGTACGACTGGCTAAATAATTTGTGCGTCTCATTATTAGCTTCGCGGTTGGTGAGTGCGATGTTGGCAGCGCAAGAGGGGCTTCAGATTGGGTGGCTAGAACCCTAACAATGTGAAACCTTAGCGGGCGAGGTTAATAGTGGGGTTGTGCATTGTAAAGGCCTTGTCATGATCTCTCTGCCGACACACCAAAGGAAGTGTGTTAAGTGCATGGCAACAAGAGTCGATCATGTCTTGTGGGTAAAGTGTACACACTCTGCAGAGTTAAAACTACTTAAGTAGCCGTGCCCACTGGTCAAGGGCAAAGTAGGTACGCTTGCACATTGTAGATTTTATGGTTTTGTTTCAAAGGAAAATGATGGTTTGGGAATCCGAGAGCAGATGGAACTCTTGGGTTATGGTTTGGCAGATGGAGCCAGTCAGGTAGATGGAACCTGCTTTAATTGTTATATCAAATTCAATTACTATGCTATTACATTTTGTTCAAATGATGCTTTATGAAATTACTATTGGTATTTAAAGTTGAACTTTGCTCTATGCTAAAAAGAGCCATATTATGCCTTCAATTGTTTAGCCTTGCATATAGTTATCATGCATTATGTTTCCAAGACTTGCGGAGTACATTTTGTGCTCACCCTTGCAACATCCCCAACCTTCCACAGAAGAGTTCGCGAGCGAAGGTGACTACGACTTCTACGCTTGTGGTTATGATGAAGGCGACCCGGAATGCTAGGACGCGAACCCCAGTCGATTGCCTGTTGGGCAAATGGATGGGCTTACTTACTTTGTTTTTGTTATTTCGTTTCCGCTGTTTCTTATTGAACTCTAGCTATGATGCTTCTTATTTGTAATAATTGGCCAAAAGGCTAATACTCTTTTGCTTAATGAATATTATTTGATTCGTGATATGGATGTGTTGTCATCACTGTTTCACTGTGTGTGCTAGCTTTTCCTGGACTAGCACAGGTTATACACAGAGGGTTCGGATTTGGAAATCCGGTCCCGACATGTTTCAAAGTTTTTGCAATTTTTCCTTACATTTTCACCTTTTTTTTCCTTCTGTCGTCGATTTTTGACCTTTTCGACCGATTTTTGGTTTTTTGAATCGGTTTGACTACCTGTTTGACTTTCACAAACCGATCGGTTTTTACTGAATTTCGGTCTATTTTCGCGAAAAACCGATGCCAACTAGATACCGATTTTCGAATGCAAAACGAAAATGTGAACCCTGCACCTGGGTAATATACATGTCTGTAATGCTCCTTAGATAGACCTATTTGACGTGTTAACTAATTGTGTACCCTTATGTAGGTGGCCATGCCGTGCAATCTACAAGTGAGGCTTGCCAACGGCTTCGTTCCCCTGCAGGCTGCTTAGGGGCACGCATATCCATCCCGTTTAGGGTCGGTGGTGCACTGTCGCACGGTAGATCTGAGCTACTCGAAGGTCCAGGTCGACGATGTACACAAAATTTGCAAGGCCGTCATCCTAGAGATGTCCCAAACGACGAGATCATCACACTAGGGGATGACATCGGCACATTCATCCAGTGGCCCAAGAAGAACATCTCCTTCGACTCCTGCCCTGCAGCACCGAAGCTATAAGCACTACTGGAGCCACGTGCGTCGGAGCTACTGAGACTATTGGAGCCATGTGTTGCACCGAAGGAGCCCACCAAATTAGCTACCGTGTCCCATTAGGCATAGGCCATTACTGCAGTTTGGGCCAAGTCATCTCCTGTGAAGATGACATTTGGTAGACAGCGAGGCGGCAATAAGGGAAAATCGAAAGGGACCATGTCAGCCCATGACTTTCCGTTTGCCCCATTGGCACGGCAATTCAAGCCGAGACAACCATTTGTACCGAAAGAGCACCAGGAGATGCTTACATTAGCCTACATTAGATTGCAAGTTTGGTGCATGGATCAAGCCAATAAGACGGTTGCACAACGGGTATCGAGTATCTCAGTCAGCTTCAAGGAGGAGCATTTCTTACACTGGTTTTAGATGGCTTCTTCGTGGTTAGCTTCAATGACTTGTTCGATCTCTACAACTTCAATTCTCTCGACGCCTCACTGATGAGATGCTGGACATTGTAAGTGTATGCAATCATGGTCTACATTCGTGTCGTACCGATAAATATCATATATATATGATCCTTGATTTTGTATATGTAGATACATGATCATAGAAGCAAAAGCAAGGGAACAACCGGTGGGTTTCCTCAACCCACACATGGTGTCCAAGCAAACCATGTATGAAAATTTACAAGTCGTCCATGAGTACATGGAAAAAGTATTGCTGGCTCAATGGGACAAAAAATTCATACTTTTACCCCACAACCCGGGGTAAATGCTTTGTCCAATTGCTATACTTGTTGATTTGTACTATATAACGCAGCTCAAAGTTAGGTTGAATGACCATGACGACATACCTGTGTAGGTTTCACTAGGTTCTACTCGTAATTATACCAAGACAGAACCAGGTAATTTACCTTGATTCCAAAAAAAGCGGCACCCATGACTTGGCGCTTATAAAAAATTTACTCGGCACGTCGTTTGCTGTCTACAAAGCTTTTGGAAGGCCACACCGGAAGGACCCATCGATGCTAAAGTATATTTATAAATTTTTGGTATCCGCTAGTATGCAATAATCCTTCACACTCTATAATAATATCTTCTGAACTAACCTATTATATTTTGATAGTGCCACCAGCAGCCAAAAGGCACTAACCTATGTGGATTCTACATTTACCACAACATGCAACTCCTTATTGGTTCACAGAAGACCAATGTCATAGAAGTTTGTCAATCTTGCAACAATTGTTTCCACTTATTAATTTATATACACGCAAGACTTTACACTTCCTATCGAAAGGCTTGACAATGCAATGAATCTGAGTTTGAACAGGCTGACCTGCTAGGTATTCGAGGATAACTCTGTGCCTTCTTGATGCGTGAGGTCGTAAATCCAAAAGGCGAATGCCACCCAAGCATCACCTGATGAGTTGTGAATTTGTTAGTTACCATTTGGATTTATTTGTGAACCTTGTGCTGTGAATTTGTGAGTTGTAGTTCTAAATTCAATTGGTTAATATATCTGAGTTGATTTCTGAATTGATGCGCATACAAGTTGTAATGAGTGATATGAATTGATTTCTGTAATAGATGCGTTGTATGTTGTAATATGTGATCCGAGTTCATTTCTTAAATGTATGTCATAATAATATGCGGGTGATGCTCTGTAATGTCTTTTGTTTGAAAGGGCATGGTTAGCATTTCCTGAAGCTGGCCAATAAATCAAAAATACTAAATAATGGAAATTCAACATCACATACGGTTCTAAAGGAGAATCGTCTGTGATGTATGGGTCATCACAAACGGTTCCAATTTGGTTGGAACCGTCTATAATGACCCAAGACATCACAGACAGTTCCAATTTGGAACCGTCTAGGATGACCCCTACATCACATAATTTAGAACCGTTTATGATAACTTTTTACCCTGACGGTTGGCAAACTGTCTGTGATGAGGCTAGTCATCACTAACAGTTTGATACAGATGGTTCACAAAACTATATGTGATGTGTTTTGTGAACCGTCTGTGATAGGCTTGTGCGCAGTAGTGACATGTTTTACATTTTATTGTTTATACTTCATCCAAAAGATACATACTATGAACACTAACGACATAATATTATAAACTAATTTATCAAGTTTAGTGAATAAAATAAGATATTTTCATGATTAAACCGATGATTAATTAGAAAATGGTTGATTAATTGAATTGTGTTAATTGCACTTCGATTAAACTAGTTGTGATGGTTCACCGATTAAGTGATCGAGTCGTTGTTTTTTATAACAGTAGGTACACGCGGTGGCCCAAGCACGCGTGGCACACGCCACGATCTCAGGTTGTCGGCTATCGGGGAGGGGGTAGGGGAGGAGGAGAGGAAGAGTTTGGCAGCTTCGGCTGGGGTCTAGGTAGTGGGGAGGAAGAGTTCGGCCAAGGAGGGAGAGAGAAAAAGTAGAGTTTAGGGTTTAGTTTTTTTAAATGGGTCCACATGTCATAAGATATCCATTGGGTACCTATGGGTACAAATTGGCATCCACATTCATCCTATTATTTTATCAGGTATCTAAGCCCAAAAAATCTATGGATCTGAAGTACTACCTGTACCCGCACTTATCAAGTAAGTAACTACGGATATCCAAATCTATAGTTAAAACTGCCGCCCCTACATGCCAGCCAGCCTTCCACGTAGCAAAAACAGAAAATGGCCACACGCGCCTGCATCTCTCGTAGGTCTCCTCAAAGTTGAAAAGGAGGCAGGGGCAAGTTAATGCACACATCCTAAGGTGGCTTTCTTTTTGCAAATGGAAAATTTAAATTCTCTTAACTTTTAAACAAAGCGTCGAATTCACCGTCCGCTAACCATGGTGTTTCCTTCGACGACATCTTTAAAATTAGATCTCTTAAAATTAGATCTCACTCTCTCTCTATATATATATATATATATATATATATATATATATATATATATATATATATATATATATATATATATATATATATATATATATATATGAAGCCGAAATGAGGCACCATGATGCCTGGGCACTATGATTCCAAATGCGCAAATTCAAGCCATATTCGAGTATATTTTTCAAAAATTTCAGTTGTAGGGTATATACCCATCTTTAATAATTCGAATGAAACCCATACCTTTGAAAAAATATACTCGAATTCAAAGATGTTGAACGAGTTTGGGTCACATGCTTTGTAGATTTATATATAAAATCAGCACATACCTACAACCAAACTATCATCAAAAAGAGAAACTCTAGTTTGAATTTCAGTTCAAACTTGTTTAAACCAGTTAGTAAACTAGTTAAACTCAGCATCCTAAAAATTTCAAAAAAAAATCATGAAAATACATTGAGAAAATATCCTTTTTGTATCATGATGCCCAGGCACCATGGTGCCCTAAGTAATTATAATATATATATACACACACACATGTATTATATGTATATGTATATGTATATGTATATGTATATGTATATGTATATGTATATGTATATGTATATGTATATGTATATGTATATGTATATGTATATGTATATGTATATGTATATGTATATGTATATGTATATGTATATGGGAAGTCAAAATGGGGCACCATGGTGCCTAGGCACCATAATTTCAAATGAGCGAATTCAAGTCATATTCGAGTATATTTTTCAAAAATTGCAGTTTTAGGGTACATACCCATCTATAACAATTCAAATGAAACACATACCTTTAAAAAAATATACTCGAAGTCAAAGATTTTGAACAAGCTTGGATCACATGCTTTGCTGATTTATATATAAAATCAACACATATCTACAACCAAACTATCATCAAAAAGGGAAACTCTAGTTTGAATTTCGGTTCAAACTTGTTTGAACTAGTTAGTAAACTGCTTAAACTCAGCATCCTAAAAATTTCAAAAAAAAATCGCATGAAAATACATAAAGAAAATATCTTTTTTAGACCATGGTGCCCTTGGTAATTATACTGTATGTATGTATGTATGTATGTATGTATGTATGTATGTATGTATGTATGTATGTATGTATGTATGTATGTATGTATGTATGTATGTATGTATGTATGTATGTATGTATGTATGTATGTATGTATGTATGTATGTATGTATGTATGTATGTATACGGTAGCGCTAATCTGCATTTACGCGTAGCTTTGCTATTCTACACGCGAGCCGTAATCCCGTGTCGCTGAACTAGCTAATGTGAACGCATGCATGCGGCGACTAATAAATGACATCCGTAGTTTATACATGTATATGTTCTTTCTTTGATTTAGCTATAACATTTTACTGATAGCTCCAATTCACAAATCGTTTTCACTTGTAGCTTACTGACAATGAGAGCAACACATTGATATAAGTCTCGATGCATAAAACAGATTTTACTATCAGTATACATAGATGTTACTATCGATATACATAGATTTTACTACTACACCACAGGTCCAACAGCCTGTGCACTAGTAAAATGTTACGATGCATTCGCTAAAATAGTAGTAAAAGCTCATTCGTGCAGCTTTTATTAGCAAGACTTATATCATTATGTTGCTCTCGGCGTCAGTAAGATATTGGTGAAAACCGTTCGTGCATCCGAGCTGTCAGTAAAAAGTTATATCCAAATAAAAAAACATAGATTCATATACAAACTAGAAAACACGTTACAGAGGACATTTTTACTAGTCAGTCATGCGTCGCTAGTAATGTGTTTCGTAGTTTGTATATGAATCTGTTTTTTCTTTGATATAACCGTAACTTTTTATTGACAGCTCCAATTCACAAACCATTTTCACCAGTAGCTTACTGACGACGAGAGCAATACACTGATATAAGTATTGATGCATAAAACAGATCTTACTATTCGTATATATAGATTTTATTATCGGTATATATAAATTTTACTCTCAAAAAAATAATATTTTAATGTAAAAAATCCTCAAAAAATTACCACACGTAGGGGAGGTGATATTCTACAACCCTGTAAATTTGAAGGCCAAACTCAATCATATTTGAGAGATATAAAAATAACAAAATGCTAATCAGTAGCATATACTACATTTTACTATCAAGCAAACTACATCTTACTGTCTATTACTCAATGTGTTACTATATGTTGTATCCAGCAATCTTATGTTGTAAAATTTATGAAAATCATTTGTAGATGTTTTCAAAACAACTCAAAAATTTACCATATAAAGGGTAGGTGAGTTTCTACGACCCTATAAAATTTGAAGACCAAACTCAATTGGATTTGAGAGATATAAAAATAACAAAGTGCCAAACAGCACTGTATACTATCTTTTAATGTCAAAAAAATAACATTTTACTGTGAAAAATTCTCAAAACATTATCACACATAGAGGAGATGTGATTTTACAACTCTGTAAAATTTGAAGATCAAACTCAATCGGATTTGAGAGATATAAAATAATAAAGTACTAAATAGCAGCATATACTACATTTTACTATCAAGAAAACTATATCTTACTGCCTATTACTCAAAGTGTTACTATATGTTGTATACAGCAATCTTATAGTGTAAAATTTATGAAAATCATATGCAGAAGTTTTCAGAAAATTACCATAAGTAGGGTAGGTGTGGTTCTACGACCCTGCAAAATTTGAAGATCAAACTCAATTGGAATTAAGAAATATGAAAATAACAAAGTGCCAAACAGCATTGTATACTATCTTTTAAAGTTAAAAAAATAACATTTTGCTGTGAAAAATTCTCAAAAAATTACCACACGTAAGGGAGGTGAGATTCTACAACTCTACAAAATTTGAAGACTAAACTCAATCGAATTTGAGAGATACAAAAATAACAAAATGCTAAATAGCAGCAATACTACGTTTTACTGTCAAAGAGACTACATCTTACTGCCTATTACTTAGTGTGTTACTATATGTTGTATACAACAGTATTATGATGTAAAATTTATAAAAATTATATGTAAAAGTTTTCTAAAAATCTCAAAAAATTACCATACATAGGATTGGTGAGTTTCTACAACACTGTAAAATTTGAAGACCAAACTCAATTGGATTTTAGAGATATAAAAATAACAATGTGCCAAAGACATTATATCTTATTGTTTGGTACGTTGTTATTTTTATATCTTTCAAATGAGATTGAGTTTTGTCTTCAAATTTTACAGGGTTATAGAAAATCACCTCCCCTACGTGTGGTAATATTTTGAGAATTTTTCACAGTAAAATATTATTTTTTATAGTAAAAGATAGCATATCCTGTTGTTTAGCACTTTGTCAATTTTATATATTTTAAATGTGATTGAGTTTGGTCTTCAAATTTTACAGGGTTGTAGAAGCTCACCCCCCTACTTGTGGTAATTGTTTGAGAATTTTTCAAATATTTTACTGCAGATCCGACAAAGAGAACTAAATTCTTATTTATGAAAACCATATGTACATGTTTTAAAAAATTCTCAAAAAGTTAACATACATAGTGAATGTGAGATTATACAACTCTGTAAAATTTAATGGCCAAAATCAATATCTTCTGAAAGATATAAAAAAGACAAATTCGGTTGACTAGTGATTTTTCACTATTTATGCTTTGTTTATTTCATATCTTTCAAATGCGATTGAGTTTGGACTTCAAATTTTGTAGAGTTGTAGAAGTTCACCTACTCTACATGTGGTAATTAAATTCTTATTCATAAAACCATATGTACACGTTTTCAAAAATTCTCAAAAAATTACCATACATAGGAGAGGTGAGATTTTATTACCTTGTAAAATTTGAAGACTAAAATCATCCTCATTTGAAAGTTATGGGCAAATCAAAAAAAGAAAGATTCATGTACAAACAAGAAGTAGTATTTATTGGTCATTTACAGTTCGTTGCATGGGAGACATCAGTGATTGGCTTACGTGAATGGTTTGAACGCGTTTATACCTTAGTTTTGCATGACGTCGAGTTACGACCAGTGTGAGGGGGTTTATGGCTCGCGCATAGATTAGGTAGCGCTACGTCGCTGGCGCAGAATAGTGCCACCGTGTGTGTATATATATCACTATCCGTACATAAAGATTTTACTATCATTGAGAGGGTTCAACAGCTTGTATGATCTGTGCAGTAGTAAATTGAACCCTTGACAGTAAATTCTATATATGTAGATAATAAATTAGAATATATTTGACAGTAACTTTAGAGTATGGTGACATACTGAACTAATGAATCATTTTGGTGCACCACCCAACTTCTGAAGCTCACATTTTTTCAGCTCGTCGAAGTCACTCAGATCAGAAAGGGTCCAACGGGAAATATCACATGTCACATATATAGATCTAGTGACTTGTAGAAGATGGTACAAACCATCAAAATTGTGATGCAATAGCAACGACTTCTCCCTTATATGTAGCTGCTCTGTTGCTGTATACATCTATGTAAGTAGATTTCTTTCGTACCAATTCCTGCATCTTGCTATCTAGCATGCCTTTTTCAGCTGGCAACGGTCTGATATGTATTGCATGGTGCAACTTGAACAAAGAAAGATTGGAAAAATGGTGGAAGCCAAAGCGACGGACGAACGAACTCGAAGCATACACCAACGTCGGGAAACACTTAGGGGTGGAGGTACCGATTGCTCCGGCATTACCAAGTACTATTGATTGTATTATGTCCTTGATATCTTCTCTTCGGATGCTCTTGTTAATTTGCTACCGTGCACGCATGATAAACAACCATGACATTACTATCCATCTATATATTTTTTACTCTTTCTGTAGACTACAATTCACTTGTTAATTTGCTACAAAACACATGATAGATTTTACTATCCATCCATATAGATTTTATTATCTATATACATATATTTTACTATCCATATATTGTAAGTTTTTACTATTGTACAGACTATACAAGCTGCTGAACCTTCTGCATAAATGTAAAATGAGAGGTGCTTCAATGCTTTTCCTTTTGACAGTTGCACAAATATTAAAGCATGAATGAATGGTAGATGGCGATTACTTACCCCTTCGCTTGTTTCAAGATTTGTGCAACATGTATTGAGAGGGAAAGCATTGAAGCACTGCTCATGTAAAATCTATATATACAGATAATAAAATCTATCTATACGGATAGTAAAATCTATCATCGGACAGCAAAATGATTGTTTATTAACGAGACTTATATTATTCTGTTCCTCTCGTCGTCAGTAAGCTACTGGTAAAAACCGTCTGTGAATCGAAACTGCCAATAAAAAGTTATGGCTAAAATAAAGAAAAAACAAATTCAGGTACAAACTATGAAATGCATTTATTAATTGGTTTTGCCACGTACTGATAGTCAACTGGGATAGCTCGGTCGGTATGCGTTATCTGGCTAGGGAGTAGAATATCGCATTCTACACGCAGCTATAAAATAGCATATCTATATATACGTATATGTATATATGTATATGTATATTTAAAATTAGCAAATAATATCATTAGACATATATTCCATAGATAAAAATAAAATGTTCTACGCATTACGTTCAAATGTTACATTGGTTCATTTGTGGTGTTCCAGCATGCATAATTTTGAATTGTGTAGAGAAATGAATAGGATGGATGTTAGATGTGTCCGCTAGTGAAATGAAATGATCTACACATTTGGTTTTAATATTACAGCAGTTCATTAATTACGTTCTACTCCCTCCGTCCTTGAAAGTAAGGAAGAGAATCATTCAAATTGTGTCCTCCAATATTAGGGATTGAGAGCTCTCCCCCCTTAAATTGTGTCCTCAAATTGTGCCCATGCATGCAGATGCACGCAGATACATGCGACCACACATATTCCAAAACAAAAATGAGGCAAGTCATTCCCTATAATCGTGATTAATCAATGCATTCATGTTGCCAATTAATAGAGACACAGTATTAAATAGGGGCATTAGAGTCTTTTGGCAGAAACCATAATCTGTCCTAAAATTTCTTCTGTCCCTTATTTTTCAGGACGGAGGGAGTACACATTAAAGTCACATATTCTATGTTTTTGGTTTCAATGTTCTAATAATTTATCGACAACGTTTTTACAATTAATTGTCAATGTTCCACGTATTAAGTTATAAATATGTGTGGGCCAATGTTTTACATGTTTGGTTTTAATGATCCAACTATTTTATCAACAATCTTCCAAAAATTTCACCTAACAATGTTCCAAAAATTTGAAAGTAGTGACTACAGAAAATGCACATCCTTCTTGTTACTTTTGTGACGCTGGATTAAGATTGAAGGATGGAGGATTCGAGACGAAAGGTGAAGAGATACTTGATTTGTTTAGTAGGCTAGCTTGTCCAAACTATTTTGTATCTACGATGGTCATCCACAAAATCCAAACTCCAACATTTCCAACAGCAACGGAAACTAAAGTGGGGCGAGTTGTTTTATAGTAAAGCAATAATGAATGGACTACAAATTACCTGGTACCAACAGCAAGGATCGATGCATGATCTAGTCAGCATATGTATCACCAATATAAACCAAGTAATTCGCCAGATCCCACCGAAAGCTCAGTAAACCACTACTTCCATCGAAATTGCGGTTTTATTCTAAGCACAACTACATATTTACATGTATGTCCGCGATGCTGACATGCATGTTATTTCTGCTGTCGTTTGATCGTTTATAGATTGCATCTGACTGTTCATGCGCACTCGCACGCCAGCCGCAGCAACTTCAGGCCGGGGACAACTCGTTCGCGCGTTTTCGGCCTACCCCACAACATGCTCTGTCCTTCGAACTTTCGCCGAACCGCCGTGCTCATTTACCCCGCGGCCCGGTGCGTCCTGGAGGCAGACGGCCGCGCCGGCACGCGGCAGCCCAGGCGCATGTGGGGTACGCGCGGTGGCCCAAGCACGCGCGGCACACCCCACGGGCTCAGGCCGTCAGCTATATTCCGCTCGGGCGGCAAATAACACCATGCCATTGCCACCCACCCCTCACTCGCCTCCCGCCCCATGATGTTTCTCAGCCATGCCCACGCAGCGAAAACAGAAAATGGCCACGCGCGCCTGCACTGCACCTCTCGTAGTTCCTTGAGATATAACGGAGGCAGTTTGGTGGCCCAATTTCGAAACCATGTCCACGAGTTTTGGATATAATTATAGTTCGAAATTAATTAATAAAGGGAAAAGAGTTGAGGTCTTTTATATCTGTGGTTTATATATCGTAATTGTTCTTAGGTATTTTGATTGACATTAGAATTGTCCTACAGAGACTAGCGATTATCTAACATAACTCAAAAAAAAATTTAAAAAAATGATGGAGATGTTAGCATAAGGGTTTAACTAAAACATGAACTAGCCTAAGATATGATCACCAAATCGTAATGCGGAAATAAACGTTAGATGAACTGACCCGGCACGGATGAAGATGAGGCCATAAGTTATTGTCGGTGTGGTTGATTCTGTTGGGGGCAGAAGCACGAATGCGCGATGAAGAAATCGGGCACCGATATCTTCTCGGTGATGGGTGCAGTCTTCGTTAGCCTCGCGCTTGTGAACCCAGATCGGATGGGTGATTTTCGGGAGTAAGCTGCTCGTGATTTTCTTTCTTTCGTATGCACGAGTGTCCGCTTCTCCCTCTTTATTTGTAGCACTGGTCAACGGGACCGAACCAACATATTTGGCAAGCTCCCGATCAGAGTGCATGAATCGTGGAAACAATCCCTGATTTTCAGTCTTTCCATTCTAATTCTCAGTCTTTCCATTTTAACCGAAGATCATAACTAACATTCTCCCACTTGATCGAAGGCTAATTTCATAAGTTCATACTGAACAGAACAGTACACCATGATAAAGTATTACAACGATTAATTTAAGCATCGTTGTAACCCCAGTATCTATAGTGCATCATTCTGTCTTGATAGGATAATTACTTATTCTTAACGGGAGTTGATTTCGTTCTTATGGTCCTCATTTCCAGAATCAGAGGCTATCCAATAAACCCATGCCGGCAACATGCTCTCGAAAGAGACTGGATGGTAAGCCTTTAGTAAGTGGATCCGAAAGCATAGACTTAGTACTTATATACTTGACATCAATAGTCTGATCCTGGATTCTATCTTTCACAACATAATACTTAATGTCAATGTGTTTGGCAGCACCACTTGACTTGTTGTTACTCGAATAGAAAACTACGGCCAAATTATCGCAGTATATAAGTAGTGGTTTAGATATGCTGTCTACCACTCTTAATCCCGGAATAAAGTTCTTAAGCCATATAGCCTGCCCAGTAGCCTCATAACATGCTACAAACTCAGCTTGCATCGTTGATGATGCAGTAAGTGATTGTTTGGAGCTTTTCCACGAAATGGCTCATCCCGCAAGTGTGAAGATATAACCTGATGTGGATTTCTTAGTATCAACACAACCTGCAAAGTCACGTCCAAAACCCACAACCTCAAGGGTATCGACTTCTTATATGTGAGCATGAAATGCTTAGTGCCTTGCAAATAACGCAAGACTTTCTTAACGGCTTTCTAGTGGTCCAACCTCGATTTGATTGATATCGCCAAGCATCCTGCATTTAATGCTAAATCAGTATGAGTACAAACTTGAGCATACATAATGCTTCCGACAACCAAGCGTAAGAAATCCCTTCATCCGATCAAAGTTCTAATTGATTCCTTGACATTGAATGTTCCAAACTTATCGCCTTAACAATAGGAGCAAAGTGGCAGAGCAGCTTATGCATATTATATCTCTTAAGTACTCTGTCAATATATGCCTTCTGGGATAAACCTAATATCCCTTTAGACCTGTCTCGGTGAATCTCAATGCCCAAAACATAAGAGGCATCACCAAGATCCTTCATGTCAAAATTAGCGGAAAGAAATCTTTTGGTTTCATACAGCATATCCTTATCGCCGCTAGCCAATAAAATATCATCCACATATAGTACCAAGATAGTAAATTTGTTCCCCTTAGTCTTAATGTATATGCAATTGTCCACTTCATTTTCTTTGAAACCAAAGTTTCTTATGGTCTCATCGAACTTAAGGTACCATTGTTTATACGCTTGTTTTAGTCCATAGATGGATTTCTTAAGTCGACATCCCATATGTTCCTTGCCTTCCACGACAAAACCCTCCGATTGATCCATGTAAATTTTCTCATGCAAGTCACCATTAAGGAATGCAGTTTTAACATCCATCTGATGTAGCTCTAAATCATAATGAGCAACAAGCGCTATGACAATTCTTAGTGAATCTTTTTTCGAGACGGGAGAGAAAGTATCAACATAATCAATCCCCTCCCTTTGTGTAAACCCTTTTGCTACAAGCCTTGCCTTGAATCTTTCGACATTTCCCTTAGAGTCATGTTTAGTTTTGTAGACCCATCTACAGCCTATTGTTTTGACTCCGTCAGGAATTTCTACTAGATCCCAGACGTCATTAATGCTCATAGACTTAATTTCATTCTGCATGGCCTCAAGCCACTTGGATGAATCCTTAGTCATCATAGCTTCCTTAAATGAGGTGGGATCGTCTACTTTCCCTATGTCATTTACATCTTCATTCATGTATACGACATAATCATTTGGGATGGCAGACCTTCTTTCCCGCTGTGATCTTCTTAGTGGTTCATTAATTATCGTAGAGGGCTGTGGAGGCTCATCATTAGATGCTGTATTATTAATCCCAGAATTCTCAGGTGGAGGCTCAACTCCAAAATTCACAACTGGAGGTGTAACTGAAAGAGGTACAGGAAGGATAGTCTCTTGGATTATCGGTAATGGAACATAAGTCCGAATCTCCTCAAGATCTATTTTCTTAACCTCTGAGCTCCCACTTATTTCAACATTCTCTAAAAATACAGCATGTCAGGTTTTCACAAACTTAGTGACACGATCTAGACAATAAAATCGATATCCCTTAGATTTTTCAGGATATCCAATAAAATGGCAACTTACAGTTTTAGGATCTAATTTCCCAATATGTGGATTAAAGATTTTAGCTTCAGCAGGACAACCCCACACACGTAAATATTTTAAGCTCGGTTTTCTCCCAATCCATAATTCATAAGGTGTCTTAGGTACTGATTTACTGGGAACCCGATTAAGTATATGCGCGGCTATCTTTAATGCTTCCATCCATAAACCAACTGGTAAACTGGAGTAACTCATCATACTACGCACCATATCCATAAGGGTGCGATTGCGTCTTTCAGCTACTCCATTTTGCAGAGTTTCACCAGGTGTTGAATATTGGGCTATTATGCCATTTTCCGAAAGAAACTTAGCAAATGGACCTGGAATTTGTCCATAAGGAGCATGTCTCCCATAATATTCTCCTCAACGATCTGATCTCACTACCTTAATCTTTATATTATGCTGATTTTCTACTTCAGCTTTAAATATTTTTAACTTATCAAGTGATTCAGATCGAACACGAATGGGGGAAATATAACCATAACAGGAGAAGTCATCAGTAAACGTGATAAAGGAGTCGTACCCATCAACTGAAGTTATAGGAAAAGGTCCACATATATCAGTGTGGATTAGTTCTAAGATTCCTGTACTTCGTGTGGCTCCTTTCTTAATTTGCTTTACATATTTCCCCTTAATACAGTCAATGCAATGGTCTGAGTCAGAGAAGTCTAATGAATGAAGTATCTCTTCCTTAATAAGACGTTCCATTCTCCCTTTCAAAATATGGCCTAAACGACAGTGCCACAATTTCGATGAAGTCTCATTGCTTATACTTCTCTTTCGCTTATTGGTGACATCGCACACATTCATTGACATAGGGAATTCAGAGAGAGAAAGCATATAGAGTTTGTCTCGTCGAGTCGCGAGACCAATATTATTTGAATTAAAACTTATGATACATTTATTATCCCCAAAAGTACAAATGTATCCATCATCATCCAAAAGAGAAACAGAAATAAGATTCCTCCTCATATTGGGAACATAAACAACATTATTTAATTGAAGGGTGAAGCCACTATCTAATATTAATGGTAGTGTGCCAACGGCTTAAACTTCAGCCTCCCTTCCATCAGCAACTCTAAGACTTCGCTCCCCCTTTCTTAGTGTCCTCACGGAAAGGAATCCCTGTAATGAATTGGAAACATGCACAGAGGCACCAAAATCAATCCACTAGGTATTAGGGGAAAAATCAATAAAAAGGGTTTCATCAACAGTAGAAATTATGTCGTTACCCTTCTTGGCAAGCCACTTCATGAAGCCCACACAATCTTTCTGAATGTGCCCACTGTTCTTACAGAAACGACAAATAGACCCATCAAAAGTAGAGTTAGATGCAACAGAGGCCTTCTCCTTTTGCTTTGGCTTGCTTGACTCAATCTTAGTTGAGAAATGCAGCTTCTTTTTGGACTTAAAATCCCCTTGAAATTTCCTTTTGCCATGACCAACATGGAAAATGTAACATCCCAAAATTCAGCTTAATTAAGTTTTATTTGCTTAAATGTGCATTTGTGATTTTCTGGAATTTATTTGGATTTTTCTGGATTTATTTGAATTAAATCTTATGTCAAGTTTATTGCTTTTTATCCAAAAGTATTTAAATCTATGCAAAGTTAAAATAAAGTTTTGGCAAAAATATTTTAATTGAGTCCAGAATGTCTCAAAGTAATTTTGAGATTTTTCTTGGATTTTTCCTGATTATTTTATTGCCTAAAACAAATAAAATGAATTTCTGGAATTGTGTTAAATAGAAAATCCTTTTAAAAAGAAGTTGAACAGTGTTGGGCCAAGCCCATTATCGTTGCGTGCGTACCCGGCGCATAACCTTTCGCCCTGATTCTAGAGGCTCGATCGTGACCGTTGATCCGAGGATCGGACGGCCGAGGCGTCGCGTCGGTGGAAACCCTAGCGGGTGGCGCCGTCGGATGCGCCACGTGGATCGGTCGCGATGAGGGCGGCAGCGCCGCCGTCCGATTCGAATCCGGCGCCGATTCGACGCGGCCGGCGTTCGTGCCCGCCACGGACTCCAAGGCCCTTAAAAGCGGACCCGTCGAACCCCGGATCACCGCCTTCGCGCGACGTTTTCCCTAGCTTTGGTGCTAAAGCGCTGCGTGGAGCTCGCGACGACTCGCGGACCCGTGGACAACCGCCGCCCGTCGTTTCTTCGTTTCGTGGCGGACGGTGTTCTTCCGCGGTTGTGGAGGGTAGATGCAGGATCGCCGCGAGAGACGCCGGTTCAGTGTCTTCGCCGCCTTTTGTTCGCCAAACGCCGTCGGGCTCATCTTCGCCTCGGTCTCGGTGAACGCGCCGCCCGAGCTCGTCGTCGAATCTCGTAAGCATTTGCACCGTTGGATGCGGGATCGAACACGCCGATTCTTGCCGCGTGGATACGCGTGTCGGTAAGCCACGTCGTCGCTAAACGTGAGCCGTCGGATCGGTGATGGAAGGCTCGGATCGCGCCGTGGGTTGCGCCAACCAGATGATGCCGCGTGGCGCACGAAGATCGAAGCGCGTGGGACCGGTGCACCAGACTTGCGCTGCGTCATGGACCTAGTCCATACGCCGAGCGACGTGTCGCCACCCGATTGGCTCAGTTCATCGCTGACGTCACGCTGACGTCATGCTTGCGTCATAATCATATTTTCAATTGGAAAAATAATCCGATTGGAAATTCGGTGAAGATGACGTCATCATGAGGTCACGCTGACGTCATAAATCATCTTTTTCAGTATAAAAATAAATCTGTTAATTTCGAATTTACGATTTTACGATTTGAGATTTATTTCAAACTTCAAAAGGCTATATCTTTTGCATCGTAACTCGATTTGAGTGATTCCAGTTTCTAAAAATTTGTAAAATTGAGATCTATTTAATGGTGAATTTTATTTGATTTTGGAGTTCAATTGCTCTCTGTTTTGGTATTTATTTGCTTTTCTTCTTGATGACGCGTGAGACGTTGAATTGTGCGACGCTTCGGAGGAAGATCAAGCAACTCAAGAGCAAACTTCAGATCCAGATCAGGACCTATTCCAAGGCAAGTTGTGCTTTGATCATGTTGAACCCATGTTTATAAAATTGCTATGTTTGATTTACGCTATTGCATATATTTCAAATATACAACTGTTTCAAATTAGTTTGGGCTTAGCTAAAATACCAGATTGATCTATACCCTACCTTGTCATTGTATGCCATGATCCATTGTCACCTTAGATTGGTTTAATATAGTTGGTTAATAATTATAATCAACATTGGAGGTTTAGTTAGTATTAGTTGCTTAGCCATGCCACGTCATCACATGTGTCGAATCATTGATAATTAATCTTGATTAATGGAATATGGAACAATATTATGAACTTGTGTGTCATGTGGGATCACACGAGGAGATTGAGTTGTTGTGGCGAGTCATGTCATAACGATGTTGAATTGTTGATGGCACGTGGTGCTTGGTAATCAACTGGGTGATAATCACTTAGATTGGGGCAAGTGGCAAGGGGCGAGGAGGCCAAGGTGGGCCCAATGGGCAGATGGTATGTGGAAGTCTTGCCTTGATCACACTAAGGACTTAACCTTGCAAGCCTTTGACCTGAGTCAATCATGCAACCACATATGTCCGTATGGGCGACCTAGTGAGTAATTTGCAAAGTCTTAATGTTGATACTATCGTGGTGGTGTGAGTTCCCGGTCGAGTGTAATTCACATGGCGCAAGAGGGGGCCCCGGATGTGGTTTCTGAGACCCTTGATGTTGAAACCTTAGCGGGTAGTATCGGATTAAGATAGAGCATTGTAAAGGCTTTGTTATAATCTTTCGCCTTTGTGGTGTTTGGTTGTATCACGTGGGTAAAGTGCATAACCTCTGCAGAGTGTGAAACTATTCGGATAGCCGTGCTCGCGGTATTGAGCAATGCTCGGAATTACTGATTAAGGGTTAGATTAATAAATTGGACAACTTGGTTGGGATGGCGGGATGGCCATATGGAAGATTGGAACTTGATTTAGGATTGGAAACTTGGTTTACTTGAGAAATCTTGAATTTATTTATTATTGCTATTTGTTTTACATTCTTTACAATCTATTCATTGTATTTGTTCATAAATGCCGCTTATTGCAAAATAGCCATGATAGCCTATCCTTTGGAATAAGCCTTACATATAGATAAATAGAAGCGCATTACATGCACAACTTGTTGAGTGCTTTAAGTACTCACCCTTGCCAAACAACAATAATCAACAGTTGAAGAATCTACACTGTGTTGGAAGATGAAGTCCATGAAGACACGAGTCATTAGGGTCCGAGCCTTGTCGGTTGCTGTGGTGAATGATGAGCTATCTACGTTTCTACTTTCCACGCTTAATTATTAGCTTATATTCTCCGTCTTGCCTGTGTGGCTTAATAATGTAAGTTGGTCATAAGATCATACATTTAGCTATATCAATAAATGAACTATTATTCTATTATCGTTGTGTATGATGTGATATGTACCAATGTTAAGTTGTGTGCACTAGCGTTGATCCCGGAATAGTGCAAGAAACACAAGTGGGTTCGAATCGGTGGATTCGGGTCCCTCAGAGGTGGTATCGAGCATACCGTGTGTAGGTCTTGGCCTAGATAGTATGGAGGTGTCTTGTGAGAGTCCAAAACTATTTTCTAAAAGAAAATCCAAACTTGACTAATAGAACACTCTTGACTCATCTCATTCTCTACGTCTTGCCTTTGCTAAATTTACCGCCTTACTTGCCGTTTGGTGGAGAACTTATTTCAAAGTTCTTGTGGAGCGATGCCGATCGTTCAGGCCTTTGAGGAGTCGGTGGCGGCTACGCCATGGAGCTATGGAGAGTACTTCAGACGCTTGGAGGCTTCTACCGCCCACTTTACCGAGGAGGATCCAGAGGAACGAGTGGGAGCGGAGGAGTCTGAGACCCGTTGTTGCAGAGGACCAGAGTAGGTCACCGGGATAGGTTCGCTCCGATGCCCGCTCATCCACCGTGTATGCGCGGATCACCTCGGCGGTGGTGGTCGGATGAGTGAGTGTCACCTTGGAGCCGTGTTGAGACTCGAGTGTGAGTCGCGTCTTTAAGTTAGTCTTTACCTTTCTAGTTGACGTTAAGGTTTCGTGTTTAGTTTGCTTCTTTGTAATGCTTGAGTGTGCGTTATGTGTTGCAAAGCTTGTAGGCTTAAATAAGCACCATACCAAGTTAAATAAAGAATTGTTCAGTTTGGGTATAACATATCTCCCGCTTTAGAAATTCTTACTTCTTATCTATGCTACATCTACCTTTCCTAACCTAAGAGGCAATCTTGGATGGTGAATACTCGAGAAACAACGGTGCTTCAGAAGTGGATGCGTCGAATGACAACCCCAATGATGGAGGCAGCCCTCAACCACCGACAGTAGACATGCAGAATCTAGGAGCATTTCTGGCAGCGCAGACTCAACTGATGCAGACAATGATGCAACAGATGCAGCAGATGACCAACGCAGCAGCAAGCAACAACAATCCTGTAGCTCAGAACAATCATGGTGGACCTCGACCTATTTCCAAGCTATCAGATTTCATGAGGACTAGACCACCAACTTTTTCGGGAAATGTGAATCCTTTGGAAGCCGATGACTGGCTTAGGACAATTGAGAAGAAGCTGCACATCACACAGTGTGAAGGAAATGAGAAGGTGCTTTACGCCTCTCATCAACTGGAAGGGACCGCCGCAGAGTGGTGGGAGAACTACTGTGCCGCTCATGGAGCCCCACAGAGATAACACGGGAGGAGTTTACTAATGCTTTCCGCCAGTATCATGTCCCAGAGGGAATGATGGATCTTAAGAAGGAGGAGTTCAGAGCTTTGAAGCAAGGAGGCCAACCAGTGGCCGAATACTTGAACAAATTTACTCAGTTAGCTCGCTATGCCCCTGAAGACGTAGCGACAGATAAAGCCAGACAGTCTCGTTTCATGAAGGGACTGAACTCAGGACTACAGGTGGGACTGATTACCCACAATTTTCCAGATTTCCAGGAGCTAGTCAATAAGGCTTTGATCCTAGAGGATAAGCGCAAAGAGCTAGGTGAAAACCGTAAGCGCTTGATGAACAATCAGGGTGGACGTCCAAATCATCTACGTTTGAGGATGTCACCACAAAGAATTTGCTAGATTCCAACCACGGTACCCAAATAAGACATCAACTCCTACACCTCGCCATGCCAATCAAAATTTTCAAACACCAAAGACAGGCAACAACAACGCACCAGAGGAAATCAAGGATCCGCAAAGTGAAGAGATGCTATACTTGCAATGAGCCAGGCACTTTTCTAATAGGTGTCCACGGAAGGAGGCATCACGCGATTCGTTTCAACACTGGGAACAACACCCGCTAAAGCACCAACATCGGGAGGAAATCGTGCACCAAGCCAAGTCGAGCAACCCGCAATCAACCGTGCGTGGAAGGATCAACCACATCACCGCGGATGGAGCTCAAGAGGCAACAGACGTCGTCTTGGGTAAGTTCTTGGTCAACTCAAGACTGCTTTCTGCTTTGTTTGATTACGGAGCTTCGATTCGTTCGCTTCTCAAAGTTTTGCAACCAAGAATGGATTTAAAGTGGTGAATCTTAAGTGTGTGCTCTTAGTCCAAGCCCGGGATCCGAGCTTAGATCTAGCCTTGGGTGTTTGGGAGCTAAGTTGCTTATGGATGGGATAGAATTTCTTGCGAATCTTATCTTGATAGATGCGCAATCCTAGACGTCATCCTTGGAATGGATTGGCGTCAAAGCATAAAGGTTTTGGATTGTGGCGAAGGATTATAACTTTGGAAGGCCCTAGTGGCAAGAAAGTGGAGTTTCAAGCGACCGCGATTCGAGATGGGCGATTAATGGTCAACGGCGTGAAAGCCATCAAGATGGAAGATGTGCGGTGGCGAGGAATACCGGATGTGTTTCGGAAGATTTGCGGGATTGCCACGGACCGTGATATCGAGTTCGTTATCGAGTTAGCGCCGGTACGAAGACCGATATCAAAGAGACCATATCGGATGCCTACCAAGCGAGTTAGTGGAAATGAAGAAGCAGATTGAGGAACTGCAAGAGAAGGGTTTCATTAGACCAAGTTCATCACCGTGGGGAGCCCCGGTTTTGTTTGTTCGCAAGAAGGATGGAAGTCTTAGAATGTGCATCGACTATCGTGCACTTAATGAAGTAACGATCAAGAATAAGTATCCGTTGCCCAGGATCGACGACTTATTTGATCAGTTAAGAGGAGCTGGAGTTTTCTCCAAGATAGATCTTCGTTCAGGATACCATCAGTTGAAGATCCGAGCGGAGGATGTACCTAAGACCGCGTTTTCTACGCGATATGGACATTATGAGTTCACAGTCATGTCATTTGGATTGACTAATGCCCCAGCGTATTTCATGAACATGATGAATAAGGTTTTCATGGATTACTTGGATAAGTTCGTTGTGGTCTTCATAGACGATATTTTGGTTTACTCAAAGACCGAAGAAGAGCATGCAGAACATCTAAGGATGGTTTTAGGCAGTGAGAGCATCACTATATGCAAAGTTTAGCAAGTGTGAATTACGGAAGGAGAAAGTCGAATTCTTGGGTCATGTAATGACTACCAAAGGAGTCGCATGATGACCCGACAAAGTGGACGCTTGATGTTGCATTGGAGCCACCGAAGTCATTACCGGATCCGTAGTTTTCGGGAATGGCGGGATATTACCGTCGATTCATAGAAGGATTCTCGACAATTGCTAAACCCCGACGCGATTGTTGAAGAAAGAAAAGAAGTTTGCATGGGCGCTTGAGTGCGAGAAAAGTTTCATGGAATTAAAAAGCGTTTAACAATGGCCCCGTATTAGTGTTGCGGATGTGCGTAATGGATTTGATATTTACTGCGATGCTTCGAAGCAAGGCTTGGGATGCGTGTTAATGCAAGAAGGCAAAGTCGTTGCTTATGCGTCGAGACAATTAAGACCGCATGAAGTGAATTACCCAACGCATGATTTGGAGTTAGCTCAGTAGTGCATGCTTTAAAGATATGGCGTCATTATCTCATAGGAAATAGATGTGAGATATATACGGACCATAAGAGTCGAAATACATATTCACTCAAGTCGACTGAATATGAGGCAGTCAAGATGGTGGAGCTAATTAAGGATTATAACGTGGGAATCCATTATCACCCTGGAAAAGCCAATGTGGTGGCAGATGCTCTGAGTCGAAAGAGCCATAGCGCAAATACAGTGTCAATGGAGGATCAACCGGAACTATGCAAGGAATTTCAGAAGCTAAGATTGGAAGTCGTTCCGCAAGGAATGATAGCTGCGCTAGAAGTGAAGCCAACACTAGAGGATCAGATTAGAGAAGGTCAACAAGATGACGATAAAATTTCAAAATCAAGGCTAAAAGGAAGAAGGCCTAGCCTTAGATTTCACTCTGGATGAGCAAGGAACCATGTTCTTAAAAAGCCGAATTTGCGTACCGGATAAAAAGGAGCTAAAGCAATTGATTCTTGAGGAGGCTCACGATTCTAAGTACTCAATTCATCCAGGAAGTGCCAAGATGTACCAGATTTGAAGGAGAGATTACGGTGGCGAATATGAAGCGTGAAGTGGTGAGCATGTTGCATTATGCGACGTATGTCGAGAGTAAAGGCTATGCACCAAAGACCCATTGATGCATTGCGGTAGTTAAAAATTCGGAATGGAAGTGGGAAGAAATCGGAATGGATTTTATCACGGTCTACCTAAGACTCGTAAAGGTTACGATTCCATTTGGGTTATAGTGGATCGTCTAACCAAGGTCGCTCATTTCATCGAGAAAGACCACCTACGGAGATCGTTTGGCGAATTGTACATGTCGAGGATTGTATGTTTGCATGGAGTGCCCAAGAAGATTGTGTCGGACAGAGGTACCCAATTTACCTCGAGATTTTGGAATAAGTTACACGAAGCAATGGGAACTCGTTTGAATTTCAGTACAGCATATCACCCGCAGACAGATGGTCAGACTGAGAGAGTAAATCAGATTTTAGAGGATATGTTGAGAGCTTGTGCTTTAGCTTATGCTACCTCTTGGGATAAATGTTTGCCATATGCAGAATTCAGTTATAATAATAGTTATCAAGCTAGCCTACAGATGTCACCATTCGAGGCGTTGTATGGACGTGCTTGTCGTACTCCATTGAATTGGAATGAAACAGGAGAGCGATTGGTTTTCGGGCCAGACATTCTCGAGGAAGCCGAAAGTCAAGTCGCAATGATCAGAGAGAGGTTAAAGATAGCACAGTCAAGACAGAAAAGCTACGCAGATAATCGTCGTCGAGATTTGAGTTTCGAACCAGAAGATCATGTGTATCTCAGGGTTACCCCTCTTAAGGGCGTTAAGAGATTCCACGTTAAAGGGAAGCTTGCACCAAGATATGTCGGTCCGTTCAAGATTCTGAGCCGTCGAGGAGAGGTGGCTTATCAGTTAGAGTTGCCTCAGTCTTTGGCAGGAGTGCATGATGTATTCCATGTATCGCAGACTTAAGAAGTGTCTCGAGTGCCACAGAGCAAACCCGTTGGATGCAATAGAGCGCAAGAAGATTTGACTTATAAAGAGCAACCGATCGAATTTTGGATGTTATGGAGCGCAAGACCGAAACAAGTCTATTCGCTTTGCGAGTTCAATGGAGCAATCATTCCAAAGTGAAGCCACTTGGGAGCGAGAAGAAGATTTAAAGTCGAATTCCGAACCTACTCTATAGTTAGCCAGAATCTCTGCCGAGATTACATTAATGGGGAGGTTTGTAACATCCCAAAATTCAGCTTAATTAAGTTTTATTTGCTTAAATGTGCATTTGTGATTTTCTGAATTTATTTGGATTTTTCTCGATTTATTTGAATTAAATCTTATGTCAAGTTTATTGCTTTTTATCCAAAAGTATTTAAATCTATGCAAAGTTAAAATAAAGTTTTGGCAAAAATATTTTAATTGAGTCCGAATGTCTCAAAGTAATTTTGAGATTTTTCTTGGATTTTTCTGATTATTTTATTGCCTAAAACAAATAAAATGAATTTACGGAATTGTGTTAAATAGAAAATCCTTTTAAAAGAAGTTGAGCAGTGTTGGGCCAAGCCCATTCTTGTTTCGTGCCGACCGCGGCGCATAACCTTTCGCCCGATTCTAGAGGCTCGATCGTGACCGTTGATCGAGGATCGGACGGCCGAGGCGTCGCGTCGGGTGGAAACCCTAGCGGTGGGCGCCGTCGGATGCGCCACGTGATTCGATCGCGATAGGCGGCAGCGCCCGCCGTGTCGGTCGATTCGGCGCCGATTTCGACGCGGCCGGCGTTCGTGCCCGCCACGGACTCAAGGCCCTTAAAGCGGACCGTCGAACCCCGAGGATCACCGCCTTCGCGCACGTTTTCCCTAGCTTCGCCGCTAAAGCGCTGCGTGGAGCTCGCGCGACTCGCCGGACCCGTGGACAACCGCCGCCGTCGTTTCTTCGTTTTCGTGGCGGCCGGTGTTCTTCCGCCGCGTGGAGGGTAGATCCGGGATCGCCGCGAGGAGGCGCCGGTTCAGTGTCTTCGCCGCCTTTTGTTCGCCGAACGCCGTCGGGCTCGTCTTCGTCTCGGTCCACGGTGAACGCCGCCGAGCTCGTCGTCGAATCTCGTAAGCATTTGCGGCCGTTGGATTCGGGATCGAACACGTCGATTCTTGCCGCGTGGAATACGTGCCGGTAAGCCACGTCGCCGCTAAACGTGAGCCGTCGGACGGTGATGGAAGGCACAGAACGCACCGTGGGTTGCGCCAACCAGATGATGCGCGTGGCGCACGAAGATCGGCGCTGCGTGGACCGGGTGCACCGTAGACTTGCGCTGCGTCATGGACCCGATCCATACACCGAGCGGCGCGGTCGCCACCCGATTGGTTTCGATTATCGCCGACGTCGCGGCGTCATGCTTGCGTCATAATCATATTTTCAATTGGAAAAATAATCCGATTGGAAATTCGGTGAAGATGACGTCATCATGAGGTCACGCTGACGTCATAAATCATCTTTTCAGTATAAAAATAAATCTTTTAATTTCGAATTTCGATTTTACGATTTGAGATTTATTTCAAACTTCAAAAGGCTATATCTTTTGCATCGTAACTTTCGGATTTGAGTGATTCCAGTTTCTAAAAATTTGTAAAATTGAGATCTATTTAATGGTGAATTTTATTTGATTTTGGAGTTCAATTGCTCTCTGTTTTAGTATTTATTTGCTTTTCTTCTTGATGCAGCGTAGAGCGTTGAATTGTGCGACGCTTGGAGGAAGATCAAGCAACTCAAGAGCAAACTTCAGATCCAGATCAGGACCTATTCCAAGGCAAGTTGTGCTTTGATCATGTTGAACCCATGTTTATAAAATTGCTATGTTTGATTTACGCTATTGCATATATTTCAAATATACAAGCTGTTTCAAATTAGTTTGGGCTTAGCTAAAATACAGATTGATCTATACCCTACCTTGTCATTGTATGCCATGATCCATTGTCACCTTAGATTGGTTTAATATAGTTGGTTAATAATTATAATCAACATTGGAGGTTTAGTTCAGTATTAGTTGCTTAGCCATGCCACGTCATCACATGTGTCGTAATCATTGATAATTAATCTTGATTAATGGAATATGGAACAATATTATGAACTTGTGTGTCATGTGGGATCACACGAGGAGATTGAGTTGTTGTGGCGAGTCATGTCACGCAACGATGTTGAATTGTTGATGGCACGTGGTGCTTGGTAATCAGCGGGTGATAATCACTTAGATTGGGGCAAGTGGCAAAGGCGAGGAGGCCAAGGTGGGCCCAATGGGCAGATGGTATGTGGAAGTCTTGCCTTGATCACACTAAGGACTTAACCTTGCAAGCCTTTGACCTGAGTCAATCATGCAACCACATGTCTGGTATGGGCCAGCCTAGCTGAGTAATTTGCAAAGTCTTAATGTTGATACTATCGTGGTCGGTGTGAGTTCCGGGTCGGTGTAATTCACATGGCGCAAGAGGGGGCCCCGGATGTGGTTTATGAGACCGCTAGTGTTGAAACCTTAGCGGGTAGTATCGGATTAAGATAGAGCATTGTAAAGGCTTTGTTATAATCTTTCGCCTTTGTGGTGTTTGGTTGTATCACGTGGGTAAAGTGCATAACCTCTGCAGAGTGTGAAACTATTCGGATAGCCGTGCTCACGGTATTGAGCAATGCTCGGGAATTACAGTTAAGGGTTAGATTAATAAATTGGACAACTTGGTTGGGATGGCGGGATGGCCATATGGAAGATTGGAACTTGATTTAGGATTGGAAACTTGGTTTACTTGAGAAATCTTGAATTTATTTATTATTGCTATTTGTTTTACATTCTTTACAATCTATTCATTGTATTTGTTCATAAATCTCGCTTATTGCAAAATAGCCATGATAGCCTATCCTTTGGAATAAGCCTTACATATAGATAAATAGGCGCATTCGTGCACAACTTGTTGAGTGCTTTAAGTACTCACCCTTGCCAAACAACAATAATCAACAGTTGAAGAATCTACACTGTGTTGGAAGATGAAGTCCATGAAGACACGAGTCATTAGGGTCCGAGCCTTGTCGGTTGCTGTGGTGAACTCGATGAGCTATCTACGTTTCTACTTTCCATTGCTTAATTATTAGCTTATATTCTCCGTCTTGCCTGCGTGGCTTAATAATGTAAGTTGGTCATAAGATCATACATTTAGCTATATCAATAAATGAACTATTATTCTATTATCGTTGTGTATGATGTGATATGTACCAATGTTAAGCTGTGTGCACTAGCGTTGATCCTGGGAATAGTGCAGTAAACACAGTGGGTTCGAATCAGTGGATTCGGGTCCCTACAGAAAACTTGGTCCTTCCTTTCGGCCTTAAGCCTCTCCTCCTCCTAGACACACATGCCGATCAACTCGCTCATAGTCCATTGTTCCTTCTGAGTATTATAATTAATTTTGAAAGCATTATACTCAGAAGGGAGAGAGGTCATAATAAAATGTACTAAGAAACCATCAGAAATGGCCATGTCCATGCCTTTAAGTTTGGCAGCCATATCAGTCATCATCATGATATGCTCACGTACACTACTAGAGCCATCATACCTAGTGGTGAGCATCTTCATGATTAAGGTACTGGCATAAACTTTTGAAGAGCCCTTGAATTGCTCCTCAACTAAAGCCAAGTATTGCTTAGTATTATCGGATTCAGGGATTGCTCCCCTTATCCCTACAGATATGGTGCTCTTCATAATCATCAAGGACATGCGGTTAGACCGCTCTCACTTTTTCGCTGTTAAGTCATAGAGTTTCTTTTTTTCAGTGAAACTCTCATCATCAGCGGAAGGAGCTATGGGAGCGTCCTCTCGTAATGCATAATCCAAGTCCATGACACCAAGAACAATTTGAATCCTTTCCTTCCAAGAGGGAAAGTTTGTCCCTGTCAGCTGCTCAATGCCGTTCAAATAAGCGGCAACATTAGTATTATTCATGGTTGAATCAAGATAAAATTTAATCAGTAAACATTAGAGAAAAGAAAATTAAATGTCATGTATGAAATTAACCCTATGTTGATCTGATTAATAACATGCTAATGACAGGGAACATTAAAGTTCAAATTCGCATCACCGTTGGGCAGAAACGAAAAAGAACTAAATTATCATAAGGGTAGCACATGTTCATAAACAACGCTGGTCAGTATATGAACATGGTCATAGCATAATCCCAATTTTTAAATATTAAACAATAATTTCTAATTAAAATTTCCCGTTGGTTCCATTTTAATTAGAGATAATGCCCATAAATAATCATCATGAGAAAAATAAGTGCTACATTGATTAATTGCCCAGAAAATTAATCATAACTTGAATGTCCAGGAAATAAATATATTAAATAGTACTTATTATTGAAATTAAATGACTGAATTTAAATAGAAAAAGGATAAAACAACTAAACCTCAGCCCATGAAAATGCAATTGACCATGAAATCACGGCCACTTACTTACGCGCATGCGGCCCAAAGAAAGCGTCTCGGCGCTTGCGTGACCAAAGCCAGCGCGACGCGAAGCGTCAGCTCGCGCAGGAGAGGAGACGAGGCGGCGCCCACGCTGCAAGGCGGCGGCGACACCACACGCGAGAGGCGGCGGCGACGGTAGCGACGCAAAGTGTCAGCCTGCGCGGAAGGCGAGGCGGCGAGCTGCGAGCGACGCAAGGCAGACGATCGCGAACGGACGGCCGAGATCAACCCGAGCCAGAACAAAAGGCGATACTGTCGAAGGAACCCTAATCCTAATCCAATCTCCGCCTGGAAAAAAATCGCACGACGACTGAGTGAGCAGGAGCCGAGCGGGCGAGGCAGCGGCGACATAAGCGGGCGGGACTCCAGTGGCGCAGTGCGACGGGGCGCACGCGAGCGGTGAACTGATGCCGCTCACGGCTCCGGTGAGAGGAGCCACCGGCCCCGGCGCACGAGCGGGCAAAACTTAATGCCCGCGACGACAAGCTGAAGCGCGGCGCTCGGAGCGGCCGACAGCGACAAAGGCATCAGCGTCGGCGACGACTACGACCCGATGAGGTATGCCCGAGACCCCTTCTTAGATTATTAGGCTTTTGCTTGATTGATTTGGGATCAGGATTTGGGGATTTAGGGTTTCGGATTTCGCTAAATCACCTCCTTCTAAGTGCTAATCGAGCCACAAAAGTCATCAAACAACCTTAACCGATGAACACAAGGCCAAAAACCGAGACTAATCCGGGCTTTAACGGGATCAAACTTAGACTAGGTGTGCTTTGATACCAAATGTTAGCATAAGGGTTTAACTAAAACATGAACTAGCCTAAGATATGATCACCAAATCGTAATGCGGAAATAAACGTTAGATGAACTGACCCGGCACAGATGAAGATGAGGCCATAAGTTCTTGTCGGTGTGGTTGATTCTGTTGGGGCAGAAGCACGAATGCGCGATGAAGAAATCGGGCACCGAGATCTTCTCGGTGATGGGTGCAGTCTTCGTTAGCCTCGCGCTTGTGAACCCAGATCGGATGGGTGATTTTCGGGAGTAAGTAGCTTGTGATTTTCTTTCTTTCGTATGCACGAGTGCCCGCTTCTCCCTCTTTATTTGTAGCACTGATCAACGGGACCGAACCAACATATTTGGCAAGCTCCCGATCAGAGTGCATGAATCGTGGAAACAATCCCTGATTTTCGGTCTTTCCATTCTAATTCTCAGTCTTTCCTTTCTAATTGTCGTACCGAGACTAGCGATTATCTAACATAACTCAAAAAAAAAATAAAAAAAAATGATGGAGAAAGTCAACGCACACATCACAAGGTGCTTTCTTTTTGCAAATAAAATTTTTAAATGCTAGTAATTTTTAAACGAAGACTCGAATTCACCGTCCGTTCGAACCATAGCGTTCTCGTTTGTTGCGACAAGATCTTTTAACACTAGAGCCCATTTGTATATATTTAAATTTAGCAAATAATATCATTAGATACATATTCTATAGATAAAACAAAATATCCCACATATTACTTCACAATATTCTATT
Source organism: Otatea glauca (assembly GCA_036346275.1). Lineage (NCBI taxonomy): Eukaryota > Viridiplantae > Streptophyta > Magnoliopsida > Poales > Poaceae > Otatea > Otatea glauca. The sequence continues at coordinate 13,050,305 of CM070721.1, read as the reverse complement.
AGTTAATCTGTGATGTTCCAGCATGCATAACTTTCAATTGTGTAGGGGGGATGAATAGGATGGATGTTGGGTGTTTCGCTAGGTAAAATAAAATGTTCCATACATCTGGCTTCAATATTTCAACATTTCATTGATAACGTTCCATGCACTAAAGTCATATGTTCCACATGTTTGGTATTCAATATTCGAATGGTTTATCGACAATGCTTCTACAATTAATCATCGATGTTCCACTTATTAAGTTATAGAGGTGTATAGGCCAATGTTTCACGCGTTTGGTTGTAATGATCCAACTATTTATCAACGATGTTCCAAAAATTTCACTGACAATGTTGAGAAGAATTAAATAATATTAGTGGAACAAATCATGTTCGTGGAATAAATTCAACACTATTAGTAAAATAATTGAAGACCGTTGGGGTACAAATGGAAAAAATGGTGAAACAAATCAAGGAAATTAGGTGAAACATGAGGATCAACCATAAAACATAGTACAAATATTTGGCAAAAACTTGTAACTAAATGAAAATAAACAAAAAAAAAAGAAACAGACGGTACTAAAAATGAAAGATAAAAAATGACAGGGAACACCCTACTAGGAAACAAAGAGGGCCGCTTGCGTGCCAATAGGTCGTATGCCGCCCACCTTCCAAAAATAGAAAGCGGGCCGGCATACTCGGGCCTTGTAGTTGATGCTAGCCTTTTCTTTCACGGGGCATGCTTTACTTGGCGTGGGCCATCACATGCGAACGAAAGCAAACGCGCCAGCATTGTTTGAATCCCTGCAACATCAATGCACGCCTTCCAACGTGGCATTTTTTTCAAACCAAAGATTCAAGTGATCAATTGTTAAGAAATATCTATTCTAGAGTTTGTGCGTGAATCCCGAAATGTTCAGATCCCCGATATCCGTGTTCATCTATTGTGATTATTCTTCGAGTATTCTTAATCGGTATTAGGATTGATCTACAACAATCATCTAATGATTCAACACGTTGTTAGCCGAATGATATGTCAACAATCCGTTTTTTCCTTTGCAATCCTGTAGATCAATTGCTCTAGTCTCGTAGATTATATTGGTTTAATTATTGATTAGGGTTTTAGATTGGTCCTGAAGCACTAAACTAGCATGAAGCAATCCAATTTATTAATCTGCAAGTTATTTGCTAGATTGAGATTATTGTTTATGGAACATGTCACAAGATCGAGCAATTTCTTTCCATGCGGACATCTGCTGGAGTCGATGGCCATGGTGTCCGACTCACCCACACGATAGGCAAGGACCAGGCCACCAGCTGTGCTTGGAATTGCCCTTATTGCCATGGCTGAAGAATGCGGAGATGAAATAGCTGTTACGTTCACTTGCGCATCTTTTACAGTATGGCGAGCAGAATGCAGTTCCTCTTGCTCTCGGTATCAAAGGTTCCAAGAATCAGCGAGATTTCAGATTCCGATCGGATAAATTTTTTGGAAAAAAATTAAATTGCTACAGTATCTAAAGATCTCACGTGACATTTCGCCAAATTTCGGGTAATTTGACCGGAATTTGATTTTTTTTTACCGGATTTGGCCAAATTACCCTTAAGAAAGTCATCTTCCATGAAAATTTGTTGAAAACCCGAATTTTTGAGACGTTTTAAAATTTTGGTAGAAATACTGTCAGATTTTTATAAAATTGTACATGCTTGATCATACTATGAAAAGTTTATTGTGCCATATCTAGAAGGGTAGGATCATACGGAAAAAATTTCAAAATAATTTAACTTCATTTGTTATTTTAAAAAAATCAAAAACAGAATGAACGTAACTGAGATAATAAACTTGTCATAATTTTATAAATTTGTTCGAGTGTGATCACAATCCAAAATTTTTAGGAGAGCTTATTAATTGACTAAAAATATTTATCTAAATTTTTTAAAAAAATTAAACTTTATTTGTCTGCTCAATCAAATCTATGAATACATTGAACTTCATTTGTTATCTTTCAAAAATAAAAAACACAAAGAACACAAATAGTACAATACCATCGTAAGAATTTTATAAATTTACGGTTGTGTTATCATGATCCAAAATTTTTATGAGAGCTTAAAAATTACCTCAGCACCCTTCTCTAAAACTTTCAAAAATTCTAACCCTTTTTTGGTTGCTCAAGCAAATCTATATATTGATCATCAGGCTTTTATCAGGATGTAGCACTGTTAGAAGTTTTGAAAATTCTTGAAGCTTGATCATCATCTGAAAATTTTATAAAAACATTAATGATACATCAGGACCATAAAAAAATAAAAATGTTCAAACCTGGTTGGACCATTTTTCATTTGGTTGAAGTATGCCGGTAAGGCTTTTATCAGGATTGTAGCACTGTCCAAATTTTTTAAAATCCCTAAAGCTTGATCATTATCTGAAAACTTTATGGAAACATTAGTGATGCATCATAACCTTGCACAAAAAATTTATGAATTTTCTAACGTGTTTTGTTCTATTTTTCATTCAGTTCAAATTTTTTTGTCAGCGTTTTATCAGGACAGTAGCACTCTCCGAATTTTTAAAAATTCCTCAGGCTTAATAATCATCTGAAATTTTTATGGAAACATTAATGATGTGTCAGAACCCTCCACAAAAATTTCAAAATTGCTAGACATCGTTGGAACTATTTTTCGTTCGGTTCAATTTCACCGAAATCTCGGCAAAAGTTGCACATTTCATTCATGTGAGAACAACCTACCAGGGAGATAAACTTGTAGAGCTGTATATGTCAAGGATTGTGTGTTTGCATGGAGTGCCAAAAAAGATTGTTTCAGATCGAGGCACACAATTTACTTCAAGATTCTGGCAAAAGTTGCAAGAAGCATTGGGTACCAACCTGAATTTTAGCACAGCTTATCACCCTCAGACTGATGTACAAACTGAACGAGTAAATCAGATCCTTGAAGATATGTTAAGATCTTATGCGTTGTTCAATACGACAAGTTAGGATCAAAGTTTACCCTATGCAGAATTCTTATATAACAATAGCTATCAAGCAAGCTTGCAAATATCACCATTTGAAGCCTTGTACGGAAGAAAGTGTAGAACACCTCTCTGTTGGAATGAAACAGGAGATCGTCAAGTCTTTGGTCCTAATATTCTGAAAAAGGCTGAAGAATAAGTAAAAAATGATTCAACAAGATTGAGAACAGCGTAGTCTAAGCAAAAGAGTTACGCTGACAATCGTTGGAGAGAGTTAACCTTTGCCCCTGATGACTATGTGTACCTGAAGGTCTCACCGCTTAAAGGGATGCGTCGATTCCAAGTTCGTGGAAAGTTGGCACCCAGGTTCATTGGACCGTTCCTAATCCTAGTTAGAAGTGGAGAAGTGGTTTATCAGTTGGAGCTGTCACCGTAGTTGTCAAATGTGCACAATATATTCCATGTGTCACAGGATACCAGAAGAACAGATACAGATTGAGGATGTTGAGTTACAAGAGGATCTTACCTACCCAGAGTATCCGGTCAGAATTCTGGATGAAGCAGAGCGCAGGACGAGGAACAGGTCGATCATGTTTTGCAAGGTTCAATGGAGCAATCATTCAGAAAAAGAAGCAACCTGAAAACGTGAAGAAGATCTTAGAGCGGAGTGCCCCAACCTTTTTCCCTAGTCCGTTCAAATCTCGGGGTCGAGATTTCTTTTAGGGGGAGGTTTGTAACATTCTATTTTTGAGCCTTTTTGAAATTTTGGTGAATTTAAAAATTTTCCTTTTGGTGCTAACAAATCATTAGAATCAAAATTTTAAGTTTAAATGAGTTCAAAATAATTTATCTGGGTTCCAAATGTTTAAAAGTATTTTGTGATTTTTCTTGGATTTTTCCTAATTTATTTGCTATTTATTTTGGCTTTTATTATTTTTCTAGAATTTTCTTAAAAGAAAAATATTTTTCTTTTCCTATTTCCCGCTTGGGCCGAATCTCTTCCCGCGGCCCACTCCTTTTCTCCCACGCGGCCCGGCCCAACTTCCCTCTTCCGGCCTTGTCCGCAGCTCCGCTTCGCGGCCCAATCCACTCGGCCCGACAAGCGTCGAGCTCGCTGACGTGCGGGGCCCGCACGTCAGCGACTGGCACTGTCATCTCCTAGCCGGACTCTCACCGCCCATTTCACCGCACCCGACGCTGTGATTTTCTCGTCGACCGTGCCGTATCCGGGCCGATCTCCTCGGGGATTCGCGTCTATAAAAGCCGCTGCTCTCCCCTCTTTCATTTTCTCCCAGTTTTGTTGCTTGTGTGCCGCAAAAATCCAAACCCTAGCCACCGGGTTGCGCCGCCGTCCTGAGAAGCTTCTCCGTCGCCTTTCTCCCTCGCCGGTGAGCTTCCGCCGTCGGTTTTGGTCGCATCGGGTTCGCCACGAAGCCCGCTTTCTTTTACCTCAAGTCCCTCTCGGTTTTGTCACATTTTTGTGCACAACCGAAGCCGTCTTCTCCCGCTCCGATGGCCGTGTAGCCAATGCGACACCGTCGGGCTTGCCGTTGTCGCCCCGCCGCGTTCTAGCAGTTCGATCCACCTCGGCCCACCAGATACGCGACACGTGGTCGAACCCAATCAGTCCACGCCAGCCACACCTCTGCATCTCTCGCGCCACGTCAGCGTTCGCGTGGCGGCTGCGTCACGTCCGCGTGGATCGGCCACATTAGCCCTAGTAGTCGCGTGGCGCCCACGTCGGCCGATCCGCCACGTCATTGCGAGTCCTCTCGGTGCTCCCAGCCCATCATGAGCCGAGCCACTGACATGTGGGTCCCACGTGTCAGTCGGCATTCCCTTTCGATTTATTATTTTTCCCAAAAATCAAATAATTTCAACCAATCGGAGAGTGCCACGTGTCAGCCATTTTTATTTTCTCTGATTTTTTGATCCGAGAATCTTCCAGGAGCCCGTTCTTCTTCGTTCGAGCTCCGATTCCAGTGATTCAAATTTCTAAATTCATGACCTATCTTCCAGTACCATTATTTTCAATTTTTTAATTATTTTTATTTATTATTTATTTATTTATTTATTCTTGTTTTGCGTGTAGACGACGCAGTTGAAGCTCAGTCGAACCAACAGTCGGAGGTAGATCCAGCAGGAGGCAACGAAGGCAAGTCTTCCTTGAACATGTAGAACCTACATTTATAAAATACTTATGTTGTTTTAAATTATGCATGCTTACTTTATGCAATGTATTTTAAATATAGTTTTAGTGTATAGTTAAATACCAGAATTTGTTATAACCTCATTGGTATCGATCATGTCGAACCTTTGTCACCCTAGATAATATTCAGCTATTTTATTTGGTGATAACTAGTAGAGTAGCATAGGACGATAGAATTGCTTAGTCCAGCTTAAACATTTCGGTATTGTGCCATTATGGGAATCATTTCAAACATTGTTGAAACTTATTTGTGAAGTTGCGATAATTGGTGTTGCTGCTGTTATTTAGATGAAATAAAGTTGAAAATATGGTTTAGACCAGGGCGGATGGATGTTTGGCGGGTGCAGAAGCACGAGACCTTGGAATGTGAATGTTATGCCCTAGTTAATTAAGGACCAAGCATGTATTATCATAGACCGAGCACTACCGTACAACCACAAGTCTATATGGGTACAACCTGGCTAACTAATTTGTGCATCTCGTTATTAGCTTCACCAATTGGTGGATGTAGGACGTAGGCAGGCGCAAGAAGGGGCCTTCGACTGGGCAGCTAGAACCCATCGGCGGTGAAACCTTAGTGGGCGAGGTTAATAGCGAGGTTGTACATTGTAAAGACCTTGTCATGATCTCTTTGCGGCACACCAAAGGAAGTGTGCTAATGACGTTGCACAAAGAGATGATCATGTCTTGTGGGTAAAACTGTACATACTCTGCGGAGTTAAACTACTTAAGTAGCCGTGTCCACGGTCAAGGGCAGGTGAGGTACGCTTGCACATTGTAGATTTTTATGGTTTTGTTTTAAATGAAAATGATGGTTGGTAAATCCGTGAGCAGATGAAACTCTCGGGTTATGGTTTGGCAGATGGAGTCAGTCAGGTAGATAGAACCTGTTATAGTTATCATTTCAAATTCAGTTATTATTCAATTACATTTTGGTCAAATGATGCTTTATGAAATTACTATTTGTATTTATAGTTAAACTTTGTTTTATGCTAAAAGGGCCATATTATGCCTTCAATTGTTTAGCCTTGCATATAGTTATAATGCATTATGTTTCCAAAACTTTTAGAATGCATTTTGTGCTCACCTTGCAACATCCCCCACTTTCCATAGAAGAGAGTGCAGAAGCTGAAGGTGACTGTCGGCATTTCGAGCACCGGCAAGTAAATTTGTAAGTCAAAGGGGCCACGCGTTCCCTGTCCCTGAATAGTTAGACTCGAGAGCCCAAGGTGTATACTGGTTCGGGCCGAATATCCCTACTCCATTTCGTTCGGTGGTGTTGTATTGCCTTAGGTCCAGATGGCTGCACAACGTTTTACAAATGAGAGCAGAGAGTTTGAGCATAAGAGTGTTCGCAAAGACCTAGCGAAAAGGGGAGACTCTACTTTACTCGCCTCTTCTTGCTCTGTCTTTTCTTTATCCTCCCTCCCTTTTTTCTCTCTCCCTTCCAGAGGCCCCTGCCTCCCTTTATACAGCCGGAGGGGGCAGGTTACATGGGAAGTTGGGAGAGGGAAATTGCTTCGGTGATGGGTCGTCGCCCGGTTTGCCCACGCTGGGTCGGTAGTCCCGTGGGCGAGGCGCTCAGTCTCTTGCGTCGGAAATGGCGCACCTGCCTTCTGTGAACCTGACGATGGTTGACGTTGCAGTGCGTAACGTTGGTACTGCCTCGGGAGGGAGCGTGCCTTCGTATTGTACGTGACAGGTTGATGGGACTGGAAGCTTGACTTCAGCAGCCATTTATGCCATCTTGGGAAAGAGCCACCTGCTCCCGTGCAATCACTTCGATTGTCCCCGTCCGCAGGGCACGTGGCCGTAGACTGGCGGAGGCTTTGAACGTGGCCCTTGGCGGAGGTTGCCTTAATTTGGTTGGAGTTGGAGGATCCCGACCCGCCGCGGGGGTCGGGAACCTTACTTGGTCGGGGACGCTAGTCCTGATCGGTCGGGGAGGGTGCGTCCTTTGTGATCCCACGGGTCCTTTGGTCGGTAATGGGCTTGAGGTAGCCTGCTTGTTACCCTGGACCGTTGGGGCACCCCTGGTATGAGTATTCGTCAGTAGCCCCTGAACCCCCGAGCGAGTTCGTCAGATACGGTTGGGGGTTGATCTTGGTTTGTGAAAGGTAACCGGGCCCGACTGGTCGGTCCGACCGACTGGTCGCGGCGGTTCGCCAGTGTGCCCTAACGCATCCGACGGCTACCCCGGAGGTTGGTCGGGGGCATTCGAACCGCCGAAGCTTTTAATTGCTTCGCTGCGCGCGCCGTGTATGGCTTGGCGCGCCTTGACAGTACGCCTTCTTAGCCGCCTCGGGTTCTGGTGAAGGGCGCTTCGTTTTCCTGTGCTCGCATTTATTTTGAAGACATTTGATCTCCTCCGTGCAGGTATATAAAGTCACGATCGTTTACGAACAATTGTCCCTCAGACCAAAGTCCTCTTTCGTAATCCTCGAAATGGCTTCGAGGCATCCACTGATCTTCAGCTTTGGCGATGATGTCGAGGTAGAGGAAGAAGATCCCATGGCCGAGTTCTTGGCTGAGTGCGACCAGGCGATGGCTGAGCTCGGGGAGGAGGAAGAAACCGTAACCCGAGGTATCGCCGCCGTCGACGTGCTGCTCGAGGCTGTTCCAAGGCTCAAGGTGGTAAGGAGGGCCCTCTTGGAGGTGATGGCGCAAGCGCGTCGGTAGCCGCCCGATCTGCGCGGCGAATTGATCGCTGATTGCGATCGGCCACCGCGCGCGGCTCCATTGTACTCGTGAAGTGCGTCGCCGTTGGTGAGTGCATTGACGCCGCATTGATGCTCAAGATATGATACTTGGGGCAGAAATAGCTCCACCATATCTTGTAGCTCTGCGTAGCTTTTGAGCCTGTCGGGCGCTTCATGTAACATTGTGTAAAGTTTGAGCCTGTTGGCCTATAACGAAATCTCCTTTTCCTTTACAAATATCTTTGCGATGAGCTTGCTTCGGTTGTTCCTTAACTCGGTCCTCGAGAATCGGCAATCGGCAGGTGATCGCTTCTTTCTGGGCGCGAGCAGTCGGACGTGCGAACTCATGAATGCTTGTTTAAGGGGTGTTCGAGTGCACGCTAGACGGTGCCTCGGTCGGCAGGGACGACCGGATGCCTCTTCGCGAGGTTCTGGTACCCAAGTGCTCGTTTAACGTCGTAGCTAGACCGTGCCTTGGTCGGCAGGGACGACCGGATGCCTCTTCGCGAGGTTCTGGTACCCAAGTGCTCGTTTAACGTCGTAGCTAGACCGCGTGCCTTGGTCGGCGGGGGCGACCGGATGCCTCTTCGCGAGGTTCGGTACCCAAGTGCTCGACGTCGTAGCTAGACCGTGCCCCGAGACGGCCGGATGCCTCTTCGTGAGGTTCGGGTACCCAAGTGCTCGTTTAACATCGTAGCTAGACCGTGCCTTGGTCGGCAGGGACGACCGGATGCCTCTTCGTGAGGTTCGGGTGGCGAGTGCTCGTTTAACGTCGTAGCTAGACCGTGCCTTGGTCGGCAGGGACGACCGGATGCCTCTTCGCGAGGTTCTGGTACCCAAGTGCTCGTTTAACGTCGTAGCTAGACCGTGCCTTGGTCGGCAGGGACGATCGGATGCCTCTTCGCGAGGTTCTGGTACCCAAGTGCTCGTTTAACGTCGTAGCTAGACCGTGCCTTGGTCGGCAGGGACGACTGGATGCCTCTTCGTGAGGTTCGGGTGTCCGAGTGCTCGTTTAACGTCGTAGCTAGACCGTGCCTTGGTCGGCAGGGACGATCGGAAGCCTCTTCGCGAGGTTCTGGTACCCAAGTGCTCGTTTAACGTCGTAGCTAGACCGTGCCTTGGTCGGCAGGGACGACCGGATGCCTCTTCGTGAGGTTCGGGTACCCAAGTGCTCGTTTAACGTCGTAGCTAGACCGTGCCTTGGTCGGCAGGGACGACCGGATGCCTCTTCGTGAGGTTCGGGTGTCCGAGTGCTCGTTTAACGTCGTAGCTAGACCGTGCCTTGGTCGGCAGGGACGACCAGATGCCTCTTCGTGAGGTTCGGGTGTCCGAGTGCTCATTTAACGTCGTAGCTAGACCGTGCCTTGGTCGGCAGGGACGACTAGATGCCTCTTCGTGAGGTTCGGGTGTCCGAGTGCTCGTTTAACGTCGTAGCTGGACGTGGCTCGTTTTACGTCGTAGCTGGACGTGGCTCGTTTTACGTCGTAGCTGGACGTGGCTCGTTTTATGTCGTAGCTGGACGTGGCTCGTTTTACGTCGTAGCTGGACGTTGGGCATCCATCCCGAGTCCTCGTCTGGCGAGGGTAGCTGCGAGAGGAGTGGCTGCCGTCTATCCCACACGTATACCCCGTCCGCAGGTGTGGGACCTGGAGGGGGTGAGCGACGCGCGTTTACCCGCATTGGTTTGAACGCCGTGCTCGTGGAGCTAATAACGGGTGGTCCGAGTGGGTCCTGGGAGGTCCCTCCCAAGGCGGACCCTTCCGAGCGGACGGCCCCAGAGTAGGGTGTCCAGGCCCGCTGTGGGGCGACCCATAAAAACCTTTCTTTACTCGATCCGATCGGACCACAGGTCGTCAGTCGACCCGAGAGCAGTACCGGTCGCCCATCGATGAGCTCCCGGGAGAGTGTGAAGTATGGTCTCGAATTTCACTGGGGCGGCCTTATGTCCATCTGGTGAGATAGGCCTTTGGAACCCACAGCTTTCGTCTGGGCCCCTGGCGCGAGCCATCAGGCTCTTGCCATTTTGGGACCGCATGATGGCCAGGGGCCTCTCACACGTGCCCTGTGGCAACCGTCACAGCCTAAAGGCGAGGCGAGAGGTCTCAAGACGCGCGCCCGAGGCGGTGTCTTTACGGCTCCTGCTGTCTTGTCAGGATTAAATGCAGAGTGGAATTAGGCCGGCGTTACTGTGTGCCCGACGCGCAACGAGGATGTCGCGACGCCGTTCGAGGGTCTGTTCGGTCGCGCGCTTCCGTCGAGCAGACTTCGCTCGGCAGTTAGCACGGCGGACGAGGATGTGCGCGACGTTTCGCTCGAGGAGGCGTCTGTTCGGCTGGCGCCCGCTTGGCCCTTATAAATAGGGTGAGGGGGTGCTCGAGCAAACCTCTCGCCTTTGCTTCCTCATCTTCCTGCGCTTGCCTGAGACAAGAAGAAAGACCGCGAGAGCAAGAGAAAGAAAAAACTCCAACTTCTCCCTTTCTCACCTTCTCCCCATTCTCTCAGAGATGTCGTGGCCAGCGTGCTCCATCCAGGCCAGCCGTGCGCTCGGGCTGGTGAAGAAAGGATTCTTGCCTCCGCAGGAGGTTTCAGGGTGGAGAGTGCCGTCTGGGGCCGCCTTCCCTACGCCGGGGGTCGGCGAGGTCGTCGTACCCGCCTCGTTTTACGAGCGCGGGTTCAGGCTCCCGCTGCACCCGTTCGTGCGCGGGCTTCTTCTTCATTACGAGGCGGAGGTGCACCACCTTAACCCCAACGGGGTCCTTCATATCGCCATCTTCATCACGCTCTGTGAAGCTTTTCTGGGGATCGAGCCCCATTGGGCTTTGTAGAGGCATTTCTTCCAGGCCCGGCTGAGGAAAGACAAGTCCTCGGACGCGGCGGTGCCTGTCGGAGGTGTGGCTTTCCAGCTGTGCACGGGGCGCGCAACGAATTACATTGAGATGAATCTGACGTCGTCCAACCGGGGGTGGCACTCCGAGTGGCTTTATGCCAAGAACTTGGGGGACAGCGCTCCCGGCTACTCCGGTCGGCTCCCGGAGATGAAGCCCTCGTGGTGCTGGGGCGCCGAGCGGAAGGAAAAGAACCGGGTGGAGGTGATAACGGACCAGATCGAGGCCCAGAAGAAGCGGGGCCTTACTGGCGACGTTATTGTGCGCGCGTTCATGAAGATGCGCGTGCAGCCTCTCATGGATCGGCCTTTCCCCATGTTCAAATTTGAGGGGCCGAACGACCCGGCGAGGATGATGGCGGAGGAACTTCCCTCGTCGGAGGTCCGGGCGCGGGTATCCGCCGTTACGGGCGGATGCGCGACTGAGGCGGCGGGCAGCCACCCCGAGCCATTTTCGGCCCGGAATCTGCCGAACCTAGTAATTTGAGTGTAGCTTTCTTTCTCATTTTTTCTTTTCTCCCTCGGCGATGGCGCTCTGCCTGAACGTGGTCTTTACGTTCCCAGGGGCTTGCCGGGATGGTCTCCCGGGCGCTGCTGCCAGGGGAGAAGGAGCTGAGGGCTGAGGCCCACGCGAAGTCTGCGCAAATTGAGGCCGCGCGCAAGAAACGCAAAGAGGAGAAGAGGAAGCGGCGGGAGAAGGAACGCGACGCAAGAGTCGCAGGCGAGGACGATCGGAGACCACTTCATGGTGTCGACCTCTACCATGATAGCGGAAGCGGGTGGACACCCATACCACGGTATCTGTCGGTCGCCGCACGGGGCAACCCGGTCGGAGGTTCACGGGCGAGCACATAGGCGCCGCCGACGCAGGCCCCAAGTGGAGATGTCCCGGTGGAATCGCCCTCGGGAAGCGGAAGGCCGACTTCGCCCGCAAGGAGGACCGACGAAGAGGCGCGGCCGCCGGCGTCCGTCGGCGCGATAAGTGTCCCCTCTTTGACTGGTAACGGTAGGGTAGTCTGAGCAAATTATTGATTGTTTGTGGCGCGCAGTGTTTACTCAGGGGCGGTCGCAACTGCAGCCCCGAGCATAGCATTAGCGCGACCGACCGAGGAAGGCGGAGCGCAGGTCGGTGAGGCCCTGGTCGGTCCGACCGGGGACGAAGTTCCACGGGCGGCAGCGTCGGAGCTGCCGGTGGAGCAGACGATGGTTCGGGCGGTGGCGAGGCGGGCGAGCGGCTCGACCGCCCTCGGCGAAGCGGATCTTCCTCCTCGCCGAGGAGGTCGTGGAATTGCCGCCGCCGTCGCCAGGGAGCCCGCCGGTAGATGCGGCCCGGCTTCCCGAAGCAGTGGTGACTCCGCCACCCGGGGACCAGCCGGAGGAGGCGATCCAAGAATCCGAGCCAATCCTCCCGGAGTCGCAGGGGGAGGTGCCGAGTGGCCTTCCCCTGGTGCAAGCCGCTGGGGCTGGCCCAAGCGGCTCGGATCTGCCGCCCCCGCTGACGTTGACTTGGTCGGTGGGCGGCCAATCCGGCGGGCCGACCATCTCGATGGACGACCCGGTGGAGGGCCGCGAATGGGCTGCCCTCCGGGACAGCATTAAGTGCGCCGCGGAGGAGACCAAACGGATCCAGGAGGAGCTGGGTCGCACCTTCGAGAGCTCCGGCAAGGCGTTGGACGCGGTTGCCGAAAAGATTCTTCCGGTTAGCTTGGTAAGTCGTCGGGGCCTGGCTCTCTTAACCTTCGGCAGATTCGTCGTGAGCTAACGGAGTGTTGCGCCTTGTAGCGCTTGCGTGCCCGCTCGGGGGACAAGTCGCGGTTCTTCATGGGAGTGCACGGCTATAAATTAGCCGTCGAAGAGGCGCGTGACCGGCTTGGCCCTGAGTTGCGCAACGCCCGGGAGGCCCTGGGCCGTGAGCAAAAGGCGGCGGAGGAAGCCCACCAGGAGCTGGCTCAGTCCGGCCGGGCCTTGCTCGAGGAGCGCCAGACGAGCCAGTCTTTGGCCGCGCGGGTGGCAGAGCTCGAATCCCTCTTGGCGGGGGCGAGCGACGCCAAGGACCGGGCCGTGGCCGGGGAGGCGACCGCACGGTCGGAGGCAGCCAACCTTCAGGTTGAGTTGGTCCAGGCTCGAGAGGGCGTCGAGCTAGCGCGGCGCGAGCGTGACGCCAACCAACGGGATCTGGCCAAGTCGGTGGCCAGTCTCCGCGACCTGGAGAGCTCTGCGAGCGGTAGGAGCTCTGATTCTTATGTCGATTCCGTATCAGCAGTTTGCGGGGCGCGTTTTCTGACTCGACCCCGATCTGCAGAGTTGCAGAAGAACCTTGGTGGCGCCGTGGAGGCGCGGAAGGACGCCCTGTAGGCCCGTAACGAGGCGGTCACGGCGCGAGACGTGGCGCAGGCGGCACTGAAGGAAACCGAGGGTAGCCGAGCCGTGCTGGCCGCAGAGCTGGAGGCCCTTCGCGGGGTCGGTCAAGATGTCTACGACCGGGTTCTTGGAATCGTGGCGGGTCCGAGCGCGCTCGCCACCATGCTGGCTCGAGTGCCGGGGCACGTCGAGAGCGCGGTGATTGTGGGCGCGGCACTCGAGGCTTCCTCGGCGTTGGTCAACACCATCTCCCATTACGACGGCATCGACCTCGCGGTGGTGAGTAGCGGTGTCGCCGAGAATCGGATCGACGACGAGATCGACAAGCTCGAGCTCCAAGTCGAGCCGCACGCTCGAGAGATTGCCAGCCACATCTTGCCGTGGAGTGCCCTCCAACAAGAATAAGGAGAAGTTAGATACATCCTTTTATTGTAAAGACTATTGTTCGTAAATAATCTTAAGACTTAGCAAGTTCCAGCATGCCTCTTGCCCTCGTTTACGTTATGGTGCGCGCTTGACCGGCCATAGCCTAAGGACCGCTGGGGTCGCTTATGCGTAAGTCGTCATTTTGGAAGGGCAAAAGGATGGGAACTTTGGGTGCAAACATTCTCACGCACTTGTGAGGGATAGGAGTGTTCCCGACCGGCCAAAGATCGCTCCGCTCGGGCACTTCCTTCTTTCGCTAAGTGCTACTTCGCAACCATAGCCGCTGGGGCGTAGGCCGTAGTACTTGGGTCGAGAGGGTTACCGCTCGGGAAGGACCTCGTGGCCAGTCGGGTCACCGACCGCATGGTAGCGTGAGTTAGCCGTGTTTGTTTGCGGGAGAGGAGTGTTCCGATCGACCAAGGGCTGCACCGCTTGGGCACTTCCTTCTTCCGCGAAGTGCTACTTCGCAATCATAGCCACTGGGGCGTAGGCCGTAGCACTTGGGTCGAGAGGGTTACCGCTCAGGAAGGACCTCGTGGTCGATCGGGTCACCTACCCGATGAGCGCTTGACCGGAAGCGGCTCTAAACGGGGGGCGCCAACGGGCAGCCCCCGAGCATCGCACGGCGACCGGGTGCTTGGAAGGAAGGGTAAAGACGATGCAAGAAATAAGAAAAGAACTTAGGGATAGAATCGCCTTAACTTTTCTATGTTCCATGCATTGGGAAGGACGTGACCATCCGCGTCTTGAGTCGAAAGGTGCCGGGTCGAAGAACCTCCACGACGGTGAAGGGGCCTTCCGTGTGGCGGCGAGCTTGTGCTGTCTTTCTTTGTCGGACCCGCGAGGACGTGTCGCCGGTGCTGAAGGATCGCCCTCGAACCTGACGGTTGTGGTAACGTCGCAGAGCTTGTTGATATTTGGCTAATCGCAGAATGGCCACATCGTGCGCCTCGCCGAGCTGGTCGATGGCGTCTTGTTGCGAGGCGAGCCCCCGAGCCTCGTCGAAGGCTTGTAGTCTTGGGCGCCATATTCGTGTCGGTTGGCGGGGCCAAAGACCGAACACCATGAAGAACGTGTAAACCCGGTCGCCCGAGTTGGCGTGGTCCGCAGCTCCGAGGGCGGGGTAGCTTCGGCCACCCATCGCCCCGAAATGCTCCGATCGATCGAAGATCCGCGGCAGGCCCTTGGAGGATCATGCCGTTCGCGCGTTCGACCTGGCCGTTAGTCCGCGGATGGGCCACGGCTGCCCAATCGACGCGGATGTTGAAGTCGTCGCAGAACTCGAGGAATTCCTTCCCCGTGAACTGCGTCCCGTTGTCGATGATGATAGAGTTAGGGACTCCAAACCGAAAAACGATGTCGCGGAAGAAGGTGGCCGCCTGCATCGACGTGACGCTCACAACCGGCTTGGCCTCTATCCACTTGGTGAACTTGTCCACCGCGACAAGGAGATGAGTAAAGCCTCCGGGCGCTTTCTTGAAGGGCCCGACCAGATCGAGTCCCCATACTGCAAATGGCCATGTGATGGGAATCGTTTATAAGGCCTGAGCTGGCAGATGTGTCTGCCGGGCGAAGAATTGGCATCCTTCACAGGTGCGTACAATCTGCTCGGCGTCGGACACGGCGGTCGGCCAGTAGAAACCTTGTCGAAAGGCTTTTCCTACCAGGGACCGGGGCGCGGCATGGTGACCGCAGACCCCGCCATGAATATCGAGCAGCAGTTGTTTCCCTTGGTCGGCGGGATGCACCTGCGGAGGACTCGGAGGACTCCTTTGTAAAGGTGCGCCCGACCAGACGAAGGATTTCGCGACGACAGGCGGCGCGAGCCTCGGTCGGTCGAGGAAGCGACCCGTCCGTCGAGACGGTCGGTGAAGGGCTTCCTCGATCGGTTGATCGTTAACACGCTGCGGTCCGACTCGGCGGATCGCGCCGGACCGTATGGTGATCGGGGTAGCCACGGCCGGCGGGTCGGAAGACCGCTCGATCCGGAGTCCATCCGGACGTAAAGCGTGAAGGTCGCGACGAAGATCCGTGGGCTGGGCTCTGCTGGAGGCAAGATTGGCTAGGTAATCGGCCTCACCGTTGTAGCGTCTGTAGCTATGGTGGGCTCGAAACCTTTGAACCGTTCCTCGAGCTTGCGCGCTTCTCGACGATGCGTGGCCATCCGGTGTCTCGGGGCTCCGCAGCCTTCATGACACAGTCGGCGACAAGCTTGGAGTCCCGTGGGCGTAGAGTCGGCGAGCACCGAGGTCGGCGATCCGAGACCGTTGGCGAGCCTCGTACTCGGCGATGTTGTTGGTCGCATCGAAGAGCGGCGATCACGTATTGAAGTGCATTCCGGCGGAAACAATAACAACTCTGCGCCCACGCCATTCTTGGTGTAGGACCCATCAAGTACATCGCCCGATGCTCGGGGTCTTGGCGCGGTGGCGCTGAGCTTCGATCCACTCGGCGACGAAGTCGGCGTGGGGCTGTGATTTGACCGTCGTTCGAGGCGTATGATATGTCATGACCATTAAGCTCGGCGCCCACTTGGCTATCCTTCACGGCGTCGCGGTTGTGGGCGATCTCGCCGAGTGGCGATGTGGTCACCACGGTGATGGGGTCTTTGGTCGAAGTAATGGACCACTTTCTTTTTGCGATGAGCGCTGCGTAAGCGACTTACGCACTGCGGTACCGAGCCTTGGACTCGGAAAGCACCTCGATGAAGTAGTCGGCGTTGTACCTTGAGTTCACGGCCTTCTTCCGCTCGTTCTACCACGAGGGCCGTGGCGATGACTTAGGCGTGGGCGCAATGTAGAGGGCGGCGGTTCGCTGGTGCCGGGCAACGATGATGGGGTGAGGACAAGAAGGCCTTCAAGCGGGTGAGGGCCTCCTGAGCCTCCTGGGTCCAGCTGAAGCGGTCGGATTTCTTGAGCAGCCTGTAGAGCGGCATTCCGCGCTCGCCAAGGCGAGACACAAAACGGCTCAAGGCTGCAAGGCATCTGGTTAGCCTTTGGACCCCTTTGAGGTTGCCAACCGGGCCCATCCTTGCGATCGCCGAGATCTTCTCATGATTGCCTCGATGCCGCGCTCGGAGACGATGAAGCCGAGGAGTTTCCCCTTGGGGACCCCGAAGACGCACTTCTCGGGGTTGAGCTTTATGCGGAACCGCCGGAGATTCGCGAAAGTCTCTCCTAGGTCGGCAATGAGGTCGTCGGCCTTCTTGGTCTTCACGACGATGTCGTCGACGTACGCCTCAATGTTGCGGCCGATCTGGTCGTTGAAACACGTTTGCATACATCGCTGGAATGTAGCGCCCGTATTTTTTAGACTGAACGGCATTGTTATGTAGCAGAATGAGCCAAACGGAGTGATGAAGGAGGTCGCGAGCTGGTCGGACTCCTTGGCGCTATCCGTGGTAGCCCGAGTAGGCATCCGAGAAAGGAGAGGACTCGCACCTGCGGTGGAGTCTATGACTTGGTCGATCGCGGGGCAAGGAGCGGGTCCTTGGGACACGCCTTGTTGAGACTCGTATAGTCAATGCACATTCTCCATTGCCCACTCTTCTTCTTTACAAGTACAAGGTTGGCGAGCCACTCGGGGTGGAGCACCTCTTTTACAAACCTGTGACCAAAAGCTTGGCAATCTCTCCCTATGATCCTGCACCTCTTCGTCGAAGCGGCGTAGGCATTGGGCGATCGGCTTTGAGCCCGGTCGGATGCTCAAGGAGTGCTCGACGACTTCCCTGGGAATTCCTGGTATGTCGGAGGACTTCCATGCAAAGACATCGTTATTGGCGCGGAGGAAGTCGACGAGCGCTTTCCTATTTGGCGGGGCGTGGCTCCAACCCGCCACGGTCTTGGTCGAGATCAGGGATCGGACCGCAGCCTTCTTCGTGTCCTCGGCGGACTTGAAGGATCCGCTCTGACTTGCTTTGGACTCGGGCGGACTCGAGGCTTCCTCCGAAGGTTGGCGGCTTCGGCGGGCGCGATGACCGCCGATGCTAACTCGCAACTACTTCGCTCGCAGTTGTAAGCAAGCTGGAAGGACGAAGCCACGGTGATGACTCCTCGCGGCCCGGGCATCTTTAGCTTGAGATAGGTGTAGCTGGGGACCGCCATGAACTTGGCATAGCACGGCCTCCCCAGGATGGCGTGGTAGGATCCGGAAAAATCCACGACCTCGAAGGTGAGGGTCTCGGTGCGGAAATTTTTCGGTTCTCCAAAGGTGACGGGCAGGTCGACCTGCCCGAGCGGTTGGGCCTGCTGACCAGGGATGACGCCGTGGAAAGGCGCCTTTCTCGGTCGGAGACCCGAGCGGGGGACCCCCATGGCGTCGAGCGTCTCAACATAAAGGATGTTGAAACCACTGCCACCGTCCATTAGCACCTTTGTGAGGCGCTTCTTCCCCACAATGGGGTCGACCACAAGCGGGTATCTCCCCGGCTGCGGGACGTGGTCGGGGTGGTCAGTCCGATCGAAGGTGATCGGGGACTCCGACCACCGAAGATATTGGGGGACGGCTGGTGTGGCGGTATGAACCTCGCGGTAGGCGAGCTTGAGCCAACGCTTATCGGCGTAGCATGCCAGTCCACCAAAGATCATGAGGCAGTCGTCGGGTTTTGGGAACTCGTCGTCCGCCATCTTCTCTGTGGCCCGTGGGGCCGGGGCCGGCTTCATTCCTTTGCCCCGCGGCGTCGTGGGTGTGCCGGAGAGGAAACGCATTAGGACCTCGCAGTCCCGGTACTTGTGTTTGACGGGGAATCCGTGGTGTGGGCACGGGCTGTCCATCAATTTTGAAGTGGTGGGAACAACGGCGGTCGCGCTCGCCGCTTGGCGGGCGGTCGACAACGCGACCACTGGGCCTCGCGGACCTGCTTCCCTGCCGCTTCCGTTTGTCGGGGCGGTGGAAGGATCCGACTCGGACCGGGTTCTTGCTTAGTCTTGCCATCTTGAAGATGGCCCCACACCCTCCTCGCGGGCGTGGTTGGTGGCGATGTCGAAGGTCCTTGGTGGTTACGGGCTTGCGCAGCCGATTTGTGCACCAAGGCCTTGCGGAGGTGCGTAAATGAACGCCCCACGGCGTCGGCGTCGGAGATGTTGGGGAGCTCGTTGCATTGACGAGAGAATCGTCGGATGTAATCCCGGAGAGTTTCTCCCAGCTGCTGCTTGCAGCTCTTCAGGTCCCAGGAGTTTTCAGGGCGCTTATAAGTGCCCTGGAAGTTGTCGACGAAGAGGCTCTTCAAGTCGGCCCAGTTCCTGATGATCTTTGCGGGCAGGTACTCGAGCCAGGCTCGAGCCGAGTTCGCGAGGTAAATGGGGAGGTATTGGATGATGAAGAGGTCATCCGTCGCTCCTCCCGCCCGACATGCGGCGGTAGTCTTGAGCCATCTGGCGGGTTCGTGGTCGGTATATTTGGCTATGTTGGTTGGTGCCCTGAATCTGGCAGGGAAATCTGCATGGCGGATCCCTTGACAGAAAGCTCATGGTCCCGGACCATCGGGGCTTGGGCTGCGATTGTGGCGGCGTCCACTGTCCGCAACACGCGAGTGGGCGCCGTTCACGCTTAGTCTTGGCCGAGGGTGGCGCGGGCGTCATCGTCGTCTCAGGCGGCGCACCGGTCTGCGAGGCACAGGTTGTTCTTGATGTGCCGCCACCTTTGCGGACCAGTAGGGCCCAAGGGGTGGTGCGGGTTCGGCGCCCGAGGTGGCGCCCGAGAATGGTGAGGGCGGAGGCTTGCATGTCTTGTCAAAGAAGACCTCCACCAGCCCGAGATTACAGTGCGTGGCTTTGGCCTCGGTCGTCCGGCTCGGGAAGGCCTCGGGCGACATCGCATTGCAGCCACGTTACCGCTTGCGTGGGGAAAAAGAGGTGTCGTATTCGGCTACAAAGTTTATTTTGTATCTGCAGCGGTTCCATTTTTTCTTAATCGGAGTTCTAGGTATGGGCTTGGCGAGGGCCATCGATTCCTCCACCAACTTGTGGCGCTTTTTGGCGTGCGCGCGTAAATGTGATGGGGCTCGGGCTCATCTGCTCCATGTCGGCTGGAGCTTATCGAGCTCGGCCCTTGATCCTCGGCTCTTTCTGCTGCCAGGAGCTTCGGCGCGGCGAGCTTGAGGCCTTCGGCAGCGTTGCGGCTGGTATTCCTCCTCCTGCGCCTCGGTCTGGCTGGATGGGAGCCCCCGTGGCGCGGGGTTACGGTCGAGTTGGCCGTGCGCCATGTTGCACTCACGAGTGTCGTGCATGGGGTTTGCTCCGTGTTGGAGCTGGAGTCGTGGTGGAAGAATCTTCCGGCTCGTGGAGCGAGGCGGTATATAGCCGGCCATAGCCTGGCGTGAGCTCGTGGGAGGCGGCGTGGTCGTCCTCCCGAGCCCTCAGTGCCATCGCCAAAGGCGGCGGGCGCTCATTGAGCTCGACACGGAGGCTGCGGGGGCCTCAGCGGAGGCCGGCGAGGTTGTCGGAGATGGAGCCCGGCTTTGGAGGGCTTCGGTCTCGGCGGCGACGGGGCGAGCGCGAGCTCTCCGTTGAGTGGCGATAAAGTCGAGGAGCGGCGGATTCGTCCCCAGCGTGACACGTCGTCGCCGGTGAAAAAGCCATCGGGGAGATGAAAAGGAATCGAGAGATGTCGATGAAGGCGCGAAGCCCCTACAGCGCGCCAAGCGCCGGCGTTTGAGCACCGCAAGTAAATTTGTAAGTCAAAGGCCACGCGTTCCTGTCCCTGAATGGTTAGACTCGAGAGCCAAGGTGTATACTGGTTCGGGCCGAATGTCCCTACTCCAGTTCGTTCGATGGTGTTGTATTGCCTTAGGTGTAGATGGCTGCACAACGTTTTACAAATGAGAGCAGAGAGTTTGAGCACAAGAGTGTTCGCAAAGACCTAGCGAAAAGGGGAGACTCTACTTTACTCGCCTCTTCTTGCTCTCTCTTTTCTTTTTCCTCCCTCCCTTTTTTCTCTCTCCCTTCCAGAGGCCCCTGCCTCCCTTTATCTGACCGGAGGCGGGTTACATGGGAAGTTGGGAGAGAAATTGCTTGATGATGGGTCATCGCCCGGTTTGCCTGTTGGGTCGGTAGTCTGGTGGGCGGGCGGTTAGGCGCTGCGTCGGAAATGGCGCACCGCCTTACGTGAACGGCGATGGTTGGCGTTGCGGTGCGTAGCGTTGGTGCTTGCCTCGGGAGGGGCGTGCCTTCGTATTATGCGTGGTGGTTGATGGGGTGGAAGCTTGACTTCGCAGACCATTTATGCCATCTTGGGAAAGAGCCACCTGCTCCCGTGCAATCACTTCGATTGTCCCCGTCCGCAGGGCACGTGGCCGTAGACTGGCGGAGGCTTTGAACGTGGCCCTTGGCGGAGGTTGCCTTAATTTGGTCGGAGTCGGAGGATCCCGACCCGCCGCGGGGGTCGGGAGCCTTACTTGGTCGGGTACGCTAGTCCTGATCGGTCGGGGAGGGAGCGTCCTTTGTGGTCCCACGGGTCCTTTGGTCGATAATGGGCTTGAGGTAGCCTGCTTGTTACCCTGAGCCGTTGGGTACCCCTGGTATGAGTATTCGTTAGTGACTACGAGTTATTTGCTTGTGGTTACGACGAAGGTGATCCGAATTGCTAGGACGCGTACCTCAGTCGATTGCCAGTTGGGCAAATGGATGGACTTATCCTGCTGCTGTTATTTCGTTTCCTCTGCTACTTTATTGAACTCAAGCCATAAGGTTGTTTATTTGTAATAATTAGCCATAAGGCTGATACTTTTTGTTTAATTAATATCATTTGATTGGTGATATGGATATGTTATCATCATTGTTTTCACTGTGTGTGCTAGCTTTTTCTGGACTACACAGGTTATACACAGAGGGTTCGGATTTAGAAATTCGACCCCGACAGAATTTGTCCGAAATTCTAATATCTCAATAAAATTTCAGATTCCGACCCCTTCAAGATTTCAACCGAAAACGAGATTTAAAACCTTGCCTAGGGAAGTTTTATTTCGTACTTCGCATCTTAGTCTACTCAACAAATTGCAAACATTGGAGGTGGAAGTGTGGAACTTTCTTTCATGGATTGCTCAAAATACCTGTTTTCGAAGATACAGAAGGACGGGCGCTACAGGAAGTAGGCATGTAATAATAGGTTCTGCCAGCTCGGCCTCACTACATATATCGAGGCGAATATGATGACGGTGCAATCTATTCATTGCAAGAATCAACAAACACCAATCCCAAGGCGATGGCTGTGCAATCTCAAGAGTTGAATGAGACTATGAGAGTCCCCCAATACAGACGGACAAACGGTAAATGCATTCTTAGCTGAAATTCCAGAAACTATGTTAACACAAAATATATAACCAATGTTTTAGGTAACAAGATACAATAAAGAGCCCTGATTTCCAGATCATCTTTCTGAGAACCAGCGTATGCAATACCAAGACCCAAGACTGCCCCAATTCATATGATTTGAGTCATGCTTGCTAATATACTCTGTGAGAATAGCGAGTGCCTGGCAACAAATTTTGGATATTAGAAGACAATTTACACGCACACAGACACACACACACACAACACAACACAACACAACACAACACACAGAGAGAAGCAGCAGCTAATACAGCGGAGCACGTACAGGGTCGCAATCATTCTTCACACTACAGGTGACAATTCCAATACCTAGCAAAGCTCCAGCAACAACATGGGTATCATTACTATGCAAGTACTTGTCGAGCTGAGCAAGTCTAGAATCAGCATCCCACAGGAGAATCATTCCCTGAAAATAACAATTTACTTTCTATTATTGTCTAGTTAGAATTAAAAATCAGATCTCACGGTTGGAAACATAAACAATGATGTAATTGTACCAGGCTAGCGCTGCACTGGCTTTTCCATTTTCTTTGTTCTTGAATAACCAGTGTCCAGAAGACCCACTACTGGAAGAATCAGATGGAGCAGTCATCAGCTTATTCTACGCAAAGGCTAAGAGGTTAAGAGCTTAAGATCCACCCTTCCTCAGAAGGAAGCTGCAAGTAACAGATTTTTCTGAAAAGGTAACCTAGCCAAACCCAGCATTGACAAATGTAGAAGCTAAATTCTGTCTTGCAGAATCAAGACTGGAGCTGGCACCGCGCCCATCAATCAAATGGACCAACAGATTAGAAAGTACAAGTACTATTGTTATGAAGGTGCCTCCATGAACATGGCAAGTAGTTATATACAGATAATCTTGTATATATCCTCCGGAGATTTTGGCTCCATGACCTCAATATCCCGAGCAAGAGTGAGGTATCCCTCACTCAGCTTAGTATTATTAACTATTTCTTGCAAAATCTCCTTGTCACTGTCGTCAACAGCTATCTCATCATCAATCTCCATGGCCAAACCCTTTAGAAATTAGAAGAGGAGAGCTTACGGTCAAAATTAATGGGACAAGCCATTTTTACGGCGAAAGACGAAAAGAGTAAAATAAGGTAGTAATGTGTAGCTCAGGGTACAGAATAATCAAAACTGGCATCTGAGCTCCTCTGTGTGTGTTGATGCACAAGTGTGTTCATGGGTGGGCGGATGAATAAATGTGCACACAATACATGAGAGAGAGAGAGAGAGGGGCATACATGGCATGCGATGATGTATGAGAATTGCTTCTTGAGCAGAAGTTCATCACACTACTACAAAATAATATAACACTATTGTTTCATTTGAGTCTAATCCTAACAATTTAGGAAAAATCAATTATGATAGACAATTTTAGGGAGGGTGTTAATAATAATCACAACCGGTTCTCGGGATAAAACCGATTGTGATATAGTATTTAGCACATCATAATCGGTTCTCGTGTTAGAACCACGGTACATCACAATCGGTCGATTTCAATATCAGAATGGATTGTGATATGCACAATTCCACAAAAGAATCGATTCACTGATCAGTAATAGTACCATCAACAAGAGCAACTAAATAAGAAACGACCAAAGCAACAGCAAGATATATTCTTACAACTATTAGTCTTCTTCTAATCCTTGGTGTGGAGCATCACGAGCGCATCGCGCAGCACATCGACGCACTTGCGGAACTGCGCGGACCTATCCCTCTCCTTGTCCATCGCTCGCAGCCCCCCGAGCCGCGCACTCAGCTCCTCCATTGAGAACCATTCCTTCCCCGTCCTTCCCCGCTCCCGCCGGCCGCAAGTCCCCGAGCCTCTCCCTCAACTCGTCACAGCTGTAGCACTAGAGGAACTGGCGGCCCTCCTCCGCACCGGCATGGCCCTTCCCCACTCTCTCCTTCAGCCCAGCCGAGCGGTTTTGCACCGGTGAGGGGGCCAGCTGCGGGACCCAGCCTGTGGAGGCTCTCGCTGAGAGTGTCGAAAGGGGAGAGGGAGGAGGTCCGGTTGGTCGGTGTAGGCGAGGATACGGAGGTAGTTCTACTGGTGAGGATGTCGAGGAAGGAGGGGGTGTGAGAGGAGACGACGGGTTGGGGGTCGCGAAAGAGGTTGAGGCTGCGGCGCACGTCTGCGAGGGAGGGGACGGCGGGGGAGGGGAGGCGGGGCGCGGCGGGGAGGTTGAGGGGGAGTTTTTCTTCCAAAAATCTAAAACAATACTGTAGATTTTTTTTTTAAATAAAATTTTAAAACAAAAATAAAAACACTGTAGGTTTCTACCGAGCGCCACGTGCCCATATGCCTCGGCTTCGCGTCCTTTTACATAATATCCCAATACGTTGTCGCGGCCTCGCGGGCGGTCTATTAATTTCAAGAGAGAGAGGATATCTTTAAAAAAAAAGTTATTTTCTTCCGAAAATCCAAAAAATATTGTAGAATTCTATTTTTTTGGAAAAACAAAAAAATTATAAAACTGATAATAAAAATACTGTAGCTCAAGTAGTGTAGTTTGTACCAAGCGCCAGGGTTCCAAATTTCGGATTTCGGACCACCCCAAAATCGAAAGTACCGATCGAAATAAATTTAAAATTGCTACAGTACTCGAAATTTTGTTTTTTTGGCCGGTTTTGAAAATTTTAGGGCCGGATTTGGTCCAATAACCCTTAGCAAAGTCATCTCTTATGAAAATTTGTTGAAATAACGAATTTTTTAAAATTTTGACAGAAACACTATCAGATTTTTATAAAATTTTAAAGATTTATAATAAGCTAAATATTTTATGGTACTATCCTTAGTAGTTTAGGATCATACATAAAAAATTTCAAAATAATTTAACTTCGTTTGTTATCTTTAAAAAATCAAAAACATAATGAACATAATTAGGACAGTTATATTGTCAGAATTTTATAAATTTTCTTGAGTGTGATTATGATCTAAAATTTTTGTGAGAGATTAATAATTGACTCAGTACCATTATATAAATGTTTCAGAAAATTTCAACTTTATTTGTTTGGTCAATCAAATCTATGTGTGCATTGAACTTCGTTTGTTATATTATATTTCAAAAATCAAAAAGAAAAAAACATAAATGGTACTGTGCCTTGTAAGAATTTTATAAATTCACTAGAGTGTGATCATGAATCACAATTTTTATGAGATATTAATAACTTCCTTATCACCATTCTGTAAAATTTTCAAGAATTTTAAACTTTTTTATTGCTAAAGCAAATCTATGTATTGATCATCAGACTTTTATCAGGACGTAGCACTGTCTGAATTTTTAAACATTATTTGAGAATGATAATCATCTAAAAACTTTAAAGAAACATTAATGTTACATCAGGACCATCCACAAAAATTTTCAAAAGTTTTAACGTGGTTTACATAATTTTTCATTTTGTTCAAGTTTGCCGGTAAGCCTTTTAACAGGGCAGTAGTACTGTTTAAATTTTTAAAAATTCATACAGTTTGATCGTCATCTGAAAATTTTATGAGAGCATTATAGATACATCATAACCATGCAAAAAAAATCAACAATTTCTAACTTGATTTGTAATATTTTCCATTCGGATCAAACTTGTCGGTCAGTGTTCTATCAAGATAGTACCACTCTCCGAATTTTTAAAAATTCCTCACATGTGATAATCAGCTAAAATTTTTGTGAGAACATTAGTTATGGATCATAACCATGCACAAAAAATTTCAATAGTTTATAACTTGATTTGTACCATTTTCCATCGGATCAAACTTGTCGGTCAGTGTTTTATCAGGACAGTACCACTCTCCGAATTTTTAAAAATTCCTCAGATGTGATAATCAGCTGAAATTTTTGTAAGAACATAAGAAATGTGTCAGAAACCTCCAAAAATTTTGCGATATTTTCAAATTCAAATTTCGTCCGAAATATTTCCAAAATTTCGCGATCCGGCCAGGGACGAAATTTATTCCGAAACCGAATTTTCAAACCTTGCCAAGAGGCACGTGTCCATGTCCCGACTTCCCACCGGACATCACCGAGAATCATAAGTTACTAGATACGTACCGGGCCCGCGAGTTCCTGCGAGCGAAAGGAATCGTCAAGATAGGCAGAGATTCTAACAGAGAAAGAAAATATTCTTCGGTAACATCTCGGGGAAAAAAGGAAAACAAATTGCCATAATTTTTTAAAACCGTAAAAGTAATAATATCTAAAAACCGCAAAAGTTTGATCATGATCCTTTTTTATGGTAGGTTAGGTATTCTCTTGGGACCCTTATCACAATTTTTAAAAGAATTCGCAAATTTTGTAGCTCAATTAAATAAGTGAAGTTGCTTTAAGTTCGTCAGTAGCATTGTCAGAATTTTTTTAAAATCGGAAGAGTTTGATCATGATTTGAAGTTTTTACGATAGTAGTAGCATTGCCAGTTTTTTTTTAAATCACACAAGTTTGATCATGATTCGGATTTTTTTATGGTAGGTTAAGCATGCTTTGAGTACACTTCTAAAAAAGTTTAAAAAATTTACAACATGATTTAATAGCTCAATCAAATCACTGAAGTTGATGCACAAAATCTGGGAAAAATCGGTTTTCATGGGATTTGAACCCGAGTCCTAACGCACCAGCCCCACCCGATATAGATTTTAACAGGGAGAAAAATTTCCAAAAAAACAGAGAAAGTAAAAACCAAAAATACTGTCAGTATTAATAATTTTTTAGAAAAGAATATTTTTTCCGGTTCTCTCTTTTTCTCTGGAAAATATTTTCTGAAAACAATTTGATGTAGAAATCTATTTAAAAACAGTAAGGAAACCAAAAATTATCAGCAAAAAAAATGGTGTTTTTACTTTTTTTAAAAAAAATAAAAACACTGGATTCGAAGCCTAGACCTGCTGGTAGCAAGCAAGCGCTTTAACCAACCGAGAAACGCCTCCGTTATGAAATTTGAGGGGTACACAGTATGTAAGTCTATATACAAGGTATTGGAGGAACCACAAGAAAAATCCCCACATGTCCCGACGGGCGACTGGCCATACCTCCCAACAATACAGAGTTTTATATGATATATAGATTACTGTAGTCGATTAGTGGAGTAGATAGTAGTAGTCTAGTATATGCCAATACGGTATGTGGCACTACTACTCAGAAGGAATGGAAGTATGAATCGGCACAGCTGCTAAAGCTTGACCAGCTGAGAGAGGGGTTCAGCTTTTCAAGGTGTCCTCGTCAAACTCTCGGTGAGCACACAGCAATCAGGCAAGCATCGGAAAGGAATTGCACGTCTTGCGATTCTTCTTTCTTTCTTCCAGTCTTGGAGATTCTTATAAGACTATTGGGCATACATTGCCATGGCCCATGTGTAACAATACGGCCCAAATAATCAATCATGTCATGGGCACCTGGGGCTCGGTAAAAGCCTAGGTTAAAGTTGAGGCATGCTCAGAAATTCAGGCAATGTGGCCAAAGTTTGGTCGATCGATTGCACCTCAGATTATTATGCACTGCTCGAGCAATGACTCAAACTACGGAGACTCTATTAATAAACAGGGCTGTTTTCCACATGGATCCTGGATTGACCACAGCAGCACCGCGGCCGGTAGACTGGTGTCTCTATATAGTGAATTTTTTTCTTTAATATTTTTTTTATTTTTTTCAAAACTAGGCGTCGGGATGAAAATTTTGCAGAAATGGACGCCGGTCGCCCGTGTATGGGGCGATCGCCCCATACACGGGCGATATCTGCCTCCGCCGTTACTAGCCGTTGGACGGCCATTGGTGTGGGCCCCCATGCTCGAGAGCAGGCGATCGCCTATGAGGGGCGACAAGGGGTATAAAGTCGATCGCCCGACGAGCGGGAAGCGGTGAGGCGTAAGAAAAGAAAGAAGAAGAAGAGAAGAGGAGAAGGAAGAAGAAGAGAAAGAAGAAGAAGAAAAAAAAGAAGAGAAGAAGAAGAAAAAGGGAAAAAAAAAGTAAATCGTCATTTCTGCGAAGGTATTTTTACAAAAAAAATATGATTGTTTAGTTACGTAGAAGTTAAATGTACCATTTATTATTTAAAATTTTAGGATTTTGTAGTTTTTAGAAAATTTAGTAGGAGTGTGTTATTAGAATTTTAATGTAGCATTTAATATTTAGAAAATTTAGGATAGTGTTGTTTAGAAATTTCTCGGGTAGCGTTTAGAACTTTAATGTAGTATTTAGTTTTTAGAAATTTCAGGATTGTATAGTATTTAGTACGTTACAAATTTATTTAGTATTAGAAATTTATTTTAGTGTTTAGAAAATTTAGGATTGTGCAGCGTTTAGAATTTATCGCATAGTGTTGTTTAGAAATTCCTTGGATAGCGTTTAGAACTTTAATGTAGTATTTAGTTTTTAGAAATTTCAGGATTGTATAGTACTCAGTATATAGAAAGTGAATACAGTGAAAATAGTAGGCAATATTTACAAATTTAATTTGGTAGGGTTAATGTAATGTGGCACAAATATAATGTTAGGCCATATGGTAGGCAAGTCAAATTACTTATTTGTAGTCAAAATCACTTATTTATAGTCGTATTTTGTAGTACGATCAATGTACGTTTTGTAGATTGTATTTTAAAGTAATATTTTTTCGCTTGACGTTGCAAACATGTCGGAGAAATTGTATTTCCAAATATTTTATGGAGATGGGGAGATAGCACAGGCGGATGGGGTGGATTTATCATCATTTTTAAGAGTAAATGCAGGGCATATGCGAGGCCGAGCGATAGGACATCTGAGGGTTTGTTGGAGTAGATGTCTCGGATGTTCGGTTTGGATGCCCGGATTGTTCGGTTGAGTCGAGCGAGTAGTGAGCCGTGCGCAAGACTGTTTTTACGGAGAGTTGATTCCTATTAACTCGGCGTCAATATGGAGGAGTTATGTTGGTTTTAGTAGAGCGGAGTTGGCGCTCATGTTGTTGGTCTGATGCTACCCGGTAGCTCCATCGGTGTCGCAAGTTCATGATGTCGGGGTGGACATTACAGGGGAGGGGACGTCAAATGTAGAAGGACGCGAAGAGGAAGGTGGCGAGGAGCTCGGAGACCAGGAGCACGAGACTGGCGGTGGCGAAGGGATCGAGGCGCGAGGGGTGGCCGACGAGGGGGAGGAGGTGGAGGACATAGTTCACCTGATGGAAGAGGAGGACCGTGAGGAGGAGGAAGTCTCCGATGGTGAGCACTCCGACGAGGAGGACAATGCTCCTGAGGTGCCTATCCCTGGTGCGTGGAACAATTACAGTTTCGAAGACCTAACAATGAATGAAGGTAATGTTGATGCATGGGAGTATCGTGAGAACGAGGTGACGGAGGGGGTCATATATAAAGACAAGGAGGCTGTGATGGATGCGGTGAAGTACTGGGCAATATCTCTCGGCGGCAATTCAGGGTTGTGAAGCCCAGCAAGAAGGAGTACGACGTGAAGTGCGTAGTTGATTCGTGCCCATGGCGGGTGCATGCATACCAGGGGAAGTGGAAGGACTACTGGAAATGCTCCATAGTGATTGAGCATAACTGTGAGCTGGAAGAAGCGGAGCAGGGACACCGCAATCTGTCGTCCACTTGGGTGGCAAATGTGTTTTACGGTCAGATCGTGGACAATCCCCACCTGCAGCCTCGATCTATTATCACAGCCGTGGAGGAGAGGTTTCAGTACAAGATTAGCTACGGAAAGGCATGGAGAGCGAAAAGGACAGCTCTGGAAATACGGTTGGGTACGTACGAGGCTTCGTACGAGAATATTCCCCACTTGCTCAGGGCAATCGCACGTAGGAACCCCGGTACATCCGTCGACCTTGCGGAGTTCCCTGCGGGTGGTGCGTGCGCGGGTAAGTGGGTATTGTAGCGTGCATTCTTCGCCCTGGGCGCATGCATAAATGCGTTCCGGCACTGTCGCCCGGTCCTTTGCATGGACGGCACATTCCTCACATGGAAGTACAAGGGCCAGATTCTAACTGCGATCGCGGTTGATGCCAACAACCAGGTTCTACTGGTTGCATTGGCATTCGTGGAGGGGGAAAACACGGAGAGTTGGTACTGGTTCCTTGAAAGAGTGAAGCTGGCAGTTGTTCTTGATAGGCCTGATGTTTGTGTCATCCATGACCGACATGCAGGGCTGCTAAGGGCGATCGTGGATATGCAACAAGGGTCCGTCGTCGTGGGAGCAGCAAAGTGGCCAGACCTGAGGAGCAGGTGGTGCATGAGGCACATGGGTGCCAATTCTTTCCATCAGTTTAGGAACAAGGAGCTTATGAACATATTCAAGTGGCTATGCAAACAAAACCAACGGAGGAAGTTCGACGCGCTTTGGAGGACGTTGGATGAACTAACGAAGAAGCAATCAATGGATCCCAGAGGTACCGCTAGTTCATCAAGGAACCCGATGGTGTACCATGAGCAAGGAGAGGACCCCATAGCCTTGTGTGCGCTCCCGACAGACTCCCCAAACATCCGGCGTAGGTCGGGGACCAGCATAAAGAGTTTCACCGACTGGATACGACATGGGCCTTTGGATAAATGGTCCCTTTTGCATGACGAGGGCGGCTCGCGTTATGGAATCATGACAACGAACCTGGCGGAGATTTACAACTGGGTAATGAAAGGCACCAAATGCCTTCCACTGGTGGGTATAGTTGAAGGTGTCTTACTAGGGACACAGAGATATTTCATTGAGCGATACAAGACCTCCGCAGCATGTATGTCGGACAATCGGCTGTCGTACTCAACTGTCGTGTCTACTTACATGTCCAAGAAAACAAGGAAGGCACAGACACATCGGGTGACACCGGAGAGTGGCGTGGAACGGAGATACCACGTGCACTGCGGTGACCGAGGTAGCAGGGGTGCCCACCGGGAGAGGACTTCCCATCTGTGCATACTCCGAGCAGCTGAGTGCGAGTGCTCCTGCCAGAAACCACACCTGCTGCATTTGCCGTGCTCGCACATCATTGCCGCAGCCGCCGAGACGCATCAATCGTGTCGTTCGTTCATCTCCCCGTACTACTACAAGCAGAGTGTTCTCAACACGTGGCATCACGAGGTGTACGGATACCGAGTGGATGGATCGTTCACAACAGCCCCCCTCCGGACCATCGATGGGTGCCGGACATCCGAATGTTGAAGCTGAAGGTCGGGCGTCGAAGGACACGGCGCATTCGGAACGATATGGACGAGTCCAAGGCGCGTCGCAACCGCGGATAATGTAATTTTCCATGTTGTTCCCATCTTGTATTTTTCAATAGACCGGTAAGTTGTAATTTTCGATGTAATGTTCGATGTAATTTTCGATGTTGTTCCAATCATGTAATTTTCAATGTACCAGTAAGTTGTTATTCGCATCATGTAATTTTCCGATGTACCAGTTAATAGCTATGAGGATAATGTAATTTTCGATGTTGTGTGCCTCGTCGAACATGTCTTTGTCTTTACTATGTTTGTAACATGAGATTTTTTTAGCTCTCTGCACTTCGGTTGTATTGTTTGTTGAGTATGGTACAATTCGTTATTTCGCATTTCATTTCGTGTGCACATTTAATTACTGACAAATTTGTTGTATTTGCTTTGTAACAGGCGACGATGGCGCGACCTTGCCTCGACCGCTCGGCGTGGCCGTCGTCGACCCACCGATCTAGGTACTGCAGAGGAGAACCGAGAGCTAGGGACACTCCGACCTCGGGTGCCCAACAGCGCCGCATTGACCCTGCGGGTTCCACGGTAGTCGCCAACACTTGCACTCTTTTTCGTACATGTACTTACCTGTGAATGCAATTCTAACGACGCAATGCACTACATGCAGGTTGCGAGCGGCTGGCTTATTTCCTCTCTGTAGGATGGTGGAGCAGGTGACTGCCCCGTTAGCGGGCAGGGAGGTCCCGCGGTTCGGGTACGACCGGTCCCTGCTGGCCGCACTCGTGGACCGGTGGAGACCGGAGACGCACACGTTCCACCTTCCGTGTGGAGAGATGGCTCCGACGTTGCAGGACGTGTCGTACCTCCTAGGCCTCCCCTGTGCGGGTCCGGCAGTTGTGCCGCACGACGCCTCCATCACGTGGCACGCGGAGTTGTCCGCGCGGTTCGCCGTGGTGCGGCAGCACCCTGCAGCAGCCCCTACCGACCCCTCGAGCGGGGTGGCGGCGCGGGCCAAGCGACGGCGTGGCTACTTCAGTTCACGGTGAGTACCTGTTTCTTCGAGAATTAAAAGAGAAGCGCTAAGTTGCTGATAATGTTTGTTGCGAACGTTGCGAGCTCGGCTCTCCACCATAGCGGAGGCGGGCGTGGCTCGCCATCCGGAGGCATACCTCCTGTTGTTGTTCGGTTGGGTGATGTTCCGTCCTCCCACGAGAACACGGTGGACCGGCACTTTGATCGAGTGCGCCTCGGCATCGCGACACCGGAGGATGAGGTAACACACTCAATTCAAATCTCATCTCAGTGGAGCACGTCTAACTTCCCCCTTGTAAACAGATGATGCAGTGGTCGTGGGCCTCAGCTGTGCTTGCAGCGACGTCTGAGGTGCATGCGACGCCGTCTCTCGGGCCGAGCATGACGCGGCGATGTCGGGTTGCATCCTACTCCTTCAGTTGTGGTCCTGGGAGCGCTTCTCCGTCAGCAGGCCTGTTGTTGACACCACATCGTACCCCCAGGACCTTTACGGAGACGACCCGGTGGAGTGGCCCACCATGGGCCCTCTGGGTCCGACAAATGTATGCTCCTCGTATCTTTTTCCCCACTAACGCACTTGTATAACCTCCGCCATTTCTTATTTCCTCGCGGCGGACATACGCGACCGAGCGGTGAGGAGGTCCTACTCGAGTTCGTTCGGGAGTTCGACCGCCTCCACAGCGAGGACGTGTGGTGGGCGCCATACACCGCGCACGGCGCCCACGCTGAGCACTGACGGGGTCTCCGTGCTTTGCACGCGAGATGAGGCCTTCGCTCACCCGTAAGGTTCTTGTCTTTGACTTTGTGTGTCGAGGAGTACTCCTGCGCCGACCGAGTCTTCGCGCAATTCGGCTGTTCGATCCTTTCCCTTGCCGCCTCGTCACGTTGTCGCACGTGGCGCTCACAGGTACTTGCCCTGATCCTACTACTCTGCATCTTTGTGAAATGAATGTGGTGTGTACTTCCTGTTTTTGCATTGCAGGATGACCCGGATGGGTGCTGCAGTGGGCACTCAGTTCGCGCACCGTATGCAGCCATGGGCGGTGCAGTGGGACGCCGCACTCGACGAGAGAGTCACCGAGACCCGGCCGTACAACCCTGACATGTACGATAAGTACATGGAGTGGTTCGCCCCGCGCACTCACCTTAGGGTGGGGTACACACCAGCACCGTATGTCGCACGGTAGGCATCGGTGACGGACACGTACCCTTCACAGATGTCCCAAAGGGACAACGCCTCGGTAAGTGTCGCAATCGAAGCTACATGGGCACGTCTTTTTCATGTAAATTACGTAATAACAATCTGACATTACATGCAGGCACATCTCGTCGGGGAGGTTGAGGTGGAGGCTATGTCCATGTTGGCGCGCCTACGGGCGGGCATACAGGTGACCACCGCCGAGGCCGATCCAGCTTGGGCTCGGGTCCTCGATAGGATGAGGTGGTTGGCTCGCTTGGCCACCTGCCGGGGGCGCGGAGACATCGGCGGACGCAGCACACCACGTCCCTGCGACCCAGCACCTCGCCCTACCCCGTCGGTGCCTCGTTACGCTCCCATGCAGCTGCAGTGGGGACAGTGGGCTGAGGAGGCTCCTTCCTCGTCTCGCTCTACCCCGCCGGTTCCTCGCTACGCTCCCACGCAGCAGCAGTGGAGACAGTGGCCTGCGGAGGCTCCCTCGTCGTCTCGCGCCCCAGCAGGACCCCAGGGTGGTTTTGACGACCCTGCGGATGTCGAGTTCGACCTGGATGAGTACCTTTCGACCGACTACCTCGACCCCTCTCAACTCTCGGGAGCGTCGCCACAGGACACGCCCTCGTCACCGCCACACTACTCTACGCCTGCGCCGCAGGGCCGACCTAGGAGGGACGTCCGTCCGCCGTCGCCACTCACCTACCCCACGAGCTAGATCAGGAAGCGTGGCCGTGATTGACTAGTTGTACGGACGTATCTTTGTAATGCCTTTACGTTCAGCAGCATATTGTATAACTGTCCGAGTTAGTAACATGACAGCCTTATCACTTCAAATTGTGCAAATCCATGTATGCATTGCTTGCCTATACCACACGACATGACAACACACCAACGCCTCGGTGCACCTATCGCCTCTAGTTGGGGCGATCGCCCTAATATGAGGCGATCGCTCCATACCCTGGCGATATCTGCCCTTTATAACATTCGTTCTCACAAGCGGTCTCGCAAAGAACAGAGGAAGAAAGAATAGAGGAGGGAGGAAAAAAATTCAGGATCAATCGAAAATGCCGAGGCGTGCAAGTGCAAAGGGAAAGGGGAAAGCAAAGGAAGAAGCAAGTGCATGCCCGCGCAATTTAGCGTACCAAGATCTCTTCCTACCTCGTGGAGCTGTAGCACCCATGTGTATGTGCGGAGATCTTTGCAGCCTTGTCCGCTCTTGGGAAATTTCAACTTGGAAGAGGAGGTATTGGAAGTGCCGCAACTACGCCTTCGATCCGCCGGAGAAGAGCCTGAAGGATCGCCACATGGTAATAATCGTACGGGTTACATAATATTTGTGAATGAAACTTTGCTAATTTACGTTTCATGCAGTCACCTCTGCCACTGTGTGAATTTGAGCAGTGGTTTGATACGGAGATCAACCCTGAGGACCAACGGCTTCTTGACCAAGCCAACCGGCAGGACGAGTTCACGCGGTGGCTTCAAGAACAACGTGATGTCGCACGCGAGGAGGCATGTAGAAAGGAAGCGGAGGAGAAGGAGGCTGAGAGAGAGAGGAAACGAGAGAGGGCGCGGCATGCCAGAGAAGCCCCGCCGGAGGCATGGGCGAATGGGAAGTGGCCTCGAAGCACTCAGTAGACGTCTGGTGTTAACTTTGGTTTTTCTTGTTCGTGGTACTCCTTTCAGTTTTAAGCCGTAATAAAGAATGCGACATACCCTTCAAGTGTATGCTCACTGTCCTCAACAAGCCTTAGAGAGGGAACCGATTCCATTTCCGGAGGGCTCGGATATGTCCTACTGCTCTAGCTGTCCCAAATGATGTTATTTTTGTCCATCAAGATAGGTTATAGCATTTTAAGTTCATCAGATTTGGTTTCATCGAGTTTGACCCTCGTTTGCGAAAGATACGGCCATTTTGATGTTTTACCGATTGCATGTTCGGACAACAATAAAATAGTGCAGCCTAAAGTGACATCTAAATATTTTTACATAATTGTAACCTATGCAAGCCCAAGAATGCAACAAAACTGGTTCTGTCAAATTTTGAGGTCCTTTAGACATTATTCTAACTACCTGAAACATGAATGCTATAAAGGGTTTAAATTAGCCATCTTTGATTCAAAATGCAATCATATTTAGATATTTTTGCAGAAATGAAGTGCATAAGGTTGTACTAACTTATTCTATTTTATTTCATGATTTATGGATCAATACACAAAGTAATTCGTTCACAATCCATAATTATAGCGTAGCATTCGAACTCAAATAAAATTATTTTTCCGCAAACAACACATAGATTTTTATCTTATAATCAAACTCCTCATTCCAAAACTTAAATTTAGAAAAAAGTTTCATTTCATTTGGACACTCCTATCAAAAGTTATGGGGTTCATATTAAAGAGGCATAAAATAAAAACAAAAAATACTAAATAAAAAAAATTATTTATTACGGCTAACCCTTGTCGCCCCTCTGTTGGGCGATCGCCCCTGTCTCGGGCGACAGGGGGCCCCACACCAACGTCCGTCCAACGGAGTAACGGCGGAGGCAGCTCGGCGTCCATTTCTGCAAAATTTTCATCCCGATGCCTAGTTTTGAAAAAAAGAATAAAAATAAATATTAAAGAAAAAAAATTCTCTATATAGTTGTTGAAACAGAAACTTACAGGGCAAGACTGTTCGACCGCATGGAGTTGATCCAAATAAAATTATTCATAAATTCTATCAAATCCAAAAGATCATTTTTTTTCCGGTGGAAGTTGAAAAGTTTAGTACCAAAGTACTACTCTAACGGAGAAACACATGTGAGCATGGTTAACAAAATCGGTGCGGAAAAATAGTACGAAATTCGAAAATAAAAAATATCGAGCCAAAAATTGTAGAGTTTCAAAATCAATTTTTTTGAAAAAAAAATCAAAAATTGACTGTTTTCATAGAAAATCGCCCGATTTCCATCGAAATAGTTGAACTTTGTTTATGGTCGATTTTTTGAGTGATTTTCGTCGATTTTCTTCAAAAATCGAGCGATTTTTACCGATTTTCGGCCTGTTTACGTCGGACATATTTTTTTGAATTTTTTTAATTGGACCGGTTTACCAAACGGTTCTTGAAGCCGAACCGCCCTAATACGGGGGAAAATCGCTAAAATCGAGTGATTTTCATCGATTTTGTGAACCTTGCCTGTGAGTCTCTTTGGAACACATGAATTGAGAAAATACAGTAATAAAATGTCACATACAATTGAATCCCACGAGAATAGGAGAGAAAGGGTTGTTTGGTTTGCTACCCTTGCGAATCATACCAAATATTGGTAACACCAGCGAAATTAGTTGCTATTTGGTTTGCTACCAAATTTTAGTAACGCCAATGAAAATTTAGTAATGCCAATAAAATCCAATGCCACATGGGAGCAATCCGAAGGCGAGGAAATCACTCATAAAAATTTTAGTAACACCAAAATTTGGCTTGATCACGAGTCAAGCAACAATCTTTTTGCCTGGTATTTTGCTTTGCTCATTTTGACCACAAACCAAACGCCCCCCAAATTTTTTTGGATGGTTCATAGGAAATAAACACAGAAATTTTGGAGGAAAATATTTCTTAAAGAGAAGGTAGAGAGAGAAAGGAAGAGGATGCATTAGAGTATTAGACATCTCAAAGAAAGTTTTCTAAGAGGTCTAACCTCTTGCTAGTTATCCTATGGAATTAAGGCATAGGAAAGCATTCCATAGGAATTTAGCAACGTCGTTCTTACGTTCCAAAGAGCACTACAGGAAAAGAAATCCTAAGGAATTGAAATCGTCCAAAACCCCTATAAAAATCCTACAATCCAAATATGCCCATTTCTAGCTGAAACAAGCAAAAGAAGACTACATGCGCACACTCGCTCACCTCGC
The DNA here is from genome assembly GCA_036346275.1 of Otatea glauca. Classification (NCBI taxonomy): domain Eukaryota; kingdom Viridiplantae; phylum Streptophyta; class Magnoliopsida; order Poales; family Poaceae; genus Otatea; species Otatea glauca. The sequence continues at coordinate 13,013,199 of CM070721.1, read as the reverse complement.
CATCGCCTGACCATGTGCCAAATGTTTGAATTGCGCTAATCTTGTGGGGCAATTATGGCACGTATTAATTGTGTTTAATGCGGTTTCGAATTTTTTTTGCACGCTGATTTGGCTTTCCTGTGTTAGTAGTGATCTTGGCTAACTGCCAGATCCGTTTTTTGAGGGCTAATCCCATGATTTCCACGCGCTCTGATTGGGAGCATCTCAACTGAATTGGTTTGGTCCGTTAGCCAGCGCTATATTAGGAAGAGAGAAGCTGGAACTCAACATCACGTTTTGTTCTTGAGTTCCATCACTCCCGACACCCCAACCGATCAAGGGTTTAAGCGCGAGGCTACCGAAGACCATGACCATCACCGAGAAGCATCTCGGTGCCCCCTTCTTTCTTCATCACGCATCTTCTGGTTCTCTTCACCGACAATAGGACCAATCAACCGGCAAGAACACTAATGACTTCTACCTCATGTCCGGGTCAGTTTACCTAACGACTTTTAATTTCCGCATTGTGTTTGGTGATCATGATTTAGGCTAGTTCTTGTATCAGTCGAACCCTAAGTCTAACATTTGGTATCAGAGCGATGCTAGTTTAATCTTGATCCCTTTTAGCCCGGATTAGTTTCCGTTTTGATCTTGTGTTCATTCGGTTTATGCTTGGTTTGTCGGATTAAGAACACTTTTGTGCTCGGTAGCATTTAGAAGGAGGGGATAAGAATAAATCCCGAACCCTAAATTCCATTTTTTTTGTCCCCAAATCAAGAAATCCTAATGATTCAAGAGGGGCTTTGGGGCTTACCTCGCTCGGTTGTCTTCACTGACGTCGATGCAATGGTTGCCGTCGTCGCCCGCGGTCGCGTCGGCTTGTCTCCTTTCCTCGACTTTCCGCGCGCGGCATCGCCGCAGCTTCGTGCGAAGTGCGGCGCCCGTGTTCTCGCCTCACCGGAGCCCGCGCGACATCAGTTCGTCGCCGAGCGTGCGTCGTCGTCGCCGCTCCGGTCGACGCTGCGCGTTTTTTTCGGGAGATGAATGGGGATTAGGGTTAGGTTTTCTTCCGCGCGTCGATTTTTTGTTTGAGCTCCGCTCGATCTCGGCCGTCCATTTCGGATCAACGGCTGACGCCTCGCCTCCCGCACGTCGCCGACGCCTCGCGTCACGCGTAGCCCGCCGCCTCGCCTCTGCGCGAGCCGCCTCTTCGCTTTCATTCAGCGCGCGCTGCGTCGCTTCGCGTGGGCGGCGCCGGCTCCGCCGCAAGCGTGGCGCGTGGCCGGGCTGCGAGTGTGTGGCTGGGCCGAATTCTTATGCTTTTTAGCTCCTTTAACTTTTGTATTTACATTCAGTCATTTAATTTCACTAATAAGCATTGTTAATTATTAATTTTTCCTGGGCATTCATGTTATGAGTAATTTCATGATTAACTTTCTGGGCATTTTATTCAATGTGGTAATTAATTTTTTCATGTAATGATTGTTTATGACATAATTTAATTCTTTTTCGTTTCTGCCCAACGGTGTTGCGAATTTGAACTTTAAAATTTTGGTCTTTAATTAATTTCAGTGCATTTTCTTATGATTAATGTTGATTCTTCTTTATGCACTGCAATAATTAATGTCAATTGCCTAATAATAATGCATCATTTTGTACACCTTTTGGTTAATGTTTAGTTGCCCTCAGTGATGCAATTATGATAATTGAGGAAAGCATAAATTTAGTTAAAATTTTCTGGCCTATTATGATTAAGTTTGTCTCAAATCAAAAATAGAACCAACGGGAAATTTTGATTTGGGACTATGACTAAGTTTTGGACATTAATATACTTAAGTGTTGACTTTTCATGGTTGTACTTCGACCAAAGTTGTTTATAATCATGAATTGTCAAATTTTATTGCCCATTGATGAAATGTTTTAGATCCTAAGCCATGCATTATTAATAAGCCCATCTTTGGGCATAAGTTTTAGGCTGGTTTTTGGATGTTTTCTCAGATAGGCCAAAAATAACGCTTTAGTGCATTCCTGGAATAAGCTAAATGGGATTAGTTAAGTATTATGTTACTACCTAATTTGTTTATGATTTCACATATGTTGCAATTTCTTATGCCCTAAATTATGAGCTTAAGTTTTTCCCTTATTTTCAATTTAACATTTAATTTATTGCTCATTAATTATTAATTGTTTACGCTTCCGCAAATAAGTACTTGATGTCTAATGCTCAGTAATTTTGATAATGTGATTAATTTTGTCTTTTATTAATGTATTCTGCTTTGAAACAATGTGATTATGATTAATTAAATGCTTCATGGCTATATACTGACCAATGTCTTTTATGGGTCATGTGATATTTAATTAGCTCTCATGTTAATTAGTTATTGAGTCTTTTCAGGCTTTTATATGATAAAGACTACATTATAATTAAGATATCTCTAATTAAGATGGAACCAACAAGAAGTCTTAGTTAGAGATTTAATGAAGTTTTGGGATTATGTTGTGGCCATAATTGCATTCTAACCAAAGTTGTTTGCAATTGTGTGCTATTTCTGTAGATTAAGTTCTTTTTCATTATGTTCCCAAACATAATGTACATTCTTGTTCATGTTTTGGGATTATGTTGTGACACACGGTTATATTCTGACCAAAGTTGATTATAGTCATGTGTCATTCTCATAGCTTCTCTAATCAAAATGGAACCAACGAGAAGTTTTGGTTAGAGATTTCATGTTGATTTAAAGATTACGTTTTATGGCTCATGGTTACATACTGACCAATGTTGTTTGTGATCATTTGCCATCACCATTAGTGAATCCAGTTATTCTTCGTTTTCTGGAAAAAGGTGATGCGAAGATGGATTGCTCATTCTTTCCTCAAGTTAAGCTCTTCTTTGTTTTTTTGCCTGACGGTGAAGCGAATTAAAATTGTTAAGCTTTGTCATTAGCATGTTATTAACCTGATGAGCATAGGGTTAATTTCATGACAGACAATCATTCACATTTTTGTGGATATTAAGTAATGATCAGTGTTATATCCCTATTATCAATTCAGCCATAAGTTCTTCGGCTGTTTCGAGTACCCTAATAAAAAAATAGAGTAATTTATTAGCATATTATTCTTGATGTTATTGATTACGCATACAAACATAATGTTGATAATTGGCTCCCATTAGAAGAAGCATCTAATAATTTAGACATAGATAATAATTCAATATTATGATGACTAGTGGGAGCAATTTAAGCAAATGTCCCTTTTGATAATAAAATTTAGGATCTAGAGGAGCAATCATCTAGTTAAATTATGACTATCTGGCAATAATGAAAAAGCATTATGAAGCTCCTCAAAAGTTCTTGCTAGTATACTGATCATAAGAGAGCTCAAAGTCATTGAGCTAGGGCATAAATATATATATAAATATTAGAGCCTTTCTAATTCACTTCATTACGTCATTCATAAAGAATGTAACAACAATAATGAAGAATGAGAAGTGAACTATGATTGTGCCCATGAATGTGTGCATTCATTAAGAAAGTTGGCTAAATACTAAAAGACTACGTTTATGTTGCCAACATTATCTTAAGACTATGAAAGTTTTAAAATGAAGCCTTAGAGAATGAATAGGAGGCTAATGTTGAAGCTGTTGGAAGTTTTCCATTAGTACTAAGTTATGTTTTCACCCTCCATCCTAATAGTAATTTATGTTCCCATTATGAAAAGTAATTTGCTTACACTCTTCTAAATTATTTGGGAGCATTAAGTATGTTGCTAACTCTATTGGCTTCACCAAAAGTGAAATATTTATGAGAGTTCATCGAAATTGTGGCATTTACGCTTGTACCACATTTCGAGGGGGAGAATGGAACGTCTCATTGAGAAAAGAAAAGATTCATTATGTGAGACATAAATCCCATGAACAAATTTCTTACTCTATTAAAGATACTTTTCTTGTCAATAAGTTTAATGAATGGAAGGATTAAAGATAATTAAAATCAATATCTTACACTCTGGAAAAATTAAGATACTTATATACGTGGGATATTGTCAAGATTCCATCCAGACTAAAGGGTACCACTGAGTTTATAAAAATGTTGATTCTAGTGGGAGCTCTGAGGCAAGTTAAACCATACTTGACGACAATCGTGCTTATGTTCCAATGCCGATAGTCCGAGAGAATAACAATCATTTGTCTCTTAAATTTCCACCTCCAGTTGATTCTGGAGTTTATGACTAATGCGAGCCTCACATAAAGATACCTTAAGTTTTAACCTTAAGACCAGTGGGAGTAAATTTAACCTCTTAGCTGTTTATATGGACTTAATTATTTATATAGACGATGTCTTGTTGACTATTTGCAATAGGGACATTGATGTTTAAGACCCAAATATTTTCTTTCTCTTCTGGGAATTAAGATTGTCTTGGTAATGTTTTGACTATTAGATTCACCAAGATTGGTTCAATATTAAGGGAGTTTACTCCGATTATTAAAGGCGATAGAAGTTTTTCTTACGTTCCGCTGTCATGAACATTATGTATACTTAAGTTTGTATATGCCCTTATTTAACGTTTGTTACCGAGATACTTGGCAAATATTAATCCAGGACTGGATCACTGAAAACAACTAAAGATAACTTTGCATCATAGGCAAGGTGCTAATGATTACATGCTCACATATAAGAAGTCTGATAATCGTAAAGTTGTGGGATATTCAGACACTGATTATGCAAGGTGTGTTGATACTAAGAAATCCACATCAAGTCAAATCTTCAACCTTGTAGAAAGAGCTATATTGTGGAATGGCTCTAAATTTAAGGCATCATTAATGATGAAAGCAGACTTGTGGCATGTCATAAGGCTATTAGATAATGAGAAATCCACAATAGGCTGTTGTGGTTTAAGAATAAGAAAAATTATTTTTGGCTTAAGATACTATCCCGGAATTTATTATGTAAGAGTGCAATTTTTGCTTCGAGTAACAACATGTCAAGTGGTTTTGCCAAACACATGACGTTGTGAAAGATATAATCCAGAATCGAATTATTGACGTTCAGCCTATAAGATTTAAGATTCCCTGTTAAAGGCTTGTCTAAAAATTAGTGCCGGTATAAGACTTATTGATAGCCTATACTTCTGGGATAAATTGAGATCTCAAAATTTTGACTCTGGAAATTACAAAGTTTTCACTGCTTTCAATGTGCACATGATGACAAATGAAAACAAACTGCACAAAAGGACTATAAGTGTACAAGCCATCTCCCATTAAGAATAAGTAATTATCCTATCAAGATAGAACGATGCACTATAGATACTGGGGTTGCAGTGGTGCTTAAATTAATTGTTGTAATACTTTATCTTGGTGTGTTGTTCTGTTGAGTATGGACTTATGATGTTAGCCTTACGATCAAGTGGGAGAATGTTAGTAGTGATCTTGGCTAACTGCCAGATCCATTTTTTGAGGGCTAATCCCATGATTTCCACGCGCTCTGATCGGGAGCATCTTAACTGAATTGGTTTGGTCCCGTTAGCCAGCGCTATATTAGGAAGAGAGAAGCTGGAACTCAACATCACGTTTTGTTCTTGAGTTCCATCACTCCCGACACCCCAACCGATCAAGGGTTTAAACGCGAGGCTACCGAAGACCATGACCATCACCGAGAAGCATCTCGGTGCCCCCTTCTTTCTTCATCGCGCATCTTTTGGTTCTCTTCACCGACAATAGGACCAATCAACCGGCAAGAACACTAATGACTTCTACCTCATGTCCGGGTCAGTTTACCTAACGACTTTTAATTTCCGCATTATGTTTGGTGATCATGAGATCATGATTTAGGCTAGTTCTTGTATCAGTTGAACCCTAAGTCTAACATCCTGTAGAGCTTTTGGAGGCCTATATGAAGTGACAACCTCTCTCCTTCAAAAAATAAAAGTGGAAGACACCATTGCTTTTTCTCTCTCCCTTGCATTGAAACCAAACAATGCATGTCATACCATTGAGATGTCATCAACTAAGCATTCCATTTTTTTTGTAATCAAATCTTGCATGCAAGTTCATTTGAAAGATTTTGAGAGGGAGGGAGAAGAGTAGTAGTGGCATTGTGCTCTCGGATTGGCACGGCTCGGTTGTGAGGCATAGTGCAGTGGTGGCCAAGGCCAGCACGGTGCTTGGCCGGGGGTCGCAGCGGCGCCGGGAGGTCGTGGCTCGGGGCAACACGTGGGGCAACCAAGGCCGGCGTAGTGTGCAGCCGAATGAGGCCAACATGGCGCACGATGAGCGTGGCTCGGCCTAGCTGGCAGCTCGACAGTGCAAGCTGGCTAGGTACTCGATGACAAGCAGCAGCTGTTGGTGCAGCAGGCTAGGCTGCTGCCCGGTGTCGCACCAGCCTGTGGCCACGGCCAGCTCGAAGGCTCAGCCGGCGCTAGGGCGCGGTCGACTGGCCCAAGGCACGGCTCGACCATGTGTGTGAGGCCGAGGATCAGCATGGCAGTGCGTAGCCCGGCAGGGCTGCATCAGCCTGCATCTCAAGCTTAGTCGGCATTGGGGGCAGCGTGTAGGCGCGCAAGGTGGCGTGCATGCAGGTGGTGTCGACGGCATGCATGTGGCGCGGGAGTGCATGCGGGCATGCAAATAGGCAGCGACGGTGTGCATGTGGCGCGAGCATGCATGCAGGCCACGACAGCGTGCATGCAGCATGGGCTCGACGCGTGGAAACACCAGGCCTAGTCGAGCACCGTATGCATGGCGCGACTGCGTGGTCGACACAACCATGGTAGAGATGGAGGCGACGGTCGGGCACAGCGACGCCGAGGTCGACGGTGCAGAACCGAGGCCAGTGTGGTGCCCAGCGAAACACGGAGTAGGCATGGGAATCGCAGCAACCGAGGTGAGCGCAAGCACAGGAGGCGGCCTGCCATGGCGACTCGAGGCGCTGCCACGGTAGCCCGCGGCCATAGCAGCAGCTTGCCATGGCAGCACGGTGTGGTGGCAGCTCATGGTGCTGGTGCGCTGCAATGGCAGTGTGCAGCAACCCACGATGCTCCTAGTGAATTTATTTGTTTCCAACGTTTTTGGTAAAGTTTTCGTAGTCGCATACGTTTTCATATATATGGTTTCCAGTCATATGCATGTTGCATTTAAATATTTATCATCGCATATTTATGCATGCACACATGTAGTAAAAATTAATTTAATGCTTACGACGGGTATAGCTACCAATTAGATTTTAATTGTTCGGCGGTATAAATAGTTATTGCTTTCTGTTTCATATAAATAATTCGATCGTCAAGAAAAATATGAATTATCGATCGATGAATGTTGGATTATTTAATTTAGTATATTACCATATCTCCATAGAATATTATTTGAGTCACATAAAAGTTAGTTAATTAATTCGATCGTCAAAGCGAAATATTATTTCCGATTTTCAGCCATTTTCCTAGAACCGATCGGATTCAAATGCCCATAACTTTTGCTAGGAAACTACGAATCCAGTGAAACAAACTTATAAATTTGTGTAAATTCATTTAGATTCTGAATATGTAAAAATATATTATATTTTCTCACTGTACAGTAAATGAGCTCAAATTTTAGCTATAGTCCTAGAATGTGTACTATGTAAAATTTTCACAAATCAAATCCAAAAATGATGAAACCAATTTATATGTATTCCTGAGGCCATTATAATTCCAAATATGTAAAAATATCCAGATTTGAGCTTAGTTTGTATCAAATGCATATGTAGATGAATTTCAATACATTTAAAGTTCAAAAGTTCATAACTAGTGCAAATAAATTCCAAAAATTTTGAAACCTTTTAAAAAATTCATGATAAATCATGATCTATCTTACGTGTAAATTTTGTGCATTTTTGAGCATATTGCAAACTGAGGTTTCGTCGGTATTTATTCGCGGCTTTATGTTTATTCGCTTAGACAACACTTCTTGCGAAACCATTGACGAGCCACATTGGAGGGAATTGTGTAGTTAGACATGCATGTTAAATTAGTGGATCTTTCGTAGATCATGGCACCTAGTAGGTCATATGGCTTGCTTAGCAGATGCATATCCTTTATAGTGTATGTTCTAGGAATTGTAGGATTGGCCCTCACATCATTCACATATGCATCATTCTCATCTGCATCATCCTCATAAGCATTATTCTCATATACATGAACTTTTATGGCAAGGGTTTGTCATCACCGGGCTGGTGCAAGGCTAGGCTTTAGCTAGTTGAACGGTTTCGTCACAATCTAGCAAATCGGGTACTGTAGGTATCGCGAGGCATGGTTGACATGATTGCTAGAATGTGTAATGTGGGTAAAGTGTACACTCTTTGCAGAGATTTAAATCTAATTAATTAGCCATACTCACGGTCATGAGCAACTCAGGGAAGTAATGTCAAGTATAGTTTTGTTTTTGTAACAATTTTGGGAAAATGTGTTGTAATGGGTTGGTATATTTGTGAACAAAGGTTGGCTATGATTTACTCGCTGTTCATGGCCATGGAGGGATGTGAAATGATGGTATTGAACTTTACTTACTGCTATTAGTTTCATATCAAGTGCTCTTTTCAATTCCGTTACCGTTTGATGAACTACTCTCTTGCAAATAAAATTTGCTTTATGCTAAAAATGAAACTTAGTGTGGTGGCTTGATATCCTTGGACTAACCTTACATATATTTTATTTCCATACACTAAAGTCTTGCAAGTACATACGTGTACTCAACCTTGCTTGTTGATATTTATTCAGAGGATGAGAAAGAAGACCGTCGCTTGGATACCTTTGCTTTCGGCAATGTTGGCGTATAGGGTCACGGCTGCACTCAGGCCTTTCCTATGGGTTTGTTTTCAAATGATATTTCATAATTTAAATTTTAGGCCGGTGGGCTACAATGTTCTTTTAATCTCATTTAATTGGTCATATTTACCTATTTAACGTTCTTCCGTTGTCTTTTGTTGTTATAAGCAAGTGATATACAATCTCTGTCCGAAACCAAATTCCTGGGCGGTTTCTGGGTCGTGACAATGCTTCCTTTATATCCTTTGTGCTTTCGATGATATTCAGATCATTGACATAGACTAAGATGATACAAAATCCATTCTAGGACTTTTTTTATGAACACATAGGGACCATCATCATTATTGGAGTATCCCTTCTTCAAGAGGAACTCACTAAGTTGGTAGTACCACATTCTCCCCGACTGTTTTAATTTGTATAGCGACCTCTGCAATTTGACGCTATATATGTTGTGATTACTTTTATTAGGATTCAGAATTTTGACTCCTTCATGTACTCTCATATAAAATATTTGTATCCAGTGACCCATATAAATATACGGTCACTACATCCATCAATTGCATTGATAAGTTTAAGCTAGCTGTTATTGATATTAAATATCGAAACGTTATTTCACTCATTACAGGAGAGTAAGTTTTGTCGTAATCAATGCCGAGTCACTGCGTGAACCCTTGTGCTACAAACCTCGCTTTATATCTCACCACCTGTTGTTTTCATTTATCTTCCGAATGAAAACCCATTTTGATCATATTGGGAACACTTTAGGAGGTATCCAATCAACATGATTGAATACTTTTTTTGTTAAGCGAGCACAATTCTGCTTTAATTGCTTCTTTCTATTTGACCCAATCTGAGTGCTTTTGTCACTCTACCATGAACTTTGGTTCTGGATCCATATAAAGAGTTATAGCAATTTTTGAGGTAAAATATATGTTGACAATTGTAGTTTTTCTTTTATACAACTCTCATGAAACAACATAATTAGTGAAAATTTCTTCATTAATTTCTTCCAACTCCTCGTGATTTTCCACAACAATGGAGTATGGGTGTTCTGACTTCCCAATGTCAGGTTGTACGTGCAAATATTGGGTGTGGATATGGGGTATTGAATGTTTTATATTAATGCCCATAGCTATACAATAATCATTAAATGACTTTGAGGTAAACTCGCAAGCATTGTTCATTCAAATAGATTAGATCCTTTCATCTGGAAATAAGGCTCTTAATTTAATAATTTGAGTAATTAATTTAGCTAAATAGTGGTTTCGAATAGATAAGAAACATACATGAGACCATTTAGTAGAAGCATTTATCAGTACCATAAAATATCTGAAAGGGCACGATAGGGCTTGTATAGGTCCACAAATATCACCTTAAATTCTATCTAGGAAATTTAGTGATTCTTCCTAACTTTTAGATAATAATTATGATCTTCAATTTAGCACAAGCAGTGTATAATAAGTCTTTAAGTTTAGGGAAGTCAATAGTTTTTATGCTATGGCTAGCAAAATTATTGATGATCTTTCTCATCATATTCAACCTAGGATAACCCAGTCGATCATATGAGATTTTAAATATTTCTAGGTTTTTAAGTATTGCCTTCATCGTAACATAAACTTTAGGTTTTATATATGTATAATATAATCCTGAGGTGAAGGAAGGAAGTTTTTCAACCACGTATTTCTGGCACTCATTGAACTTAGTCATGAGTAGGTATTCTGTACCATTCTTATTTTTTGTCTCTATATGGAAACAATTTAGACGGATGTCTTTGAACCTTAATAGAGTACGACTAGACTCAGGGCACAATAGAGCATCCTCTATTATTATACGAGTACCCACACAGAAAACTATGATGTCTCTTCCAATGCCAACAATGAGTGCATTTGATACGAGGGTGCGCCCGACCTTCACGGCGTAGGATATGAGATACTCGCGAAACCTGACGAATCTTGTGCAGTCAACCATTGCAAGCGCAACAACCTGCAGCACAGAGTTCTCCCAACCTCACGTTGTCCACTCAACCAAGTCAAGTGGATTACAATCCTCAGGGAAGTTTCAGCCTGTGGCTAGAAAACCCAAGAACATGCATAGCATATTTGATTTTAGATTCAAAATGGTCTGTCCCCTCACACAATGGGGTCTTCCTACATATAAGAGGGGTGGGAAGGAAGACAAAAGGTCTACTAGACAAGCCCAGGTCGCAGCACAAAGCACAAGGGCCAAACATAATGGTGACGCAGCACCCAATGCATAGGAAACAGTTTATGGCCGTCATACTTTTTGGACGATATCTCCGCGCTCAGATTGAATTTGAGGGTGTGGTTGGATCCGTTGGAAAGCTTAGCTCGTTATCTTTCTAGACTATGGTCGACCATCTCAATCGGACTCTGTTTGAATCCTCTATACATGTTTTTCTTCAGATTGGTCATTGGAGGCCGAGCTGAGTTCTTTTGCATTCACACCTTGCTTGTTGACTTGTCCATGCTCCTCTTGATCTTCCCTCAGGCGTTCACACCTCCTCACATTGTCTTCATACCTGAGAATAATTAAATTACTTGCATTAGGTAGCAGCTGACTGTCACAAGTAATATTATTCTTACTAAGGAGCGAGTTTACCTATTGGTTTATTTGTTTGGCACGAACACAGGTAATTGGTCCTTAAAAATGATTCAAAGGCTCTTTAGCAGCGGTAGGAGACAGAAACAATGATGGTGCTATGTTGCCCGTATCAACATTGCTTATGATGATGGTCATAATATTTCCAGTTTTCTTTGTCAATGTCTACAAATATTTAGTTTTTCTGAGAATTGAGTTTGTGGTGCAACTGTCTATAAGACAGATTTCTCCTCCGCCATTGGATTATACTTTGCTTTATATTAAAGAAATGATTTAATAATCAAACAATTATTGCATAAGGAACATATTGTGAAATGTAGAACAAATATAGCACAATAAATGAATCAAATATAATGGGAAATAATAATTTATTTAACTTTAAATGATAATCAGTTAACAAGAGCGTAGACCCATATTCATTCTGAAACTTGGACTAAACTGATAAGGAGACTTGTAAGGAATATGTGACATCGACTAGCAAAGAGAAGGAATATTTGGGAGACTAGTTCAAGTCTCCATATAAGTTGTGGGTATTCCTCTAGGACTCCTCGAGTTCAACTCCAAGAAGATCGTCTTGATTCATGGGATCAAGAACCATGCCATCACTCTTCTCGGTGTCCGTCTTAATAATAGGTTGAACGGTGAAGTGTGCCTCAATATTGCTCCCCTAGGTCAATTTGATTTTTCTAGTGGATTGCATGTAAAGGTCTGCCAAATACTTTAGGGTACGGCAGTTGTGTGACCAATGGCCAATGCATTCACGCCTAAAGTAGGGTTGTGCATGGTTTGCATCCTTATTGGTTGAGTCTTGCTTCTGAAAGCCCCTTGTCCCTTTACCTTTAATTTTCCACTAGGATTTACCTCTTTCCTTTTGTATTCCACTATTCTTCCATTTTTCCCCCTTTAGTCCTTTGGCCTTTTTCATGCAATGGCTATTGCTAGCCTGCTGAGTATTGATATGCACTTCGGGTATTGCCTGTGTCCTATTGGGAAAATATAATGATTCTTCAACAGGAGTTCATCATTCCTCTCTGTTTATAGCAAAGTATAGATAAGCTCAGAATACTTTCGATATTTGGCATGATGGTACTGTTGCTGTAGTATCCTCATGTTGAGGTGTAAGGTGTATAATGTCTTGTCTATTATCTCAGTATCTATAACTTTCTGGTTACAGAAATGTAGTTTGGAGACAAGCTTGTGCATGGCGGAGTTGTATGCTACTACGATTTTATAGTCTTAGAAGCGTAGGAGGGTCTATTCATGCTGTGCTTCTGGTAGCAGGATGGATCTTTGCTGGTCATAGCATTCATTCAGGGAATTCTATAGCACCAGTGAATCCTCCTACATCAAATACTTGGCCTTGAAGTCCATATGGAGATGGTGCCTAAGGAAGTGTAGAGTCGCACACTTGGCGGCTTCAGGTTAGTAAATTGTTGCCATTCAGGGCAAGCTCGGCAAATTCCCTCGTTGCGATGTCTGACATATCCTATTTTATATTCATGCAAAAAAATGAATTTTACTCCTGGTAAAATCAATATATTGCACGCTTACTCTCGAATCAGTAAAGATTGGTCTATATCTATTTAGTGAATAATTATCTAAATTTTTTCATAATTTTCCTAGTAATTTTCATAATTTCTACTAACTATCTAGCAATTTTTAAAATAACCAAATAACTCAAAAGTAAATTTAGCATGAATAAACAAGGAATTATGCCACGAAAAATAAAGCTAGAGATACGAAGCTTTCAATGTGTGCTAAGTCTAAGGTCCAACAAATTTTTGGAAACCCATATTCCTAAAAATTAAATTTCTATGATTTAAAATAAAATTTAAGTATTTATTAACTATGTTTTGGGATTACTGAAACTTCATGATCCTAAAAGTAAAGTCACAGTAGCCGTAGTATAATTTTATAATTTAATCAAACTTCACGGGTTAAAACGCAAAATTACCATAGTCGTGAAATTTCTATAATTTGCATGTTCTTCAAGGGCTAAATTGTAAAATTACGTGGTCCAAAGAAATTTCGACCCTTAAGGCGTTTCGCCCTGTGATGGCCTACGGCTTAATTTGGCATAAGCCACAACTAGAGCTAGCCCATGTGACACTCACGGCCCGGTCAAGACCGGCGAGCAAGGGTTTTAACCCTTGGCCGGGTCAATCGTGTTTGCCCCGACCCCCCGAGTGGTGGCGGCGGCGCGTGTGTGGCCAGCACGGCACGGTGGCTCACACAGCGGGGCATCCGAAGCGACAGGCCAAGTGGCGGCACGACGCACTTCGAATACGCGACGCGTGGGCAGGGCAGTAAGATTAAAAGGCTGCTCATATGCGATTAACTTACGTGCTTCAAATTTACATGACTTACGGTTGATTTTATCGTTTGATACCGATCGAAACTCGATGCATTGTAGATTGATGTAGGCAGTCAATCTTGATTGTCCTCGAAGAGTTTCGTGCTGATAACGTGTTGTAAAACGATTATAGCCGTCGTAGACCAATCATAATGCACTAATTGAGAATAAACAGAACAATCACGAAGAACACTCATGATATTGATTCTCTTGTACAATTCTAATAATATCTTAACAAATAAGACTAAGTGTCCGATTATATTTCAACAAATACCTTCTTAACATGTGGACGCAAAATGTTAATGAGCCCCGCGTGTCGTTGACATGATCCAACGGGTCCATGTCAGCACCGCTAATGACTAAACAAACAAGCTAATCCACGGCCCGAATCTAACCTCATCGACAGTCCTACTCCTACCCACGGTTAAACCCGGTAGGCGGATACCTTATCACGCGGCCCCACCCGACTCTCTCCATCTCGCCATCAGCTCAGATCCGCGGCGACGCGCTTCCCACTCCACTGCCCCTCTCACTCGGTCACACTTCCACCGCCCACCACGATGGCCGGCGGCCGCGCGTTCCGGCCGTCCGCGCCGCGCCGCGCGGCGTTCGCGGCGCTCCTTACGCTGCTCCTACTTGCATCTCTTTCATTCCTCCTCTCCTCGGCGCCCGCTGCTCCGTCCCGCTCCTCCCCCGCCTCCCCGCCGTCCCGCCTCGTCGCCATCCGCCGCCACGCCGCGGACCACGCGGCCGTCCTCTTCGCATACGCCGCCCACGCGCGCAAACTCAAGGAGGCGTCTTCCGCGCAGTCGCTCTCCTTTTCCACTCTCTCCTCCGACCTCTCCGCCCTCTCCTCCCGCCTCGCCTCCCACCTCTTCCTCCCCGAGGACGCGCTCAAATCCCTCGAGAAGGAGGCCCGCGACCGCATCAAGCTCGCCCGCGTCCTAGCAACCGACGCCAAGGAGGGCTTCGACACGCAGTCCAAGATCCAGAAGCTCTCCGACACCGTCTTCGCCGTCGGCGAGCAGCTCGCACGCGCCCGCCGCGCCGGCCGCATGTCATCGCGCATCGCCGCGGGCTCCACCCCCAAGTCCCTCCACTGCCTCGCCATGCGCCTCCTCCAGGCCCGACTCGCCAAACCCTCCGATTTCGCCGACGACCAGGACCCGTCCCCTGAGTTCGACGACCCCTCGCTGTACCACTATGCTGTCTTCTCCGACAACGTGCTCGCCGTCTCCGTCGTGGTGGCCTCAGCCGCGCGCGCCGCGGCCGACCCCTCGCGCCACGTCTTCCACGTGGTCACGGCGCCCATGTACCTGCCGGCCTTCCGCGTCTGGTTCGCGCGCCGCCCGCCGCCTCTCGGCGTGCACGTCCAGCTCATCGCCTACTCCGACTTTCCGTTCCTTAACGCTTCCTTCTCGCCTGTGCTCAGGCAGATCGAGGCCGGTAAGAGGGACGTAGCATTGCTCGATTACCTGAGGTTCTACCTCCCGGATATGTTCCCGGCACTGCGGAGGGTGGTGCTCTTGGAGGATGATGTGGTCGTGCAGAAGGATTTATCGGAGCTTTGGCATGTCGACTTGGATGGGAAGGTGAATGGAGCTGTGGAGATGTGTTTCGGGGGGTTCAGGAGGTATAGGAAGTATCTCAACTTCACGCAGGTCATAGTGCAGGAGCGGTTTAATCCCGGCGCCTGTGCATGGGCGTATGGGGTCAATGTGTTTGATCTCCAGGCATGGAGGCGGGATGGCTGCACGGAGCTGTTCCATCAGTACATGGAAATGGTGAGCTGTGGTGAACTTTGTTTACAACTTATAAGAAGTAGTATTGTGGTACATTGGGACTGGTATCTGGCTCCATCAGTTAATTGTTATCATTGGCGTCTAGTGCCCTTGTGCCTTATGGTCATGCGTGTTTTACTTCTACAATTTGTCAATTTCATTAGCTTTATGCAAGTTCTGCTTAGTTTTCTTTTCCAATGTCACGATTGTCATCATGCGATTTGGCCACCTTTATTTTTCCTTCAATTTGTAAAGTGCTTGAGTAGGCATCTAGTATAGAAGATTTTAGCCAAAAGATTCAACATCTTGGTGAACTATTCTGGAAGGAAGAAAGTGTTAACTATTATGGAAGGAAGAAAGTGTTAGACACATGTATTACCTTGTATAGAGATTGTTAGTATCCTGTATTGCCTTGTATATATTTTGGCCTATTGGCCTCGTGATGAATACAAGTGCTATTCATAACATGGTATCAGAGCCGGTCATCCCTACTTTCTCCGTATTGGCCAGCCTCCTTTGGCTGCACTCCTCGCGAGAGAAGAAGGCCACCTTCCCGTCGCCCTTTTCGTTGAGGAAGAGGGTGTTGGCCCCGCGAGCACCCGCGCGCGGGAGAAGAAGGCTGCACGCTGACGTCGCTCGTCCTAGCCGATGCTCTTACCGATGCCGCACCGCACTCTCCTAGTCGCATCGACGTCGGCTCCTCCTGGCCACACTGACGACGCTTCCCAGTCTTCCCCGCCGGTCTCCTCCGTCTCCATTGCCGACGCCGCATCTTGCCGCCGAGGAAGGAGAGGAGGAAGAAGAGGCCACTGCGCCCGCTTGTGACGCCCGAAGGTGCACTGCCTCCGGCCTAGGCTCTGGCCGCGACGCTCGCCACCGACGCCGCCCGCCGCTTATCTTGTCCAAAACCGATTGGACCTGAGCCGAAACCGATTGGATTCCAAAACCGGTCCAAAAATCGATTTTAATACGGTTTCGACTTGGCTCTCGATTCAGTTCGGCTCGGCTCATTCGGTTGGATAAAAAAAATCATCGTCTTCTAGTTCTTCATCGGGCACCGTTTCTGCCCCTCGCTGGCCGATTATTTTCGATGGTCTTAATTATCGAGATTGGGTTCTACATATGCGTCTTCACATCCGATCAGTGTTTTTGGGAGTTTCTTACAGGCGAGCTACCTTGTCCACCTCATCCTGCTCCCCCTACTATGCCCCTTATTCTCAAAGAGGCTGATGATGCTGCTCGATAGAAGGCATGTGATGATCATGATGATGTTGTGGAGTCTTTTTAGACTCAGTTTGCTGCCTACAAGATGTGGATTGATGAGCATGCTCGTACCTTCGCTATTTTGGTTGCTAGCATGGAGGTGCATCTCACTGGAGAAGTGGTTGTTTTGTCTTCGGCACAGCTGATGTGGGCGCATCTTCGCAACCACTATGAGCCTACTAACGATTCTTTATACCTTGCTGTTGTGCGATAAGAGTAGTCGTTGCAGCAAGGTGATTCTATCGTGGATGAGTTCTACGCGCCGCTGTCCTCGGTATGGCGTCAGCTTGATTATCTTGGACCGGAGGTTTGCCGTACTTGCCAATACTACCAGCGTTAGCACTCTCATTTGGAGCTTCGTCGCATGTACGACTTCTTAACACGTCTTCGAGTTAAGTTTGAATAGATTCGTGCCCAGTTGTTTGCTCACCACCCTCATGTGACCTTGTTGGAGGCCCTTACAACTATTCGTATTGAGGAGACTCGCCTTTGTGGTGCGGGTCACTGGTGTCTCCTTCGGTCTTAACTGTGCGTGCACTAGTTTCCACATCTGTTGTGCCTCGTGCTACTCAATAGTGGTACCTACTCCCAGTAGCGGCTGCTAGGGGTGGGGGGCTTCACTGTGCCTACTGTAACAAGAATGGATATGTAGAGCAATCCTGTTACGGAAGAAGGATATTGCTCGTCGAGGTGGCCGCCCTCCCAAAGGCGCCTCCCCCCATAAGACTTCTGCTGGTTCTGACTCCACTTAGGAGATTCTCACGCTGCTACGTCGCATGGCTGCCTATGCATCGATAGGTTCTGTTGATACTGCTACTCAGTCTTCTAGTGAGAAACCACCTTTCACATCTCCTTCAGGTATCTCATCATGGATTCTTGACTTTAGTGTTTGTGTTTCTTTTCATATGACATCTGATTCCACCAGTATTAAATCCATTAGTCCTCTCGCTGCTCCTATCACTGTTCAAACCGCAGGTGGTACATCTCTTTGTTATAGGGCGAGGCACTCTTTTGTCTTCCTCCTTTCATGTTCTTGTTGTTTCTCATGCTCCCAAACTTACCATGCAGTTTATGTTTGTTGGCCAGCTCACTGATCATAGCTGTTGTGTTATCCTCGATTTTGACTCTTGTTGTGTTCAGGATCGCCGCACGAGGTTCTGGTTGGTACTCTCTGGGAGCTTGACTAGTTTTGTCTTCCTTCTACTGCCCCTACCAGTGTCTTTGTCTCCTCCACTGCTCCCGCCTCCATTGCATCTTACACCGCGTCATTTTCTTAGTGGCATCAATGTTTGGGATATCTTTGCGGTTCACGTCTATCTTCTTTAGTTCGTTGTTGTCTTTTAGGGTTTGTGTCTCGTGATGCCTCTTTAGAGTGTGCGGGTTGTAAGCTTGGCAAGCATCTAGACACCAAGGGAGGATCTCTCCAAACTCAGTGTTGTTGATCCACCATGAATTTGAGGGAGAGTGTTAGACAATATCCTGTATTGCCTTGTATAGAGATTGTTAGTATCTTGTATTGTCTTGTATAGATATTGTCTTATTTGGCTTTCCTTTTGTACCCTCATGTACATGTATATATTCTAGCCTATTGGCCTCATGATGAATACAAGTGCTATTTATAACAGAAAGATGTTGGTTAATTTAGCTCTTTCCATTGATGGCTATGTACAGAATATCGGATATCAACCCCATGCCAGTGTTACTCGGAAACCCGTGTCCAAAAAAATTTGCCAAATCGGACACCTCGAATTTGAGTCAGATTCCGACACCCGTGTCTGATTCTGAGTAGCATTTTTCATGTCCAATTTTTTTTTGCCGAATCAAACACCCGAATCTGAGTTAGATTCTGACTCCCGTGTCCGTGTCCGTGTCCAAGTAACACTGCCATGCAAATATCATTTATCATTGACCATGCAGTGTAGTCGTATATACTAGATGGATTGATAATCTATCACAACTCAAATTTGACTAAAAGTATATCTTAATGAGAGTTGTTTTTGTGGTTTTGAATGTTTTCTTATCTTTTAAGTTTGAGTAGGTTCCATATAATATCCAATGGTTGTGCTCAAATTTAACTTAAAACTTTCTTATCTTCTTGAGCTTAAGTAGATTCTTGATTACATCCAATAGTTGTGGTTTGGTTGTAATCAGGGTCCACTGTATTTAGGCCAGATGTTTTTCCTTCTTTGTGAGAATTTCTGGTATTTTTTCTCCCTTTTTTAGAACATCTGACCAAACCATGTCTCATCAGTTTTTAGTATGTGATAGTCATAGGTTATTGACGACATGGTTTCGCCTGATACATGAAACATAAGATGACAACTTCACTAGGAAAAGCTCCTAATGAGACTTGGTGTCACACACACGTGTCTTTTTTTCTTTGCTGAACCGTAAGGGTTCATGCTTTTATGATTACCACGGCAATATTAAGATAATTAAAGCCTATATGTACAACTTATGTTTGCATGTTGTTCTGACTAAACATATGTTCTGTGTTGTTCTTTCCTGTGTATTGTCTGTATGCCATTACGCAAATGATGCTGTTAGTCGGCAATTTGTGCATCATTTGGTGGTAATGTGCTATGCATTTTTTTTGGGTGCATCACAAGGCACCCATGTGTTTTGTATAACCCAATATTTTCATTGCAGAATGAGGATGGCAACCTATGGGATCCAACATCTGTTCTGCCAGCTGGACTGATGGCCTTCTATGGCAATACAAAGCCACTCGACAAGTCATGGCATGTGATGGGTCTTGGGTATAATCCAAGCATCAGTCCTGAGGTGATCCGTGGTGCTGCAGTGATACACTTTAATGGGAACATGAAACCTTGGCTTGATGTTGCTTTGAACCAGTACAAGGCCCTGTGGACCAATTATGTTGACACTGAAATGGAATTCCTGACACTATGTAACTTTGGTCTCTGAAGGAATTCAAGAAATGCTGCAAGAATAATGAAACCACCAATATGCTGTTATTTTAGCTGGGCAAAAGAGCCTACACGAGTATTATCTCCTTTTCCTGTAGTGAAGTTGCTCTGCAGCAATTTCATACCTTTGTACTGGGCAACAATATCCTTGTAGATTTTGTAGTTTGTTGCTGATAGTATTTATTTTGTTAGCTAAAGATGTACTGGATTATTGTGGCATAGAGAATGAGATATTCTGTTGGAAGGAAATTATAGTTGAGCATTCGTGTACTATCCATAACAAACATATCTCCAATTGTATTTATTACAAAGAAAAAAAATTACCGGCTCCAGGTTGACATTATATTCTGTCGATGTTACTGGTTATTTTTAGTACGATGTTGGTGAACAGAATTGCATAGATGGGCACCAAATTTATCAACAATTCTTGTGAAGTCCTGCATGGAAACACCACTCCTACCTATATTTTTTCACCTGTTATCTAGAATCCCAGGTATGCTAAGTTTCTTCATATAGGATAATGAGGATATCTAATTTTGATATAATTGTAGGCATTTAGTGTGAATGCTTGCTTTTCCTCCGCAGATTTGATTATGTTCTCCTGGAACAGTTGAATACTTTGGTGTTTATTGCTAACATCAATGTCTAACCTTATGTATTTAATGGCACATCTTGGTATTATCTGTGTTGTTTGCTGACTTTTCACCAAACTTGCAATGTTGACCTCCTTAGAAGATGGGAAGGAATAGTGCAGATGACATTTGGCATGGTGTTGACTTTTCTTGAAGTATAAAATGCATGCTTTTGTGCAGTAACTTCTCTTTTCCTAAGCAAGTGTCCTGTTCTACTAGATCTACAATGTAAGATTTTGGCCTTTGTCATGATGAAGTCACCAAACAAATCTCAAGGTGGGATGGATATGTCTCAATCTAAGCTGTCAGTAGCTTGGATTTGTTTTCTGTCAATCTGAGATGTTTTTTCACTATCTAATCCTGTTTTAAGCTCTTTTAATTGCTGATTCCTGCCATCTTTTTCTCCCTTTCATGTGACAATATTTGGTATCTCTAAAAGTTATGGGTGCTTTGTTCCAACAATGTCCAGGACTTGTGAATCTTGGGCCTTCAGGGTACATATAAGTTCAGAGAGAAAACATTGATTATTTGACAAATAACAGATAGGTAATGCAGAAAATTTGTTAATAGTTGTTCTTGCCCTCTTGCTGGGTTCTTGTTGAGGCAGTCGCATAGATAAACTTTTCTTTACCATCCATCTGGCATTGGATCCTTTGGTATTTGCTGTTCTTAAATCTTTCGTTATTACTATGAGTGCAGTTAGCTAGTTTTATTTATTTGCATTATTGCATATTTTTCACCTGTTCAGGTGTGCATTTTTTTCACCAGTTGTCGGGACCGGATTTCCAAATCCGAACCCTCTGTGTATAACCTGTGCTAGTCCAGGAAAAGCTAGCACACACAGTGGAAAACAGTGATGACGGCACATCCATATCACGAATCAAATAATATTAATTAAGCGAAAGAGTATTAGCCTTATGGCCAAATATTACAAATAAGAAGCATCATAGCTAGAGTTCAATAAGAAACAGCGGAAACGAAATAACAACAGCAAAGTAAGTAAGCCCATCCATTTGCCCAACAGGCAATCGACTGGGGTTCGCGTCCTAGCATTCCGGGTCGCCTTCATCATAACCACAAGCGTAGAAGTCGTAGTAAACACGCACACTCTTACGTGGAAAGTTGGGGATGTTGCAAGGGTGAGCACAAATTGTACTCCGCAAGTCTTGGAAACATAATGCATGATAACTACATGCAAGGCTAAACAATTGAAGGCATAATATGGCTCTTTTAGCATAAAGCAAAGTTTATTTGTAAATACCAATAGTAATTTCATAAAGCATCATTTGAACAAAATGTAAAATCATAGTAATTGAATTTGATATGACAATTAAGCGAGTTCCATCTACCGTGGCTCCATCTGCCAAACCATAACCCAAGAGTTCCATCTACTCTCGATTCCCAAACCATCAATTTCCTTTAAAACCAAACCATAAAATCTACAATGTGCAAGCGGACCTTCCGCCGCCCTTGACCGTGGGCACGGCTACTTAAGTAGTTTTAACTCTGCAGAGTGTGTACACTTTACCCACAAGACATGATCGACTCTTGTTGCCATGCAATTAACACACTTCCTTTGGTGTGTCGGCAGAGAGATCATGACAAGGCCTTTACAATGCACAACCCCACTATTAACTCCACCCGCTGAGGTTTCACCGCTGTTAGGGTTCTAGCCGCCAAATCTGAAGCCCCTCTTGCGCCGCCAACATCTGCTCTCTCTGGTTGTGAAGCTAATAATGAGACGCACAAATTATTTAGCCAGTCGTACCCATATAGACTTGTGGTTGTACGGTAGTGCTCGGTCCATGGTAACACACGCTTGGTCCTTAATTGACTAGGCGAACATTCACATACCAAGGTCTCGTGCTTTTCGCACCCGCCAAACATCCATCCGCCCGATCTAAACCATTTCCACTTTATTTCATTTAAATCACAGCAGCAACACCAATTGCCGCAATCTCACAAATAAGTTTAAACAACATTTGAAATGATTCCCATATTGGCACAATCTCAAACGCTTAATTTGGACTAAGCAATTCTACCGTTCCATGCTAATCTCTGGATATCACCAAATAAAATAGCTAGTATATATATCATCTAGGGTGTCAAAGGTTCGACATGATCAATACCAATGAGGGTATAACAAACTGGAATTTAACTATACTCTAAAACTATGTTTAAAGTACATTGCGTAAAGTAAGCATGCATAATTTAAAACAACATATCATTTTCGTAAAATTTGGGATCAATATGTTCAAGGAAGACTTGCCTTATTGCCTCTTCTTTGGTTCTACCTCATCGTTGATTCGATCGATCTTCGATTGCGTCGCCTACACGCTAAACGAGGCAAATAAATAAAACAAATTCAAATAAAATTCAAAAATTGAAAAGAATGGTACTGGAAGATAGATCTTGAATTTAGATGAATTTAGAAATTTGAATCATGGAATCGGAGCTCGAGCGAAGGAGAACGGGCTCTGGGAGATTTCGGATCGTAAAATCAAGAAATCGAGAGGTCGACACGTGGCAGCACGTGATTGGCTGGAATTTCGGGTTTTCGGAACATCGAAAGGAAAAAAACTCACGACACGTGGGGCCCACATGTCGCTGGCTTGGTCCACGAAGAACCGAAGCACCGAGGCGGAGAAGCCGACGCCGCAGCCGGCCGAGGTGGCGAGCCACGCGGATAGAGCGACGTGGCGACCACGCCGCCGCCACGAGGCGGCCGACGCGGCTGCCGCACGGAGCCGAGGCGCGGCTGGCGCGGCCGAGGCGGATCGACGCGGCCGACGCGGCGGAGAGGTGGCGCAGAGCGACGACGCAGCAGGCGCCGAGCGCGACGCCAGCCGAGGCACGGCGGCGCGGGACGGGCGGCTCACCGGGCGGAAGAAGAAGGCGGCGGCACGGGCAAAATGCGATGGATCCGGCGGGCGTAGGGCAAGAGAGAGAGAGACGTGGGGACCTCGGCGAGACCAAACGAGGCGACGACGAAGCTCACCGAGAGGAAGAAAAGCGGCGAGACGGCTCGGGGCAGCGGCGCGACCTGCGAGCTCGCGGGAGGACGCGGCGTCTCAGCGACGAGGAAAGGAGCGGCGGATGCGCGCGAGGAGGCGAACCTCGGAAGGGTCCACGAGGCTTTAAATAGCCTCGGAGGCGGGCGCAAGACGACGCGCGGCGCGATTCGATTAGGGTTTGGCGGCGGCGGCGGCAGCAGCGACGCGGCCGCATCTGGCCGCCCACGTGGCGCGCATCGGCGGCCGTCGCGAGCGGCCAATTGGTGGGCCGGAGGAAAAGCGAGCGGGCAGGCGAAGGAGATGGGGGGAAGCAGTAGGGAAAATGGGCGGAGAAAGGATTCGCCCATGAAGGATTTTTTGAATTAGAAATCATTTTCCGAATTAAAGAAATTCGAAATTCAAATTCAAATAAAAGCAAATAAATATCAAATAAATTGGAAAAATCTCCAAAAATACGAAAAATTCCTTGCAAAGACAATGAACCCAAGAAAAGCGAAAATCAAATGTTTGATGGATAGATTAGCCAAATTAAATCCTTTTATAAATAGAAAATTCTTATTAAGTGAAATTAATTCAAAGAAATGCAAATGGTGAATTTTGAAACTTAAACATTCGAAATCCAAATTTTGGAATGTTACAAACCTCCTCCTTAAAAGAAATCTCGACCAGAGATTTGGACGGACTAGGAAAGAGGTTGGGGTACTCTTCTCTAAGATCTTTTCTCGCTCCCAAGTTGCTTCCTTTTCGAATGGTTGCTCCTTTGGACTTTGCAAAACTTGATTGTCCTGTTTCTTGTTTGCGCTCTGCCTCATCCAAAATTCGATCGGATACTCGGTTAGGTAAGATCATCCTGTAGCTCAACATTCTCAATCTGCATTTGCTCTTCGGAACTCGAGACACTTCTTGGTGTGACACATGGAACACATTGTGCACATTTGATAATCTGCGGTGGCGGCTCAATCGATAAGCCACTTGGCCACTTCTGGCTAGGATTGGGAACGGTCCAATGAATCTTGGTGCTAACTTTCCACGAACTTGAAATCGACGCAATCCTCTGAGCGGTGAGACTTTCAAGTACACATAGTCACCAGGAGCAAAGGTTAACTCTCTCCGACGATTATCAGCGTAGCTCTTCTGCCTAGACTACGCTGTTCTCAATCTTTCTTGAATCATTTTTACTTGTTCTTCGGCCTTTTGCAACGGAACCCTAAACTTTATACAAATAACAATATTTCTATTTAACACATTATTTCAGGCTACCATCAATCAAAATTTAATCTTCTAGGAAAGCTAGAATTTTAAAATATTCACATTTTGCGAAAGTAAATAGAGAATTATCTAGCACTCCATACATTTACTAAAAGTAAACATAGAATTATCCAGCACTCCATATATGATGTGATAACTGGTTTCTAAAGCTGATTTTTTTAACAAATTGCCAAGAGTGAGAATAACATACACTAAGAGACACCAAAACTACATATCAACTTAGCATTTACTATCCATCTATGCATATAACGCATCTCTCTCTAAACAGGACTCGTAAATGGTTTCCTAAGAGCCCAGCTACATCATTAGCTATCTTCTTTATCTAATATCGATGTGGACCATTTAAACAGATAAATAAGCATTGAACAATCAGCTGAAAGATATGTAGATCCAATAAAAAAAGTGCAAGTACCTGATTGGCAGTACAACAGTTCGCTATAGAATCTTTCTAGGCATCAGAAGATGTATAGAGACTGCACTTGTATAGAGATCCCTACTGCAGCCCATTCTGCAATTACAAAGCTAAATTATTCTTAGATAACAGCTAGAAGCAGATTATTCAGAACCATAGATACAAGAAAAATGAGGCAGGGATGCTTATACTCTCATATCTAACTGTTAAGTAGTTCCCTCCTTAGACATTTTGTCAAGCAGTCAGTACGTGATCTAATATTGGACAATACTAAAAGAAATATAGTTAAGTGCTCTGTCCAGTGTCCACCACCGGACATTTTGCATAAGTAACTTTCAAACAAAATACATGATAAATTTCACCAATTAAATGTATTAATTGATTGTAGATATCCAGTTGCTACAGAAGTCATATATATGTAAACAGGTATAGACAGAAGATGATTAGAAAATGTCAAGCCAGCACCCATTATCCAGCTAAATATAGCAATCAACCTCAAGCTTCAAATCTTGCACATGCCTCCAGCATTAAATTAGTTGACCAATCAAAAAGTGAAACTCAGTCATAAATCAGTCTGCGAGATTATGACAAAGCCAAAACCTACAGCAACAACACCATCTTTAGACTATGACAAGGTCACGCAATAAACACTACAATACTTCGCAAATATATATTTATGCTTCACTTGCACACTGCTTGTTAAAGTTTATTTCCCCATTATTTCTCTATTATTATACAGGCTGATGAAGTTGAAGCAGTTATGGCCAACACAAAGCAAATTCTTTACCTTTACCAGATAATAGAGAAGCCATGCATCCTTTCACAACAAGATTTAAATTTTGCTTACTCCACTCTTCTAAGCTTCTAGGGTATTTTGTTCTTGATGGACTGCGTGGTAGGATAATAGCGAAGAGGATTGTGCAAGAACAGCAGCAGAAAGGTACAATGAAGATCAAGCAAGATGATTGACTAATAAACAATTACAGGCAAGAATATTACAAGGCACATTGATTTCAGTTTTTTTTTGGAGAATATTGATTTCATTTTTTTTTGGAGAATATTAAAAGGCACATTGATTTCAGTTTTTTTGTCTAGTAAAATCACAGGCTGGAAAGAATAACAATACAGTACACCATCTAAACCTAATTCCATGCATAGAAGAAGCATGTCAGACACTTATTTCCATATCATTTTGGTCAGATGTTGTGTGTGATAATCATTCTCCTGGGAATCACAGAACAAAATGAAATTCTACACATGTTGTATAGTCTAAGCAAACCATAGGTCCTCTAACGACAATATCATTATGTTGCTATAAATTTGTTCTATAAGCCATCATATTCTCATAAGGTACCATTAAAAATACACCTTGTAGCAACTATAATGTATGCAGTTTATCGAAGTATCACCTACAAAGCTATCAAAATCTATCAAATTCTGATACCAAACTCAATGCAGTTGCAGGCATGGTGTTTTTATTATGTAAGCAAAGGTGTGCATGGAACTATAATCTTGGCCTGGAGATTCATGATGCATGCCTTTTATGAATACCCAACAAATAAAATAATGCATGTGAATGACAAAGTGGATCAGGTTAGCATTTGGTCAGAGGATCCAAAAAAATCAGAAGCAAAACAAGATATCATTGCAGTGCCTTTTATTTTGCTCAAATAAAAGGAAACCAAAGTTACAGGAAGACAATCTCTAACAGAAATATCCACTATAGATAAGAGAACAATTCTGCAGTCAATACTCCATCTGCATAACATATATTTATATCGAACAAGTGAATTTTGGCCAGAACATTAGTGTCTGTTGCTAATTAGTACCTTGCAAAAAAAAAAAAAGAACACACGTACATGCCGACTGTTGTTCTACTCATTTGCTAACTGCAGGTGCCACATGCTTATTCATTTAGAATAATGGCACCAAGCATCCACAAGAAATCTAAATCACGAGATTGGTACTGTTTTGAACATGTGAAATAGTGGCATTTGGCATTACCTTCATAAACCAAATAATATTGGTAGAATAGCTCTTACTGGACTCATCAAATCAATTGTGCAAACCAAGGGAAATCTTATAATGGCATAGGAAATCTGAAAATATAGAACCAGGTGATATCAGTAAAAGAATAAATTGACTAATGGTGGAAGTTAACCAATTCTATATGAGATCAACAAAGAGCTACCAAGCTTCTGATCACATCACCTCCTGCAGCCTTGCCGGTGCCTGCGGCCCCCTCCCAAAGCAACGCTGTGAATGATATAAAAGAGCGACACAACCCTCGTTTTCTCCTGCAGAAACATACATCCATCAACGAAACAATGAAAGGTCTGAGAAGGCCCGTGGTGTTTTAGCAGATTGACAACCAATCCATTTCTAATGTGGAAAAACTATTTGGTATCATCCCTATGTTTTCATCAGAAAGAATTTGTAATTAGAAAGCAAAGCACTTAACCTTTGGTCTGCCATGCTATTTTGCGTAGTCCCTCTTAAGAAGCCTGAAAACTGTGGTATCTATTGCAATTGCAATACCTAGGTGGCAGTAAACAAAACAGAAGGCAGACAAAGTTGAACAAAAACAGAATGTATAGTAGAATCTAAATAATGATGTACAAAGTAGAGAACTACGGACATTGTTATCAATTGCATATTTGCGTTAACTCCAAGGTAATGAAGTAGATGCGGCTCAGTCCGGCCAGATTCGTACTTCCTCCGTTCGCCGTGCCTCCTCCGTCCGCTGCCGCAGCGGTAATGAGAAAGGCAGTTCATCCCGGGACGGTTGGGGTCGGGAGGATCGTCCCGCTGAGTGGGGTAAAGCTGTTGGACGATTTAACTGCTGGGCGGGTGTAAATTCCTTACTTTATTAGTTTAAATACAAAGAGCAGAGAGTATACTACAGAGGCAAAAGTCCAAAAAAACAGAGTTTGTGTGAGAGGGACGCAATGGCTGCCACGGCAAGGGAGAGAAGTAGCATCAGCCATGTGCGTGACGCAAGGGAAGCAGTGCTGCCGCATGAGAGAAGGGAAGTAGAGAAGTGTGATGCACAACCAAGAAGGGAGCACACAGAGAGAGAGAGAGAGAGTAGAAGAAGTATTTGTAACTATCACCAGAGGAGGCTGTGGTGATGCTCACCTTCAATAGTCATCGCCATCTTGCTCGAGCAGCAGTGGTCACCACGGGAGGGGATAGATCTGTGAACGAATAGAGAGAGGAAGGAATTTGACTCAGCTCACACACGAACAGTGCGGGCATGAATTCAATTAAAAGGGCTGGCTTAGCAATCAGCTAAGGAAAGGTTACAAAAGAAAGGAAGGTGATTAGGGACTTAGCTATACAGACCCTACACTCCAAATACAGAAGAAACAATGCCAAAAATAGGAGATTACATGCTATCTTTGACATCCCCCCGCAGTCACAGCGAGAGGTTCCCGAACGCAGAGACTGGACCGAAAATCCTCAAAGAGCTGAACTGGTAACCCTTTGGTCATGATGTCGGCGAACTGGTGCGAGGATGGCACGTGGAGAACACGGACTTGGCCGAGAGCTACCTTTTCTCGGACGAAGTGGATGTCGATCTCGATGTGCTTCGTGCGCTTATGCTGGACGGGATTGGCAGAGAGGTAGACGACGCTGACGTTATCGCAGAACACCACTGTTGCGGAGGTGAGAGGAGTATGGAGTTTCGCAAGGAGTTGGCGAAGCCAACATGTCTCAGCAACGGTATGGGCCACAGCACGGTACTCCGCCTCGGCACTAGAGCGAGAGACGGTGGCCTGGCGTTTGGAGGACCAGGAAACCAGGTTGTCGCCGAAAAAGACGCAGTAGCCGGAGGTGGAACGTCGAGTGTCTGGGCAGCCGGCCCAATCAGCGTCGGTGTAGGCTGTGAGCGAAACAAACGAGGATGCCTGGAGGAACAAACCGTGTTCTAGGGAGCCCTTGACGTAACGCAGGATGCGTTTGATCAAGGCCATGTGAACGTCGTGAGGGGCATGCATGTGGAGGCACACTTGTTGGACGGCGTAGGAGAGATCCGGCCTGGTGAGGGTGAGGTATTGTAGAGCCCCGGCGAGGCGACGGTACTCGGTAGCCTCGGAGGGGGAGAGTGGGGCACCGTCGGTTGCCGAGAGCTTGGACTTGGTGTCGACGGGCGTCGCCGTGGGATGGCATTCGGACATGCCGGCACGGTGAAGAATGTCGACCGCGTACTGGCGTTGTGAGAGATGAAGGCCGGACGTGGTGGGCTTGACAGAGATGCCGAGGAAGTAGTGGAGGTCAACCAAGTCGGTCATCATAAACTTCGGCAGGAGACGCCCGAAAGGTATTGGAGAAGGCGTGTGGTGGAAGCCGTCGGGATGATGTCGTCGGCGTAAAGAAGAAGGTAGGCGATGGTCCGCCGTGGCGGTGAGCGAACAATGATGTGTCGGAGACGGACGGAGTGAAGCCGATGGAGCGGGCATGGGCGAGGAAGCGATGATACCACGCCCGAGGCGCTTGCTTGAGGCCGTAGAGAGACTTGGCAAGATGGCAAATGTAGTCGGGGCGGTCAGGATCGACGAAGCCGGACGGTTGTTGGCAGTAGACCGTCTCATCAAGGGTGCCGTGAAGAAAGGCGTTCTTGACATCGAGCTGATGAATGGGCCAAGACCTGCCGACGGCGATGGTGAGGACGACTCGGATGGTAGAGGGCTTGACGACTGGACTGAAGGTCTCCTCGTAGTCGATGCCGGGTTGTTGGGAGTAACCGCGGACAACCCACCGAGCCTTATGACGGGCTAGAGTGCCGTCTGCGTGGAACTTGTGCTTGTAGACCCATTTGCCGGAGACGACATTGGCGCCGGGCGGACGGGGCACCAACGTCCATGTTTTGTTGTGGACGAGAGCTTCGTATTCTTCCCGCATGGCCTGGAGCCACATGGGATCTTGGAGAGCCACGCGGTATGACTTCGGGAGAGGCGAAGCGGCTGGAGAACACGAAGCAGACAAATTAAGGCGGTTAATCGGGCGCACAACTCCGGCCTTGGCACGAGTTGTCATGTGGTGCGGCCCGGGCGCGGGCCGGGCGAGCGGTGGCGAAGACACGGGAGCGTGCAGCAACGGAGGTGGGCAAGTCGATGAGGACGGCCCAGGCTGGAGTGACCAAGATCGCCCAGGTGAGACGTCGATGATGGCCTGCTCAGGCGGTGGAGGGGGACTGGGTGACGCGACCGAGCCGCGTGTGTCCGGCTCAGGCGCAGCGATCGGCCCAGGCGATGGAACGCGGTTGGCTGAACCGCGGGTAGCTGACCTAGGCAAGGACAGCCCAGGCGCAGTGGGAGGAGTGGACGGGGCTGGCTCAGTCGGTGTAGAGGACAGGTGCATGGCCGGCGCAGGTGGGAGTGGCCCAGGCGAAGAGGATGCGGCCGAACCGCGCGGGGTCAGCATGAAGGGCATGGTGATGTTGTCGGGTTCCTCAAGCAGGAAGTCGAGGTCGGATGGAGCAGCAACCGTCGGATCTGTAGAAAAAGGAAATACCGTTTCTTCGAAGATAACGTGCCGTGATGTGATGACACAGTTAGTAGTACGGTCAAGGCAGCGATAGCCTTTTGAGAAGTGGGGTAACCCAAGAAAACGCAGGCGGTGGAGCGAGGAGCGAGTTTATGTGGGGTGGTGGCGGAAAGGTTAGGATAGCACAAACAACCGAAAACGCGAAGATGGGATAGGTCGGAGGTAGTGCCAGAGTTTTGTTTTAAGAACACTTGGCCTTACCCCTTCGTTTTGAGCCTTTCTTGCTGGGGAAGGCTAGTTTGATCGAGGATTGGAGAGGAGAGGTGGAATAAAAAGCTCGGCATACAGTGACGGCATTTAATTATGAAAGTAGGCTAAGTAGCTTACCCCGAAAAGCCTTTCGAAGGGTGTAAGAAAACCGATTGGTTGGGAAGGCCTGCGATTGAGAAGATATGTGGCGACGGAAAGGGCTTCAGCCCAATAAGAAGGGGGCATGGAAGCGTGAAGGAGGAGGCAACGGATGACGTCATTTGTGGTGCGAATAGAGCGTTCAGCCTTACCGTTTTGTTGGGAGGTATATGGGCAGGATGTGGAAAGGAGAATGCCATGGGTGTTAAAAAAGGAGAGGACGGAGGAGTTAAGAAACTCACGTCCATTGTCGGTTTGAAAACATTTGAGGGGAAGTTGAAATTGTGTGTGAACATATGGGACAAAATTTTGGAAGACACACGTCGGATTTTTTTCGAAGAGGAAACGTCCAGAAATAATGTGAGTAGTCATCGACAATAATAAGGTAATAATGAAAACCCGAATTACTTAGGATGTGAGAGGTCCATAAGTCACAGTGTAACAACTGAAAAGGTGCAGTAGAGACACTACGAGAGCGAGTGAAAGGAAGTTTAACAATTTTGCTTAGACGACAAGCATGACAATTGGAATGAGAAAAAAAAACTGGGTATAGTGGATCTTTTCTGTAGGTGAAGGATGGCGTCCCGGCCGGGGTGTCCCAAGCGGCAGTGCCACACCGATGGAGAGGATGTGGAGGACAGGAAGACGGTCGGACGAGTCGAAGTGGCAGTGGCTGGAACGGTGTAGAGGTCTCCAGAGCTATTGAAGCGAAGAATCACGGTCCCCGAACGCAGATCCTTAATAGAGAAACCAGAGGAGTCAAACTCAATGGAACAGGAATTGTCACGAGTAAATTTACGGATAGAAAGGAGATTTTGTATAAGAGACGGGACAATGAGAACATCATTAACATTGTAGGAGGTAGAAGGAGTAGAGAGAGTAGTGTGACCAATACGGGAGACCGGAATGGAAGAACCGTCACCAACAGTAACAGTCATGGGTGAGGTGGGTGCTCAGGAGGAAAAAAGAATACCGTCGGATGAAGCCATGTGGGAAGTTGCCCCGGTGTCCATAACCCACCGCTAGTGGGTGGCCACGAGATCTGATTGTTGAGGGCGAAACAAGGGCGCTGGTCCCAGTGGGTTGGGCGCGACTTCGGACCGTCGGCGAATGTTGGAGGCGGATGCGCGACGTGGAAGGCGTCTTTGCCCGGCGAGTTGGGCCGTGGACCGAGAAGGCCTGGTCCACCGGGACCACCAGGTCCACCGAGAGCCGCCAGCGGCGGCCCAAAGTGCGGGCGGCCCATGGCGCAGTGTCCAGGGGACCATCATCACCCATGGGCACAGTAGGTGGCGGCGGCATTTGTTTGGCCCCGCGCGATCGTCGATCTTTGCGATTCCAGCCATCTGCTTGCCGAGCCATTGCGATCATTGCCTTGCGCCGCCATTCTTCCCTTGCCCTTCCCATATTTACCTTTGTTGTTGGTGGAGTTGCTGCTACCGGGTGAGTGGCGCGACGAAGAGGGCGGTATCGTTGTCGATGGTGGGCCAGCGTCGGCGGGCGCATCTCGGCCAGAGGAGGGATGAGCGAGCACCGACGAACGTCGAAAAGGACACAGGTGGAAGCGATTCGCTGGGTGGCGAAACGAGGACCGAGCCCGCGGATGAGGTTGAGGACGAGGTTGATCGGAGACCGGCTCGCCGAGATCCCGCAGAGAGTCCGCGAGGTTCTTGAGGCGGCGACAGTACTCTGTCACGGACATGTCGCCTTGGTTGAGACTGCGGAACTCCGTTTCTTGGTAGATGATCCGGGTTTCACGGTTGTCGCGGAAGATACGCTCGGCGGCGACCCACAGATCGCGGGCCGTTTGCGACGGCTCCATGATGACGTCGAGCACGTCGGGGGAGATGGAGCAGTATAGGGCAGTGAGGACTGCAAAGTCTTCCTGTGCCCAGGTACCGGCGTCATCGGCAGGAGGAAGGTGGTCGAGGATGTGGTGAAGCAAGCCGAACTTGCCGAGGAAGGCGACGAAGAAGGTCCTCCATTTGGTGTAGTTTGGGTTTTGCATGTCGAGGACGACGGGAACGTGTGTCTTGACGCTGGGGATGCTGAGGGCGCCGGTAGTTGACGAAGTTCCGGTCGTTGGGGGCGCAGGCGACGGGACCACTATGGTCTAGGGGTGGGAGAAGCCGCAGGTGGTGGAAGCACTGTGGCAGGCGGGGAGGAAGCCTGCCCGACCGCCGAGATGTTTTCCTGGGCAGCCTGCGCGCTGGACAAGGCGGCTAGAAGCGCCTCCTGGTTGCCGGAGGAAGCCGCGGCATGGGCGGCCGTGAACGCGGAGACCAGGCTGGCGGTGGCATCTTCAGAGGAAGGGGAAGTTGTGCAGCCGCCGGCGAATTGGGATGGGATGGAGGAATGTTCCATGGATGCAGCGGAAGGAAGAAGGGAAGGGAGCAGGTGGATCAATCACTGCTCTGATACCATGTGAACGAATAGAGAGAGGAAGGAATTTGACTCAGCTCACACACGAACAGTGCGGGCATGAATTCAATTAAAAGGGCTGGCTTAGCAATCAGCTAAGGAAAGGTTACAAAAGAAAGGAAGGTGATTAGGGACTTGCTATACAGACCCTACATTCCAAATACAGAAGAAACAATGCCAAAAATAGGAGATTACATGCTATCTTTGACAAGATCCACCTCAAACCCACATAGATCAGATATGGCTGGGAGGCGCTGTGGAAGATGAGGAATCGAAGGGAGCTGACAGCACGGAGCAGGAGCGGTGACCACATGAGGAGAGAAATTGGGGGCATTAGGCTTACCCTACACGGAGCAAGGGAGGACAACGGCCGGATCACTACTCCCTCTCCCGATCCCGTGCTCCCTCTCTCGGAGATGAAGAAGTGGCAGCAATAGCGAGATGATGCGGATCCGGCAGAAGTAGATGCGGCACAGTCCGGCCAGATTCTGTCACGTCCCTTGGCCATCGACGAGGGAATCACCATGGCGCGAGACCTCCATTCTCGAATTAGGTAAATATCCCATGGCCACCGGCGAGGATTGCCGTGACGTGAGACGAAGGCTTGAGGAAGAAGAAGCAGGAAGGGGAAATTCTAGTTTCAATACATTTGATTCATCGCCTTGCTCGGTATAGGATGTTGGCTTTTAAACCCCTTCTTACTCACACTGACATCTGGGTCTCGCCCAGTCATTACATTACTGCCCCCTGGAAAAATTGCTTGTCCCCAAGCAATAGCATAGCTTTTGACGTTGTATTCATAAGAACAATTCTCATAATTCTAGGGTCCCATTGCACATAAAGCCAAATTTCAAGTACAGTTGACTTGCCATCCTTCCATACTATTGAATCATGTCATAGGCTCATTAGATAAAATGGGATGTTTCCTGCAAATGGCTTGCAATCCAGTACCCAACCTGCAAACCTATGTAATGACGATCTGAATGCTTCCCGATCTTGTATCTGATGCTTTTTCACTGCTTCTATAAACCTCGCAAAGATGACAGACTCAATGTGTAACTCTGCAAGTGTGAGAATATGGTTTAAACATCTATTCCATGCACCAAAACTTCCAAGTGTCTTGATATGCTTCTGGAGTCGAGCAGCAACACTATGCAGTAACCGGGATATTCGGTATCTAAATGCATCAAGCTAAAAGTTAGGATCCCGTAGATGATCTTCCACTTCCCATCGAACAGTGACAGGATTAGGCTGGGACTAGTAGGTACTCGTGGAGTCTCTCAAGTAGTTCCAGGTGACTAAAAGTGTCCCTCCCTTAAATTTTTCCTGGTATTGCTTCAGGAGATCGCCATCAACCTACTCACATCCTTCCTGTGGCTTGAAGCTTGGTGATACCACCACATAGCTTAGTTCCTTTTTGCTAACTAAGTAGAGTAGTTCACCAAGTGTTGAGTCTGCAACAGCCACACCATTGCAAGTAGATAGAAGCGTTACTGACAAATTGTACATTGACTCGATAAATTCTGCTTGAGTCTTGGACCTGCAGGTGACTTCGTCCGAAGGTACCTTCACTATGTCCTCCTCAACGCCTGGGTTGCAATGAGATAAATGCTCCTGACCTCTGTTCGTAGGCTTGACAGAGTGTAGGTTTTCCCGTGTCGCTGAAGCTTTTTGGACATAATAAGAAGTATTTCCATGTAGACATTCTTTTGTCAAACTCCTAGCCTGTGCAGTAGGAGCAGAACCATCATGACTCGAAGCTTTCTTAACAGATTCTTCACTCATACTCCCAACATGATTGCCAATGTTTCCGCTTAACACTGTGGATTCATTGGTTTTGTTGACAGGAAAACTGTTGGAATAGAGATTTGAGGAGAATTGATTGACTCTCATTGATAGAGCAGGTACAAATATATAGTACAGAGCTTGATCTATCTATAGCAGGTTATCTCTAGATATGGATATCTATCTCTATACAAGGTACAATCCAATCAGGAGATATACAAATCCTAAATATAGATATCTCTATATATGGCGTGAGGATATATGGAAATAGATTCCAACAGCCCCCCGCAGTCTCAGCCGGGAGCATTGCGGACGTTGAGACTGGACCGAAACTTCTTGAAAACAGTAGTAGGGAGTCCCTTGGTGAAGATGTCGGCGTACTGTTGATCCGTCGGGACATGAAGAACACGAACATCTCCAAGAGCAACACGCTCTCGCACAAAATGAAGATCAATCTCGATAAGCTTAAGCTTTTGGGTGAACTGGTTGGTGCATGCAACTAGAGATATCTATATTTAGGATTTGTATATCTCCTGATTGGATTGTACCTTGTATAGAGATAGATGTCCATATCTAGAGATAACCTGCTATAGATAGATCAAGCTCTGTACTATATATTTGTACCTGCTCTATCAATGAGAGTCAATCAATTCTCCTCAAATCTCTATTCCAACATGGTATCAGAGCCAAGAGGTCTCGAGTTCAAGACCCGGTTGGCGCAATTAAAAAAAAAATTTCAGCCCACTTCTATTCCACGTCCTAGGTCTGAGGGAGCCTATACGTGAGAGGGAGTGTTGAAGTATAAGT
The DNA here is from genome assembly GCA_036346275.1 of Otatea glauca. NCBI lineage: Eukaryota > Viridiplantae > Streptophyta > Magnoliopsida > Poales > Poaceae > Otatea > Otatea glauca. The sequence continues at coordinate 12,977,243 of CM070721.1, read as the reverse complement.
GAATTGCCTACTTTTCCTCATCAGCTTAAGCTTTTGGGTGAACTGGTTGATGCATACAACTCAATATGGTATCAGAGCACCGGCAGCTGCGCACATTTATGGTAGAGAGAGCGGTGGCGGGGTTGTATGGAAGAACGGCGCCGTGGAGAGGAGCACCGGCGGCCACAGCACCAGCAGCATTGGCGGCAGCTGGGGCGGCTGTAGCAGTAGCAGCGAGGTCCGCCATAGACAGGGGGGGAGGCGGCGCTGGAGGAGAGGAGAGGTGTTAGGGGGGGGGGGGGGCTCCGGCCAAGGGAATAGAGGAAAGGAGCGCAAGGGGATGCGCTGTGGATAGCCAAAGGTAGGGAACCTAGGCTTCTGATACCATGTTGGAATAGAGATTTGAGGAGAATTGATTGACTCTCATTGATAGAGCAGGTACAAATATATAGTATAGAGCTTGATCTATCTATAGCAGGTTATCTCTAGATATGGACATCTATCTCTATACAAGGTACAATCCAATCAGGAGATATACAAATCCTAAATATAGATATCTCTATATATAGCGTGAGGATATATGGAAATAGATTCCAACAAAAACCACTTCCTTGTTGACCTGGTGCTACCACATTCTCGGAATAATCTCCCAACTTACAGGCCATATGTTTCTCTCTTCTGGTGCCTTGCTCTTCATATTGTTTGCATTCTAAAGGCAGACTAAATGCTTGATGTGAACCATGGAGATCAACTGAGCCATTAGCAGAATAAGGAGCTTCATCATTTTTTTGCAGTACCAAATGATGGCTGATGTACAGTCGGTGTCCCTTTCCAACAAGGAGAATCAACAACAGAATTATTTACCTCAAGTGACTGTGAAAAGATTGATGGAGAAACTTTGGAACACGATGATTGTAAGCTCTTTAAATCAGATTTTCCTTCTGAAGAAAACTACACAGGTCTCCCAGTTCCAAAACTCTCACCAGCATGATAGTTCTATCCAACTCCAAGGCTACTAAGTGGATAGTTTCCCATTATTCCCATATCATTAGTGGAGCTACTCCAGTCACCATTATGTTTATAAGCAGTCTGATATCCATTAAGATCTTTCTCATCATTCTGCATGGTATCAAAATAATCAAGATTGATCCTACAAGGGTTCATATATGGCGAGGAGAATGCATCCTCCAAAAACATTGGCAAGCCACCGACATCAGTGATCACATCATTTCTCTTCTGCTCCTCATCTTTGCCACCCAGGTCTTCTCTAGGCCATACCAATTGCCACAGCAAGTCGTGGTGTGAATCAAGGCCACGTGGCATCTCCTCATCCCACACCACGTCCTTGATAGACAATTCGTCGAACACCTTGAGGGCAGCACACTCCGATGCCTCTGACACCCTGAATGCCACCTCCTCAGCTGCATCCTTGTCAAGCATACCCTCACACATATGGTCTGCAGCGTCCATGTCGAGCTCCAAGAACAATGATGAGCTGCCTACTTGGGTGATCACATCGTCGGCACACTCCTCGTTGCTTCCAAAATCCCGGCCGCCAGCAATCCAGGCCACCGCTATAGCCGTCAACTCCACTTGCTTCACCATCTCCGCTTCGTCGCTCCAGTCGCCGTGGAGGCGAGGGTGTGTCTGCCCGAATACGTTAGCCACCCCCTTGTTCCCCCTCCGCCACCGCCCCCGGGGTGGTCAGCGGCGACGCGCATAGCCCAGAAGTGGAGTTCCTCCTCCTTGGCGTCGACACTGTGGTCGAGTCCGAGGCGCGCGATGCGGTGGCACTCCGATGACACGTCCGCCACCACGAAGTTGAGGAGCTCCTCGAAGCAGCTCAGTGCGAGCTGGGATCAAGGACTGACGGGGGCATCGGAGGAGGACGACATGGCTTTCGGTTGGTCTGTGAGGTGGTGGTTGAAGTGGAGGATCCTGGGCGGATCCTCTCCGTCCACCTCCTTCAGCAGCGTGATCTTAGGATCCCGCTCGGTGTGCACCGCGCGTGGCGTCGCGGCCACCGTGATGTACGACCCCAGCGTCAGCCCGCACGACAGGTCCACCGCCTACCCCCTCTCCCAGAACTAGTCGCCGCTGGGGACAATCGAGTGCGGGCACTTGCTCCTCTCCTCCTGCATGATCAGCCACTTCTCTCAAACACAAAGGGAGGCTGAGGATCGAGAGCTCTGATACCAACTATCATGTCCCTTGGCCGTCGATGAGGGAATTGCCGTGGAGTGAGACCTCCACTCTCGAAGTAGGTAAATATCCCGTGGCCGTCGGTGAGGATTGTCATGACGTGAGACGAAGGCTTGAGGAAGAAGTAGGAAGGGGAAATTCTGGTTTCAATTCATTTGATTCATCCCCTTGCTCAGTATATGATGTTACCTTTTAAGCCCCTTCTTACTCACACTGACATCTGGGTCCCACCCAGTCATTACATAGAGAGAAGGGAGCACATAGAGAGAGAGAGAGTAGAAGAAGTACCTGTAACCATCACCGGAGGAGGCCGTGGTGATGCTCACCTTCAATAGTCATCGCCATCTTGCTGAAGCAGTAGAGATCACCACAGGAGGGGATGGATCCACTTCAAACCCACCTAGATCAGACATGGCTGGGAGGCGCTGTGGAAGATGAGGAACTGAAGGGAGCCGATAGCACGGAGCAAGAGTAGTGACCACATGAGGAGAGGAATTGGGGGCATTAGGCTTACCCTACACGGAGCGAGGGAGGACAATGGTAGGATCGCTACTCCCTCTCCCGATCCTGTGCTCCCTCTCTCGGAGATGAAGAAGCGGCAGCAACAGCGAGATGATGTGGATCCGACAGAAGTAGATGCGGCTCAGTCCGGCCAGATTCGTACTTCCTCCATTCGTCGTGCCTCCTTCGTCCGCTGCCGCAGCGGTGGTGGAGATTGGGACTGGAAAGAGAGGGAGAGGGGGAAGTTGAGAAAGGCAGTTCATCTCGAGATGGTTGTCGCTAGTTGGTGGAACAAGAGGTGGGGGACGATGCGTGCAGGCGGATGCGAAGGGAGGGTAGGGAGGATCTTCCCGCTGAGTGGGGTAAAGCTATTGGACGATTTAACTGCTACGCGGGTGTAAACTCCTTCTTTTATTAGTTTAGATAACAGACGAATTTATTATAGCCATACAAGTATGGCTATAATTTCGTTTGTGTTCATCTGTGCTGATGTAAGATTAAATTTTCTTCGTATTTTTGTTGGGGTTAGAGGAACAAGAGATGGTACTGGAAACAGAAAGGATTCTTCCAAAAAGATTTGTTATCTTGTTGGCCTCCTAATGAATTCAATGTACAAGCTCCAGGGGTGTTTAACTGCTTATAGATTGTTAGGCCAGATTGGAATACGAGAAAAAATTTCAAATCCTGTAGGAATTGAACTATTTTCTATAGAATTTCTGTGAAATTCATGTACATATAAGATTAGCTTCGTAGGTGCTCTCACATTGTGGTAAAAAAAACTTGAAAGGACTACAGTTAATATCATATCGAAAGGGTTCATTAACTCCACAAAATTGAAGAAATGTGCTCCCTACTCCATGTTGTAACACCCCAAAATTTGCCCAAATAATATTTTATTGCTTAAATGTGCAGTTATGATTTTCTGGAATTTATTTGGATTTTTCTGGATTTATTTGAATTAATTTTAAATTAAGAATATTGACCTTTTGTTCAAATCTATTTAAATTTATGCAAAGTTAAAATAAAGTTTTGACAAAAATATTTTATTTAAGTCTAGAATGTCTCAAAGTATTTTTGAGATTTTTCTTGGATTTTTCCTATTAGTTTTATTGCTTAAAATAAATAAAAAGAATTTCTAGAATTATTTTAAATGGGAATCCTTTTGAAAATTGGTGAATGAAGTGTTGGGCTCGGCCCATACATCGTAGCGTCTTGACAATGCCGCCCGCTCGCTTGAAAGCGCATCTCCGCCGTTGGATCAAGATCGCGGGTGAGACTAAGTCGTCTGGGTTCGGGACTCGTGGAAATCTTCGTTGGAAAGAAATCGGGTGGTTAGGATCGATCGTGGCGAGATCGTGACCGTGGGGCGTGATCGACGGTGGCGTGTGTCGTCTCCGTGTGGGACTCGGACGCCGCGTCCGTCGAGGAGGACACCGCCGCTTGCGTCGGTTAGACTTCCCGCACCGCGTCTGCGACCGTCGAGGCTATTTAAGGAGAGCGCATCATCCCCAGAATCGTCGGCGCCGCAGCTTTGATCGGTGAAGTTTCGCGAGAGCGATCGAGAGCGCGCCCGGAGCTCGCGTAGTACCGCGCCAAGCCGCCACGTTTTGCTCGAGTACGTCGCGGTCGTCGACTTTCGACGCTTTGGGTCACGTGATTCGAACTCGTCGAGGTGTGCGCGATCGACTACTCCACTTCTTCACGTCGGAACGCGCGAACGCGAACGCCGCGTGTGTTTCTTCTTCGTCTCGGTGGATTTCCTCGCCGCTTCGCCATTAGTTTCGTAAGTTCGTGGCCATCGGATCCGAGTAAAGCGGATGAGATCGAGCCGCGTCGCGTGTGTCTGTCACCGCTCGATCGATCGGGCGATGCGATGCGTATGCGCATCGGTGGGGTGCGCCGCGACCAATCGGATCGAGACGATCGCTGTAGGTGCCGAGGCGTCGAGACCGGTTCACCGTGGTCTCGCGCGCGCCAGAGATCAGCTTTATTATGCCAAGACGCGTGTCGCCGTATGATTGGCTGGCGTCAGGGCTGACATCAGCATGACGTCATGCTTGCGTCATAATTGCATTTTTCAATTGGAAAAATAATCCGATTTGAAATTCTGTGATGATGACGTCCACGCTGACGTCATAAATCGGTTTTTCAGTTTAATAATAATTCTGTTAATTCTGAATTTCTAATTTCTGTAATTTCAGTATTTATTTCAAACTTCAAAAGACTATATCTTTTGCATCGTAACTCGGATTTGAGTGATTCAAATTTCTAAAAATTTGTAAAATTGAGATATATTTAATGGTGAATTTTATTTGATTTTAGGAGTTCATTTGCTCTCTGTTTTGGTGTTTATTTGCTTTTCTTCTTCGGTACGCGTAGACGTTTAATTGTGCGACGCTTCGGAGGAAGATCCAGCAACTCAAGAGCAAGTTCCAGAACCAGATCAGGACCTATTGCAAGGCAAGTTGTGCTTTGATAATGTTGAACCCATGTTTATAAAATTGCTATATTTGTTTTACCCTATTGCATATATTTCAAGTATATAATTGGTTCAAATTAGATTGGGTTTAGCTAATATACCAGATTGATTTATATCCTACCTTGTCATTGTATGCCATGATCTATTATCACCCTAGATTGGTTCAATATAGTTGGTTAGTAATTATAATCAACATGGGATGGTTAGTCCGTATTAGTTGCTTAGCCATGCCACGTCATCACATGTGTTGGAATCATTGATAATTAATCTTGATTAATGGAATATGGAATAATGTTATGAACTTGTGTGTCATGTGGGATCACACGATGAGATTGAGTTGTTGTGGCGAGTCATGTCACGCAACGATGTTGAATTGTTGATAGCATGTGGTGCTTGGTAATCAACTGGGTGATAATCATTTAGATTGGGACAAGTGACAAGGGGCGAGGATGCCAAGGTGGGCCCGATGGGCAGAGGGTATGTGGATGTCTTGCCTTGATCACTCTAAGGACTTAACCTTGCAAGCCTTTGACCTGAGTCAATCATGCAACCACATATGCGGTATGGGCCACCTAGTGAGTAATTTGCAATATCTTAATTTTGGTACTATCGTGGTCGGTGTGAGTTCCCGAGTTATGGAGTAATTCACATGGCGCAAGAGGGGGGCCTGGATGTGGCAACCACCCCCCACGATGTTGAAACCTTAGCGGGTGGTACCGGTTAAGCCAGCATTGTAAAGGATTTGTTATAATCACTCGCCTTGGTGGTGTTTGGTTGTATCACGTGGGTAAAGTGCATAACCTCTGCAGAGTGTGAAACTATTCGGATAGCCGTGCTCATGGTATTGAGCAATGCTCGGAATTACTGATTAAGGGTTAGCTTAATTAAATGGACAATTTGGTTGGGATGGCGGAATGCCATGTGGAAGATGGAATTTGACTTAGGATTGGAAACTTGGTTTACTTGAGAAATCTTGAATTTATTTATTATTGCTATTTGTTTTGATCTTTACAATCTATTTATTATACTTGTTCATAAATGTCGCTTATTGCAAAATAGCCATGATAGCCTATCCATTGGAATAAGCCTTGCATATAGATACATAGAATTGCATTCTGTGCACGACTTGTTGAGTGCTTTAAGTACTCACCCTTGCCAAACAACAATAATCAACAGTTGAAGAATCTACACCTGTGTTGGAAGAGGAAGTCCAGGAAGACACGAGTCATTAGGGTCCGAGCCTTGTCGGTTGCCTATGGTGAACTGATGAGCTATCTACGTTTTCTACTTTCCGCTGCTTAATTATTAGCTTATATTTCCACTCTTGCCCTGCGTAGCTTAATAATGTAAGTCGGTCATAAGATCATACATTTAGCTATATCAATAAATGAACTATTATTCTATTATCGTTGAGTATGATGTGATATGTACCAATGTTGAGCTGTGTGCACTAGCGTTGATCCTGGGACTAGTGCGGTAAACACAGTGGGATCGAATCAGTGGATTCGGGTCCTTACAGAGATGGTATCAGAGCATACTGACTGTAGGTCTTGGCCCTAGATAGTATGGAGGTGTCCTGTGTGTGTCCAAAACTTTTTTCTAAAGAAAAATTTAAAGTTGACTAATAAAACACTCTTGACTCATCTCATTCTCTACTTCTCGCCTTTGCTGAATTTACCGATTTATTTGCCGTTTCGGGTGGAGAACTTATTCAAAGTTCTTGTGGAGCAGATGCCGATCGTTCCAACCTTCGAGGAGTCAGCTGGCGGCTACGCCATGGAGCTGTGGAGAGTTCTTCAGACGCTTGGAGGCTTCTATCGTCCGCTTTACCGAGGAGGCAGCTAGTCAGTTAATGGTGTACACCGAGGATTTATTTGCAAGCTGATCATCTACGCCCGGGAGAAAGATGAAGCTAGCAGACCAATCAACATCTCCGCCAGAAGATTCTCGTACGAGGTTGCAATTCAGGAGGTTGCCCGACTTGCTCTTCGCCGTATCTGCCGTGACTACGCCGACGAGCTTCACGACTCAGTGTTCCGACTTCACCCAGATGTTCAAGCGTGCCGAAGCTGACGGATCGTGGAGGACGAGTGTGTTACTGCAACACACCTTGCGGAGTTCGCCCTTGCCCAAGAGGATCATATGAGAGAGACTACCCAGGAGCTAGAGACTGTGTACGAGGCACTCAGAGTGGCAGAGCAGGAGCTTGAGGTGACCCGTGCTTCAGCCATCGGGATGATCACTGAGCTAGGAGAGGCCCTAGAGGCGGTCGAGGACGAGTTGGAGCGCGTGACCCGAGGAACTCAGGAGCCAGCCGAGGAAGAGTCAGAGGAGGATCCCGAGGAGCGAGAGTGAGAGCCCGAGGAGGATCAGTCTTAGAGTTGTGTTGAGACTCGAGTGTTGAGTCACGTCTTTAAGTTAGTCTCTACCTCTTTAGTGATGTTAAGGTTTCGTGTTTAGTTTGCTTCTTTGTAATGCTGAGTGTGCAGTATGGGTTGCAAGGCTTGTAGGCTTAAATAAGCAGCCATACCAAGATTAAATAAAGAATTATTTCAGTTGGGTATAACCTATCTCCCCGCTTTAAAAATTCTTGCTTCTTATCTATGCTACATCTACCTTTCCTAACCCAAGAGGCAATCATCAGATGGTGAATACTCGAGGAACAACGAGAGCCAGAAGTGGATCGCGCGAATGACAACCCCAATGACGGAGGCGACCCTCAACCACCGCCGGTGGACATGCGAGAATCTGGGAGCGTTTCTTGCGCGCAGACTAAGCGATGCAGACTATGATGCGAGAGATGCGACAAATGACCAATGTGGCGAACCAACAACAACCATGCAGCTCGAACAACAATGGTGGACCTCGACCTTACTCCAAGCTGTCAGATTTTATGAGGACTCGGCCACCAACTTTTTCAGGAAATGTGAACCCTTTGAAAGCCGATGACTGGCTTAGGACTATTGAGAAGAAGATGCACATCACGCAATGTGAAGGCAATGAGAAGGTGCTCTACGCCTCTCATCAACTGGAAGGAACCGCCGTAGAATGGTGGGAGAATTATTGTGCCGCACATGGAGCCCCGCAAGAGATTACTTGGGAGGAGTTTACCACTGCTTTCCGCTAGTACCATGTCCCAGAGGGAATGATGGATCTTAAGAAGGAAGAGTTCGTGGCTCAAACAAGGAGGCCAACCGATGGCCGAGTATCCGAATAAATTTACCCGATTAGCTCGCTATGCCCTCGAAGACGTAGCGACAGATAAAGCTAGGCAGTCTCGTTTCATGAAGGGACTGAATTCAGGACTACAGGTGGGACTGATTACCCACAATTTTCCAGACTTTCAGGAGTTAGTCAATAAGGCTTTGATCCTAGAGGATAAGCGCAAAGAGCTGGGTGAAAACCGTAAGCGCTTGATGACTAATCAGAGTGGACGTCCAAACCACCTACGTTTGAGAATGTCACCACAGCAATTTTCTAGATTCCAACCGCCAGCCGTGAATAAGACATCAACCCCTGCATCTCGCCCGCTAATCGAACTTTCGGACTCAAAGACAGGCAACAATGCGCCAGAGGAGTCGCGATCTGCAGTGAAAAGATGCTATACATGCAATGAGCCAGGCACTTTTCTAATAGGTGTCCACAGAAGGGAGGCATCACGCCGGTTCGTTTCAACTTGGGAACAACACGCCAAGGCACCACCTCAGGAGGAAATCGTGCACCAGTCAAGCCGAGTAACACCGCAATCAACAGTGTGCGGGAGGATAAACCACATCACCGCAGATGGAGCTCGTGAAGCTACGGACGTTGTATTGGGTAAGTTTTCGTTAACTCGGTACCGCTTCTGCTTTGTTTGATTCTGGAGCTTCGTATTCGTTTGTTTCTCAAAGTTTTGCAACCAAGAATGGATTTAAAGTGGTGAATCTTAAGTGTGTGTTCTTAGTCCAAGCCCCAGGATCTGAGCTTAGATCTAGCCTTGGGTGTTTGGGAGCTAAGTTGCTTATGGATGGGATAGAGTTTCTAGCAAATCTTATCTTGATAGATGCGCAATCTCTAGACGTCATCCTTGGAATGGATTGGCTGTCCAAACATAAGGCTGTTTTGGATTGTGGCCGAAGGATCGTAACATTGGAAGGCCCTAGTGGCAAGAAAGTAGAATTTCGAGCAACCGCAGTTCAAGATGGGCAGTTAGTGGTCAACAGCGTGAAAGTCATCAGCATGGAAGATGTGCCAGTAGTCAGAGAATACCCGGACGTGTTTCCAGAAGACTTACCAGGACTGCCTCCAGACCGCGATATTGAGTTTGTTATCGAGTTAGCGCCAGGGACAGCACCGATATCAAAGAGACCATATCGGATGCCTACCGACGAGCTAGTGGAAATGAAAAAGCAGATTGAGGAATTGCAAGAGAAAGGTTTCATTAGACCAAGTTCATCACCATGGGGAGCACCAGTGTTGTTCGTCCGTAAGAAGGATGGAAGCCTTAGGATGTGCATTGATTATCGTGCACTTAATGAAGTAACGATCAAGAATAAGTGTCCGTTGCCCAGGATCGACGACTTATTTGATCAGTTAAGAGGAGCTGGAGTTTTCTCCAAGATAGATCTTCGTTCAGGATACCATCAGTTGAAGATCCGAGCGGAGGATGTGCCTAAGACTGCGTTTTCTACGCGATATGGACATTATGATTTCACAGTCATGTCATTTGGATTGACAAATGCCCCGGCATATTTCATGAACATGATGAATAAGGTTTTCATGGAATATTTGGATAAGTTTGTTGTAGTCTTCATAGACGATATCTTGGTTTACTCGAAAACAGAAGAAGAGCACGCAGAACATCTGAGAATGGTTTTAGAGAGGCTGCGAGAGCATCAGCTGTATGCTAAGTTTAGCAAGTGCGAGTTTTGGAAGGAGAAAGTGGAATTTCTTGGTCATGTAATGACTACTAAAGGAGTGGCAGTCGACCCAAGCAAAGTGGACGCAGTGTTGCATTGGGAGCAACCAAAGTCTATTAATCAGATCCGTAGTTTTCTGGGTATGGCGGGATATTACCGTCGGTTCATAGAGGGATTCTCGACAATTGCTAAACCCCTTACGCAGTTGTTGAAGAAAGAAAGGAAGTTTGCATGGACGCCAGAGTGCGAGAAAAGTTTTATGGAATTAAAGAAGCGTTTAACGACAGCCCCCGTATTAGTGTTGCCAGATGTGCAGAATGGATTTGATATTTATTGCGATGCTTCAAAGCAAGGCTTGGGGTGCGTGTTAATGCAAGAAGGCAAAGTCGTTACTTATGCGTCAAGACAGTTAAGACCGCATGAAGTGAATTACCCAACACATGATTTGGAATTAGCTGCCATAGTGCATGCTTTAAAGATATGGCGTCATTATCTCATAGGAAAAAGATGTGAGATATATACAGACCATAAGAGTCTGAAATACATATTCACTCAAGCAGATCTTAATATGAGACAGCGAAGGTGGCTAGAGCTAATTAAGGATTATAATGTGAGAATTCATTATCATCCCGGAAAAGCCAATGTGGTAGCAGATGCTTTGAGCCGAAAGAGCCATAGCGCGAATACATTGACAATGGAAGATCAACCAGAACTATGCAAGGAATTTCAGAATCTAAGGTTGGAAGTCGTTCCGCAAGGAATGGTAGCGGCACTGGAAGTAAAACCAACACTGGAGGATCAGATTAGAGAAGGCCAGAAAGATGATGATAAAATTTCTAAGATCAAGGCTAAAAAGGAGGAGGGCCTAGCCGTGGAATTCACTCTAGACGAGCCAGGAACCATGTTCTTCAAAGGCCGAATTTGTGTGCCGGATAAAAAGGAACTGAAACAGTTGATTCTTGTGGAAGATCACGATTCTAAGTACTCAATTCATCCAGGAAGTGCTAAGATGTACCAGGACTTGAAAGAGAGATTTTGGTGGCCCAATATGAAGCGTGAAGTAGCGGAGCATGTTGCTTTATGCGATGTATGTCAAAGAGTAAAAGCCATGCATCAAAGACCAGCCGGTTTGTTACAGCCGTTGAAAATTCCTGAATGGAAGTGGGAGGAAATCGGTATGGATTTATCACCGGTTTACCTAAGAATCAGAGAGGTTATGATTCGATTTGGGTTATTGTGGATCGTTTGACCAAGGTCGCTCATTTTATCCCGGTGAAGACCACATACTCAGGAGATCGTTTAGCAGAGCTGTATATGTCAAGGATTGTATGTTTGCATGGAGTGCCCAAAAAGATTGTGTCAGACAGAGGAACCCAATTTACCTCAAGATTCTGGAACAAGTTGCATGAAGCAATGGGAACTCTTTGAATTTCAAGATCTGATATCACCCGTGAGACGGATGGTCGATGAGCAGGTAAATCAGATTTTGGAAGATATGCTGAGAGCTTATGCTTTAGCTTATGCTACGTCATGGGATAAAAGTTCGCCATATGCAGAATTCAGTTACAATAATAGTTACCAAGCTAGCTTGCAGATGTCACCATTTGAGGCGTTGTATGGACGTGCTTGTCGTACTCCGTTGAATTGGAATGAAACAGGAGAACATTTGGTTTTTGGGCCAGATATTCTCGAGGAAGCAGAAAATCAAGTTGCAATGATCAGAGAGAGATTGAAGATAGCACAATCAAGGCAGAAAAGCTACGCAGATAACCGTCGTCGAGATTTGAGTTTCGAGCCAGAGGATTTTGTGTATCTCAGGGTTACCCCTCTCAAGGGCGTTAAAAGATTTCACGTTAAAGGGAAGCTTGCACCAAGATATATTGGTCCGTTCAAGATTTTGAGCCGTCGAGGAGAAGTAGCTTATCAGTTAAAGTTGCCTCAGTCTTTGGCAGGAGTGCATGATGTATTCCATGTGTCGCAGCTCAAGAAATGTCTCAGAGTGTCGGTAGAACAAACCCCGTTGGATGCAATAGAGCTGCAGGAAGATTTGACTTACAAAGAGCAACTGGTAAGAATTTTGGATGTTATGGAACGCAAGACCAGAAACAAGCCTATTCACTTTTGCAGAGTTCAGTGGAGCAACCATTCTGAAAGTGAAGCAACTTGGGAGCGAGAAGAAGATTTGAAGTCAGAATTCCCGAACCTATTCTCTAGTTAGCTTTGAATCTCGAGGTCGAGATTCTGTTAAGGGGGGAGGTTTGTAACACCCCAAAATTTGCCCAAATAATATTTTATTGCTTAAATGTGCAGTTATGATTTTCTGGAATTTATTTGGATTTTTCTGGATTTATTTGAATTAATTTTCAATTAAGAATATTGACCTTTTGTTCAAATCTATTTAAATTTATGCAAAGTTAAAATAAAGTTTTGACAAAAATATTTTATTTAAGTCTAGAATGTCTCAAAGTATTTTTGAGATTTTTCTTGGATTTTTCCTATTAGTTTTATCGCTTAAAATAAATAAAAGGAATTTCTAGAATTATTTTAAATGGGAAATCCTTTTGAAAATTGGTGAACAGTGTTGGGCTCGGCCCATACACTGTATGCGTGCGGCCCAATGCAACGCGGCCCGTTCGGCCTGCTTCGGGAAACCGCATCTCCGCCGTTGGATCAAGATCGCGCGGGTGAGACCAAGTCGTACCGGTTCGGGACTCAGGGGAATCTTCGCCGTTGGAAAGAAATCATGGGCGGTTAGGATCTGATCGTGGCTGCGAGATCGTGACCGTTGGGGCGTGATCGGACGGCTGGCGTGTGTCGTCTCCGTGTGGGACTCGACGCCGCCGTCGTGTTCGAGGAGGACACCGCCACCGCGTCGGTTAGACTTCCGGGCACCGTACGCGACCGTCGAGGCTATTTAAGGAGAGCCGCATCATCCCCGAGAATCGTCAGCGTGCGCCGCAGCTTTTGATCGTTGAAGTTTCGCGAGAGCAGTCGAGGAGCGCGCCCGGGAGCTCGCCGGAGTAGAGCGCCGAAGCCGCCGCGGTTTTTGCTCGAGTACGTCGCCGGTCTGTCGACTTTCGACGCTTTGGGTCCCAGATCCGAACTCGCCGAGGTGTGCCGCATCGAATACTCCACTTCTTCACGTCGGAAACGCGGCGGAACGCCGTCGCCCGTGTTTCTTCTTCGTCTCCGGTGGATTTCCTCGCCGCCGCTTCGCCATTAGTTTCGAGTAAGTTCGTGGCCGTCGGATCTGAGTGAACGGATGAGATCGAGCCGCGTCGCGTGTGTCTGTCACCGTTCGATCAGATCGGGCCGTAGATGCGTGACGCGTGTTACGCATCGGTGGGGCGGCGCTGCGACCAATCAGATCGACACGCATGTCGGCGTAGGTGCTGAGGCGTCGTAGATCGGGTTCACCGTGGTCTCGTACTGCGCCGTAGATCCAGTCTATGCGCCGAAGACGCGTGTCGCCGTATGATTGGCTGGCGTCAGGGCTAACATCAGCATGACGTCATGCTTGCATCATAATTGCATTTTTCAATTGGAAAAATAATCCGATTGGAAATTCTGTGATGATGACGTCATCATGAGATCACGCTGGCGTCATAAATCGGTTTTTCGCTTTAAAAATAATTACATTAATTCGAATTTCAAATTTCGTAATTTTGAGATTTATTTCAAACTTCAAAAGGCTATATCTTTTGCATCGTAACTCGGATTTGTGATTCAAATTTCTAAAAATTTGTAAAATTGAGATCTATTTAATGGTGAATTTTATTTGATTTTCTGAGTTCATTTGCTCTCTGTTTTGGTGTTTATTTGCTTTTCTTCTTGATGCAGCGTAGGCGTTGAATTGTGCGACGCTTGGAGGAAGATCCAAAGAACTCAAGAGCAAGTTCCGTAACAGATCAGGACCTATTGCAAGGCAAGTTGTGCTTTGATAATGTTGAACCCATGTTTATAAAATTGCTATATTTGTTTTACCCTATTGCATATATTTCAAGTATACAATTGGTTCAAATTAGAATGGGTTTAGCTAATATACCAGATTGATTTATATCCTACCTTGTCATTGTATGCCATGATCTATTGTCACCCTAGATTGGTTCAATATAGTTGGTTAGTAATTATAATCAACATGGGATGGTTAGTCCGTATTAGTTGCTTAGCCATGCCACGTCATCACATGTGTTGGAATCATTGATAATTAATCTTGATTAATGGAATATGAAATAATGTTATGAACTTGTGTGTCATGTGGGATCACACGATGAGATTGAGTTGTTGTGGCGAGTCATGTCACGCAACGATGTTGAATTATTGATAGCATGTGGTGCTTGGTAATCAACTGGGTGATAATCATTTAGATTGGGGCAAGTGACAAGGGGCGAGGATGCCAAGGTGGGCGCGATGGGCAGAGGGCATATGGATGTCTTGCCTTGATCACTCTAAGGACTTAACCTTGCAAGCCTTTGACCTGAGTCAATCATGCAACCACATGTCTGGTATGGGCCAGCCTAGCTGAGTAATTTGCAATATCTTAATTTTGGTACTATCGTGGTCGGTGTGAGTTCCCGAGTTATGGAGTAATTCACATGGCGCAAGAGGGGGGCCCTGGATGTGGCAACCAGTCCCACCACTGTTGAAACCTTAGCGAGTGGTACCGGGTTAAGCCAGCGTATTGTAAAGGCTTTGTTATAATCACTCGCCTTGGTGGTGTTTGGTTGTATCACGTGGGTAAAGTGCATAACCTCTGCAGAGTGTGAAACTATTCGGATAGCCGTGCTCGCGGTATTGAGCAATGCTCGGGAATTACAGTTAAGGGTTAGCTTAATTAAATGGACAATTTGGTTGGGATGGCGGAATGCCATGTGGAAGATGGAATTTGACTTAGGATTGGAAACTTGGTTTACTTGAGAAATACTGAATTTATTTATTATTGCTATTTGTTTTACAGTCTTTACAATCTATTTATTATACTTGTTCATAAATGCTGCTTATTGCAAAATAGCCATGATAGCCTATCCATTGGAATAAGCCTTGCATATAGATACATAGAATTGCATTCTGTGCACGACTTGTTGAGTGCTTTAAGTACTCACCCTTGCCAAACAACAATAATCAACAGTTGAAGAATCTACACCTGTGTTGGAAGAGGAAGTCCAGGAAGACACGAGTCATTAGGGTCCGAGCCTTGTCGGTTGCCTATGGTGAACTGATGAGCTATCTACGTTTTCTACTTTCCGCTGCTTAATTATTAGCTTATATTTCCACTCTTGCCCTGCGTAGCTTAATAATGTAAGTCGGTCATAAGATCATACATTTAGCTATATCAATAAATGAACTATTATTCTATTATCGTTGAGTATGATGTGATATGTACCAATGTTGAGCTGTGTGCACTAGCGTTGATCCTGGGACTAGTGCGGTAAACACAGTGGGTTCGAATCAGTGGATTCGGGTCCTTACACATGTGTTCTCCACTTCCGCAAAAGATGCGTCTAACGCCTGACCACCGTGTCAAAATCCGATAGGCCTCCCAGTCCCCACTTTGGATTCCTGTTCCTCCTGTTCACACGAGTTCATATGTCACCATGTGCCTTTTTCCTTCATTCACATTATTTACTAGTGGGAGTAAATTTAACCTCTTAGCTGTTTATGTGGACTTAATTGTTTATATAGACGATATCTTGTTGACTATCTGCAATAGGGATATTAATGTTTAAGACCTAAATATTTCCTTTCTCTTTTGGGAACTAAGATTGTCTTGGTGATATCTCTCATGTTTTGACTATTAAGATTCACCAAGATAGGTCCAATATTAAGGGAGTTTACTCCGATTATTAAGGGCGACATATATTTTTCTTACGTTCCACTGTCATGCACATTATGTACACTTAAGTTTGTATGTGCCCTTATTTAACGTTTGTTACCGGGATACTTGGCAAATATTAATCCAGGACTGGACCACTGAAAAACTACTAAAGACAACTTTGCATCATAGGCAAAAGTTGTAATGATTACATGCTCACATATAAGAAGTCTGATAATCGTAAAGTTGTGGGTTATTCAGACACTGATTATGCAAGATGTGTTGATACTAAGAAATCCACATCAAGTCAAATCTTCAATCTTGCAGAAAGAGCTATATTGTGGAATGGCTCTAAATTTAAGGCATCATTAATGATGCAAGCAGACTTGTGGCATGTCATAAGGCTATTGGATAATGAGAAATCCACAATAGGCTGTTGTGGTTTAAGAATAAGAAATTTATTTTTGGCTCAAGTTTCTATCTCGGAATTTATTATGTAAGAGTGCAATTTTGCTTTGAGTAACAATATGTCAAGTGGTGCTGCCAAACACATGACGTTGTGAAAGATGTAATCTATAATCGAATTATTGATGTTCAGCCTGTAAAAATTGAGTATCATGTTTAATATATAAGTTTATGCATCATGTTTTGTTTAATGATTCCCTGTTAAAGGCTTGTCTCAAAATTAGTGCCGACATAAGACTTATTGACAGCCTATACTTCTGGGATAAATTGAGATCTCTAAATTTCGACTCTGAAAATTACAAAGTTTGTTTTCACTCCTTTTCAATGTGCACATGATAACAAATGAAAACAAACTGCACGAAAGGACCATAAGTGTACAAGCCATCTCCCAAATAAGTATAAGTAATTATCCTATCGAGATAGAATGATGCACTATAGATACTGGGGTTGCAGCAGTGCTTAAATTAATCACTATAATACTTTATCTTGGTGTGTTGTTTGTTAAGTATGGACTTATGAAATTAGCCTTCGATCAAGTGGGAGAATGTTTGTCGTGATCTTCGGTTAAAAACAGAAAGACCGAAATTAGGGGGCTAATCCCATGATTTACGAAATTAAGGGCTAATCCCAAGATTTATGCGCGCTCTGATCGGGAGTGCACTAACTGATTTTGGAATCGGTCCCGTTAGCCAGCGCCATAATAAAAAGGGAAGAAGCCTGCACTTGATTTTTTGAGCGATTTGCTTTCAAGTTGCTTCCCCCCGGCACACTCATCCGATCTAGGGTTTGGCGTGAGGCTACCAAAGATCCGTGACCACCACCATGAGAATCACGGTGTTGTCTTCATCCGGCTCCCATCTTTCTTCATTGCACATATCGGTTGTCCTCCATGCTTCATCACCGACCGAATCATCGATAAAGAACCCTAATGGCATCTTCATCTCCGGGTCAGTTAATTACTCTTAATTTCTGCGTTCTTTCGGTGATCATGATTTAGGCTAGCTCATGTTTTAGTTAAACCTAAAGCTAACAGGTACGTCTCACAGAAACCTAGCCACTAGGAGCTTCGACACGGCCACAACTCCACTGCGCCATCACTGGCCCCTCTCTCTTCCCCAGCATTCTTGCCAGTGTTGAGTGGGTGGGGAACAAGTTGATTTCCAAAAGTAAATTTAGGTTTCATGAATTTCTTCTATGTGTTTTTTTTCCAAGATCAAGTTGTTCTAGTTTTTTTCTTCATCATGATATTCATCGAATTTCCTCTACCTGCAATGGGTTTTATCAGGCTGATTTATTCGGACAATGACAGCGACGCCTACAATGATGATCGATAATGAACAGAGTTGGTTATAAATAAATTTCCTTTGGTTTTGTTTCGATGAACACCTCTACCAAGGCGCAAGTCCTACATATTCATGGAGATCCTTGGCAATCTACTTCCTGCTTTCGTGATCGTTGGCAATCATGTTATTGTTGTAAGATCCAGAGTCCACAACATAGAAGATAAAGAAGTTCATCACGTTCATCTTGTGTTATTATTAATGCAAGCTAGAAGACTTTTCTCAAAAATAAATTGTTCCTCAGCTTGCTTGACTAACACTTCTTTTTCTCATTCACATGACTAAGGTTTCCCCCTTTTTCTCGTTGGAATGATTATGTTGTTCGATAGGCTTTCAATTCTTGAGGCCTTGGTGTTTATGGCCTCCAACACTTTTTTATCATGGAATTGGCCCCCTTGTGCACGCATTTGCACTTTTGGCCCCTTTGAAAGTTCAAGCTCCATTAATTTGGTTTTAGTGTTAATGAAAAATCTAATATTGAGACTAACTCTTTTGATAATCATAATAGTGATTACTCTCAATTGTTAATTAATGACAATCCTTTTATGAGACTAACTCTTTTGTTGAGCTTAACTCTTATTAGTCTCTTTTGGATGAAATGATGAAATTATCAAAGGTATGCATTCAATAACACATAGTATATATATTGTTGCATTCTTTGATGTCAAATATGTTAAGATTTTATTGATAAATCTAAATGTGAGACTAACGTGTTCATTGAGTATATTTTTGAATAGTCTAATGCAAAAGGTATGCACACACTTAGGGGGAGTTCATGCTTTGGAAATCCAAAAGGTATGTATCTAATGCAACTTTATTACTTCTAGATACATTCTTTGGATTCAAGATAAATGGTGAACTTCACCATTGTTTTAACCTTAAGATGTGCATTTTATTTTCAACTTCATATATACGTGAATGCACACATTTAGGGGGAGTTCATGCTTTACCTTAATGTTTCAATAGTATTGATCTAATTCATTTTTCTATATCAAGGATCATTACTTTGAAACAACCCCTTGAGTATATTTAACTTATGTAGTTGTAGTATACTCATGGCAATATAGGATACTCCAAAGCGATCAAAAATTGATTATGTGCACATTGATTCCAAGTTTAATTATTTATATGCACATATTTAATGGAGTTTATTCTATAGTTGACGGTCTTAAGAGTATTGATCCCTTTCCACCACTCCATATAAATTGGATCATTACCTTTAGATTCCATTGAATTGAGTATATGAAACTTGTGTAATTAATATATACTCATGACAATTTAAATTCAATTTAAATTATGTTTGGTTGCCATTCAATCAATAAAGAGCTAATCATGTGTTGATGGTTCACTTTGTTGATCTTAGGGAAATTGAAAGTTCTTGAGTATATGAAGCATTAGTTGCATTAGTATACTCAAGACACAATTAATCTTTCAATCAATTATCTTTGGGTTGTGGTCAATCATCAAAGGATAAGATCAAAGGATCTTAGGAGTATTCATTATGTGTTAATGGAGTGCATTGATGATTGAAACAACCATGTGTTTTGGACTAACACTTTCAATGAGCTTGAAATAGGTTAAGTTCAAGGTTGAGATGGATAAACGGGACAAATACGTCATCATGTGTTGATGAGCATCAAGAGAGGATCCCGAAGCTAAGACGAGGGGAGTTCATCATGTGTTTGTAACACCTCGGCACCTACAGTGCCCTGAGTGTTACCAAAATAGGAAATAAAACTAGATAAGGAAGATCAACTCTAATATTACTCCGAAATCCACTAAAAATTTCGGCAACACCTTCCCTAAAACTTGGGCATCCACTCAGCAGACAAAAGACAATAATCATTCTGATATCATCTACAACATGACATGGAATCAATCAACCATCATGACCAACTAAGCACACAACTAAACATAATATCATCAATCATCAATTAAACTTAACTACAACACGATTACATAATGAATTCAACTAGTTTTCAGAGTGAACTGATTAACCCAACTAATCTTTGAACATGTCATGAGCGTGAGTAGAGGTGCAGCTAAGTCCCATCCCGGCAAGTTGCTCTCAGGGTACCTAAAAAACATTAAACAAACAAGCATGAGTTCAAGACTCAGCAAAGTGCATCACAAACCAATTTACACAATTAAATCAATATTAAGAGCATACTTCTTATCCAAATCCATGAATTTATAAAACAATAATATCAACAACATTGACCTCTTTTCACTTCAATACTTACTTCCTACACGTACCTCTTTAAATCTCTTTGGATGAGTCCACGACTCGATCCCAACTCTACACATTTCTATTGAACTCAAAATCATCGTTAGGATGCAATGCGACATGCATGCTCATGAATGCTCTTTTCTTTGTATCGCATCGCAGATCGCCGAGTGCACACCCGTCGGTGTGCACCCTCACATCCTTCCATCCCGTGGAAGGTGCCTACTTTATCGCCTCGCTCCCATTCACTTCGATAAATGGGACCACGGGTAGGACTTTCGTGATCACTACGTGAACACAGAGGCCCGCATCGAATGGGTCGCCTCTTCCATTATGAATGCACGTATGCAATTAACATGAATACATGTGCAACTTCATTCATTTTCACCACTTGCATAGTCATGCCCAATTTCATAAACATCAGTCAATTCATCCATCCATGAATTACCGTTCTTACTAGTCTAAGCAAATTCAAGAAATATGCATGGTAGCACATCATATCATATTCATATGCACAAGCAACCAATCAACATTATAATATCCTTCTAGTTGATACACTTGCCTCTTTACCCACGAGGAAGGGAGCGACATGAGGTTGAGGCTACTCCCGAGATCACACTTCCTGTAATAAACATTTAATTGCATTCATATCAAAACAATGCAATCACGGTTCAAGCGACAAAAAAAATAAATATCATCTTTGCTCCTTCCTTAACCCCACTTTTAAACTTTCTCAAAAAGACCTATTAACCTTTCACACCTAATAATGAAACCAAATCTGTTACCACCCTGGACAGCAAACACTAAAACAACTATAACTTTTAAATGGATGATCCAAAAATTGAGTTCTTGAGCTCTAATTAACCACAAGAGGATAATCTTCAACTTCTTCTACAGCCAGGCATTCAGGAAATGCTTCAATATTTCTCAGAATAGCAAGGAACAGAGATTACATGCAACTACACTAGTTCTGGACAGCAGTTACTAAAACAAGCATATCTTTTGATTGGTTTAACCAAAGTGAGTATTATTGTGCTCTAATTGACCATAAAAGGTAACCTACCATTTCCCCATATCCATTAATTCAGGAGATGTGCCAAAAAGTACCAGATTACAGATGAACAGAGACTGCACATTTTAAACCTAACTCAGGACAGTGTATACTAAAATGGGCATAACTTTTAATTGGCTAAGTTAAAAATTGAGTTCTTGGGCTCTAAATGACCACAAGAGGATAACCTACAATTAAACCCTAGCCATTTATTCATAAACTGAGCCTAAAGTCCTCAACTTGCATTTTTAGTTTTAGTTCAGATTCTTAATTTTTCAGCAGATTGCAGTTTTAGGGTAGCAACTTCAAAATAGCATAACTTTTGATTTCTGAACCCAAATCAAGCAAACAAGGACATTTGATTGATCTACAGGAAAATTTCTAATTTTCTCCTGGCAACCAAAGATTATAATTCGACTTGAAAATAGCCCTAAACAGCAGTTCAAAATCTCAGCTACCAACATGAACTAAATCAGAGCAGCCCGCACTAAAAAGATCATAACTTTTAATTGGCTTAATGGAATTTTGTGTTCTTGAACTCTACTGAAACCTAAGAACACGAGCTACAACTTTATCTACAGCCAACTACTCAGGAAAGAATTCTTTCTTGCCCAAAACACAGTCGCAAGATTGGTCTGTGCACAGCTCAAAATCTGAACAGAGTTCCCTCCAACCCTAGATCCTCCAAAATCCCCAAATCCAAGAACCCTAGAACCATCCCCACCTGCTAGGACCTCCATTAGCACAGCAAGAACCTCAAAAACTTGAATCCACTCACCACCAAGAGGGAGGAAGAAGGAAGAGGGTGCTGCTGCAGGGAGGAGCTCGGGGGGGGGGGCTGCAGGGAGGAGCTCGAGGGAGGGCTGCTACTGTGGCTGTAGGGAGGAGCTCGGGGGAGGGCTGCTGCTGCCCTGGAGGGAGGAGGCGCCACCAGGGAGAAGCCAAGGAGGAGGAAGACGCCAGAGAAGTGGAAAAGAAGAAGGAGAGGGGAGAAGGAAAGGGGTAGGTGGGGGAAAAGAAAGGAGGAAAAAAGAAAAATCAGGGTATTCGCACACGCCTGTATTTTTTTCCGTCTTTTCAGATCACAGGTGGGTCCACCAACACCCCGAATCAAGAATTCCGACTTAAGATATTATACTTAAGTAGTTAAGAAAATAAAAATTTCCCAAATAAACCAAGGACATCAAAATAAATGTTTAATTGCAGAACTGGTATTACAGTGTTGATGAACAAGATGAAGATCCCAACTTGGAGAGAAGATTATCGGTCATCATGAAAGCTCCAAGTGGTTGCGAAAGTCAAAGGTATAACTAGCTAGGGCTAAGGATGTGTTCCTAGTCTTTTACCGATTTTGGTGTTTAGATAGGAGATCGGGTTACTAGTATAGGTTGTCGCACTATTAAGAGGGGTCGAGTCTTATAGCTTGAGCTTCATCATGTGTTGATGAACTCAATCCGATTCACTCTAGCTGACTCTCTTGGTTGGTTCTTGCATGAGCTAAGTATTTGCATGTGTTGCAAATAAGGGAGCTCGTATGCTTGCTTCTTATTGAATCTTAATTGATTTGGTTTTTTTGCATAGAGCTATGGATTTGCATGTGATGCAAAAAGAAGATAACTTATGCAAGTTGGTTTAAATTGTTGTTTGCATGGAGCTAGATATTTGCATGTGTTGCAAATAAAGAGCTCGTGCATCGGAGTCTTAGCTTGTGACTTGATCATGTGTTGATCATCACAAAGGTTAAGATAGGTTTATGCTTTGTATTTGCAAAATGAGTTTTTGCAAAATATGGTTTAATTAAATCTTATCTTGGAGCATGTGAATAGGGTTTGCAAATGTGTTTGCAAATTGATTTGATCATGTGTTGATTATCACTTGGCTCAAAGATATGATCTTGCTTGCTCTTGCTTGCAAGATTTATATTTGCAAATGTGTTTTGCAAAATATTGGTGTTCATGCATTTGATCTTGGAGCATGTGATTAGAATTTGCAAATGTGTTTTGCAAAATTATCTTGATCATGAATTGATCATCACATGGCTCAAGATTTGATCTTATTAACTCTTGCTAGCTTGTAGTCATGCTTTTGATCAAGTCTTTGTGAAGGATTTCGAGAAAAATCAGATTTTAGGCTTGAGTGACTACATTGGAGTTTTTGTTTTTGTGATATTTAAAAATATCTTTGGTTGCTTAAATCTTGAAAATGGATGGAAATTGTATCCCTCTTGATAAGCTTCACATAGAGTCCAAGATCACCTAAATCGGAGTTCGGAGTAAAAAATTATAAGCGTTTTAGTGGCTATAGCAGTGGTGCTACCGCCCCAAGTCCGGTACGACTGGGCCCTAAGCGGTGTGAAAATTCTAGAGAAGGTGTTTTCTTTGTTTTTTGAAGGCCAGTGCTAATAGGGTGTGAGCGGTAGCACCGGTGAGCAGTGCTATCGCCCCAGGTCCGGTATAACAGGATTTTCTAAGTAACGGCTACTTTTTTTCTAGCCGTTAGACCGGAGGCCGATGCTACTGGCCCAAGGGCGGTGGCACCGGGTTTCTTGTATATTTTTGCCCTCTAATGGCTAGTGTTTTTTGTGGAAGCTATAAAAGGAGCCTTGGGGGCTGGCATTTGGGCTTGTTGTAGTTTTAGAGAGTTTATTGCTCTTTGTGGTTGAGTTGTGCATGTGTTACACTCTCTAATTTAGTTTTTGAGCTAAGAGTGAGCTCTAATTGTATGTGTTGTAATTAGGAGAGGATTGAGAGCCTCTTGTGCATGTGTTGCACTTGAGGGGTGCCTTGTGTATGTGTTGCACTCGGTGATCACCATTGTACATGTGTTGTACTTGGTGGAGCTCAAGCTAGAGGGCTTGACTTGTTACCCTTGGTGTTTGCCGACACCTAGACGGCGTGTGGAGGCGTCGTGCGCGGTGACCTTCTCAAGGAGATTGTGAGAAGGCTCGTCAAAGTTGTGAGGGTTTGAGCTCACCTACCTGGAGGGGGAAAGAGCTACCACTAGTGGAATCGAAGCGGGTGCTCAATTCGTGGAGCCGATCCAAAGTGGTTTGGGCTTGCCTCAATGTGGATTAGGGGAGACCGGCAAGTCTCCGAACACCACGGTAAAATATCGGTGTGTCTCTTGTGATTTGCATTCTATTCTTTATTTATACTCAAATAATTTTTATTCATAGAATTGATGGTTTGATTGCTTGTATTTAGGGTTGCAAATTATTGCTAGAGACATAAATAGTTAGTACACTTAGTGAGCCTAGTTGACTTAGGTTTTAATTGTCAAAACCTTAGTTTATCGCTTCCGCATCTATTATCATTTAGGTTTTGATATAAGGGTACTTAGGCGAGATTTTAATTAATCGTAGAAGAAATTTTTAAAGCCGCCCATTCACCCCCCCCTCAAGTCGGCATCCTCGATCTTACACCCTTCTCGACTGAGGGAGGAGAGCTATGCGCCAAGTGTCTCCTGTTGTGGTACCATACCGCAGTAGGTTGGTGTCACCATGGTAATAAGCATGAGTCTGAGAGGCTGGCCTATTGCAATCTGGTAAAGCGGTAGAATTACTTATGTGGTCATATAGCGTAATAGATGACCTGCCACAATCCGGTAGCATAGCAGGAGGTCTTGCTATGGTAGGTCCACCCATGTTGCTGTGTTGCCATGAACCTTCCACGGTACCAAACCATGACAACTGCTACAACCGCAGTCAGGAGGGGGCAAAATCTGCAAAAAACGAACGAAAGTGTCAAATCCGGAAAAAAAAACGACGGCGAGGGGGCCAAATAGGCTAAGGACTCTCGATTATTGGGTTCACATGGACGAATACTGTCTTTGCTGGAGTTGAAATCCAAGCTATCCTCCCCTTCCCCCTAATGAGCCTTAGACAAGTCTGGATATTTCACAACACCTTTACAATTCACCACATCTAGTACCAAGCTATTGAAAAGAGGCAAATGTGCCCCTATTTCAAGCACCTTGGTGTTGGCAAGACCAAGGATTCAAATCTCGTTTTTGCTCTAAATTTCGCCAGCGGCCGGAGAATGAAATCTCACAATTTGAAACAAATTCCAGTAGAATTGCAAAATCAGAATTTGAATTTTGGATTTTTGAAAATTAAATCTCGCCGGTTTTTGACGAGATTTTGGCGAGATTTGCCCTGATCTCGGCAAAATGGAACGGCTCAAAATCAAGTCAAAGCAAAGTAAATTTTTTTTGAATTTTTTCCTGGAGATTCCTGATACATTTATGATGTTTCCATAAAAATTTGAGAAAATTATGATGCTTGTGGGATTTTCAAAAATTCAAACATTGCTATTGTCCTGATAAAACGCTGACCGGCAAGTTTGAACCGAATGAAAAATGAAACAAACCATGTTATAAAATTTTGAATTTTTTTGTGAATGGTTTTGATGCATCAGTAATATTTCCATAAAAAATTCAGATGATGATCAATTTTTATGAATATTTAAAAATTCGCACAGTGCTACTGTGTTGATAAAAGATTTACCGACAAACTTCAACCAAATGAAAATGGTACAAACCCCATTAGAAAAGTTTGAAAATTTTTTTGGATGGTCCTGATTTATCATAAATGTTTATATAAAATTTTTATCTGATGATCAAGCTTCAAGAAGTTCAAAAAATTCTTAGAGTGCTTTGTCCTCATAAAAGCTTGATGATCAATACATAGATTTGCTTTAACAACCACAAAATGTTTAAATCTTTTTGAAAATTTTGCATAAGGGTTATAAGGAAATTATTAAGATCTCATAAATTTTTTGAATCATGATCACACTTCAGTGAATTTATAAAGTTCTTACAAGTACATTGTACCATTTATATTCTTTCGGTTTTTTATTTTTGAAATATAACAAATGAAGTTCAATACATACATAGATTTGATTGAGCAAACAATTTTTCTAAAAAAATTCAAAATTTTATAGAATGATATTGATTCAATTATTAAGCTTCATAAAAATTTTGGATCATGATCAAACTTGACAAAATTTATAAAATTCTGACAATGTTATTGTCCCAATTATGTTCATTCTATTTTTATTTTTTAAAAAGATAACAAATGAAATTAAATTATTTTAAAAATTTGTCTGTATGATACTACACTTCTTAGAATGGTACCATAAATTTTTCACATCAATATGAAGCACTTAAAATTTTATAAAAAATCTGACAGTGTTTCTGACATTTTTAAAACATGTCTCGAAAATTCGGTTTTTTAACAAATTTTCATAGAAGATGACTTTCTTAAGGGTTATTGATCAATTTCCAGTCCTCAGTAGCAACGGTCGCTACAGTGCAATAAATGCGCTGTCGGTGACCGTTACCCTCATGGCCGGTATGACCGGAGAGGGCCCAGTCATACTGCTCACCGGTATGACCGAAGGGTCTCCGGTCATACCGCCCTCCATCGGTGCAAAATGCACCTCTTCTGGAAAAAACGCACCGGCCTGAGGCCCGGTCATACCGACGGCCGGTATGACCGGAGGGGGCCCGGTCATACCGGCCTCATAGAGACCGAAAGAGAATTTTTGTACCTTTTGATTTTCATTTAAGCACTTGATTTTGCAAAAACTCTATTTCATCATATAATGAGCCTCTAAGCACTTTCATCGACATCGAACATGCGACGACACCCCTCTTAATAGTACGACGCCTATTCTAGCAGTTCGATCTTTTCTCTAAACTCCAAGATCGGTAAAAGGCTATGAAAAGTCCTTAAACATTATACCTTGGTCATCTGTGTCATTTATGCATGCTTTTCATCCTTACTTCATGCTTCCATATTCGTCGAATTATCGGACCAACCTAATCACAAAAAGCTCAATTTGAAATGTTAGTCCTTTTAACCGTAATTGTCATTAATTACCAAAACCTAATTAAAATTAGGGGCCTAGATACTTTCAATCTCCCCTCTTTTTGGTAATTGATGACAATCCTCATATTAAATAAATTTTGAAATTGTTGATTATGCAACTAGAAGAACGAGTTGTATACTCAAGATCTTTATTTTGACAATATTTTGCCTTCAAAGATAAAAAGTGTGGTAGGCGCAAAATATTATCAAAACAACAATATTTAACTGAAAACTCCCCCTAAGTTTGTGCATATGGATGATGCATTGTTATTTGCACATTTGAAATTTTTGAGAAATTTTGACGGAGTTTCCCTTTAAATATGGAATCCGAGGATAGACAATGAATATGAGAAAATGAACACGAATAACTTGAAACATAATTATTAAGCATCCATGATAATCATAAACATCCAAAACTCATAGTAGTTCCACAACTAACCAAAAGATAGCAACAATGTTCATATAAAGTAATATAGAGCAATAATAACTTAAGCTATACTTCGAAGAAACTTTAATCTTCACTTCGCCACTTCTCCCCCTTTGTCATCAAAGACCAAAAAGGAAGCAACCGCGAAATCTCAAGATGAAGGTGGTGGAGGAGGAGGAGAATGATGAGTCCCATAGCGACGAAAGGAGACAGGAGCCTGCTGGAAGCGGTACTCGTCAAAGGAAGTGCGAAGCTCGGTGATGGAAGTATCAATGGAGTCCGTGCGCCCGCGAACCTCCTCAACAACTTGACGAGTCTGAGATTGATATTCATCGACACGAGCAAAATTGCTCATCATGTCGAAACGGAGACTCTTAAAGCTACTCATCATTGCAGAATGCAACATATCAAAATTCTCATGAGCTAGTCCAGAATACAGCTACGATGAATGAGTTTGAGTCTCTTCTTTTCCTATATGCGGTGGTTGAAATGGTTGAGAAGATTGACCCCTCTAACTCTGAGGTCCTGCCTCTCGTGGCTTATATGGCTTGTGGGCATTTCCATAGCCACCACAGTATCCTGTTACCCTCTTAATGATAAACATGATATAGGGAGCAAAATAGATCCATTTGCCACGATCTCTAGCTGAGGAATGCATTTCTCGAAGTACAAAATCAACAACATCAAATTTTTCTTTCTTCAATCCGTCATCCAAGTAATCTCATCAAAGGAATCAGAGATATGCAAAGTAGCATAGAACTGACGGATCATATCTTCATTGTAGTCGCACCTCATGCTGACAAAGTGTGCAAGATCTGCTCCATGAAAAAGTTCAGGCACCCCAACAAACAAAGGAATTTTTCTGATGTGCTCCCAGCTCACCCATTTGTGATCTGCAAACTCCTTGTTTAGATAAATCTTATGATAGACTTTTTGCTGAAAAAGAGTTCTGAACTTGTCCAAAGTGGCACTTCGGGGAAGCAAATATTGATTTGCTATACGAAGAGAGAAGTTCTTTCCCCTTTAATATTTCTTAGATCCATGGTGGGTTGGAAGTCATCAAAGTTCTCTTCTTCTGATTCTTCATTTTCACTGTCATTTTCTTCTTCAAAGTCTACATCCATTTCATCATCACTTTCACTTGATTCAGAAACGGCCTTCTTTCCTTTTCCTCCACGAGAACTCGCACCAAGTTCTTCTTGGATCTTCATCCGGATTTCCCTATCTCTGACAGCAAGAGTTTGAGAATCCTCGCTATCACTGTTATGAGCCCGAGGAACTCCCCTTCCTCGTGTGGACTTGCGAATTACTCCTCCGCCGCGAGGGGGCGCATTCTTTGTCCTCGGCACGATGACTAAGATTGCAAGGAATAGATATAATGAGAACAATGATTAATAGCCCTAGAATGGATTATAATGCTATTTGTGGCAAAATAAGCAAAATCTGAGATTTTTGATTCAGCAAGCCCGGTCATACCGCTTAAGGACCGGTAGCACCAGACATGGGCGGTGCTACCGCCCGAAGGTCGGTATGACTGGCAACATGGACCCTTCTTTCCCAAATTTGTGAAATCTTGAGTTTTTAGTAGGTCGAGCCCTTGAATGGCACAAATAGATGTCAAAGATCAATGAGCTACTCATTTCTCCCAAAGATTTCAATTTATTTCGTCAGATTTTGCCACATTAGGCATTAAACCCTAAAATACGAAATAGGAACCGTAGGGCATGAACAAAACGAGGGAGATTCCAAAACAGAGAGAGGGAAGGAGTACCTTGGATCAAGAGATCAGGATGAGACCAAGAAATTTGACCAAAAGATCCGAATTGAGAAGTTTCTCCTTGAGAGATTTTGGGAAAGGAAAAAGGAGTTATTGAGAGGAGAGAGAGAGGAAAATAGGAGGAGAAAACTTAGGGGAGTATGGGCTGGTCAGGAAGAGAAAAAGGAGGAGTCGGTTGCGCCAAAACTACCCATACTCCAGAAGCCTGATATGACCGCACAGGGGCCGGTCATACCGCTCGCCGGTGCTACCACCTCATGTGCGGTCACACCAGCCCTAATAGGCTGCAAAAGCCTTTTAAGATTCAAAATGAGTTGTAGTTGCTCATCTATTCATATTTATGATGAATAGTTTATTTGAGCACTTCAACTCAATAAAACAATTTTGAGAGCGAAA
The DNA here is from genome assembly GCA_036346275.1 of Otatea glauca. Taxonomy (NCBI): domain Eukaryota; kingdom Viridiplantae; phylum Streptophyta; class Magnoliopsida; order Poales; family Poaceae; genus Otatea; species Otatea glauca. The sequence goes on along the minus strand of CM070721.1, from coordinate 12,947,820 downwards.
TTTTCACAAGTAATTTTTATTAAAATAGGCTTCTTTTTGCGAAAACGAGAAATCTTTGAAAACAAACTCTCATGAGACAAGCTTTGCAATTTTTGGACCTACATGAGTTGAAAGTACCCTTTTGTGAGTCTAGATATGACACAAATCTAGCTCCAAGGCAAATATTCACAATGTGCATTTTAATAGATCAATATAGATCAAGTTTTGATTTTGAAAGAATTTGAAAAACATGACTGGGTTTGAAACATTTGTAATGCTTTTCAATATAGTGATCATTTGATAGAATAGATTGAATTGAAGGTGGGATTTATGAATAGATTTTGAGATAAAATATTTTAGAAAATAGCATCTCTTAATGAACAATTTAATTTTCCAATATGTTGACTTAGGTGTTATTTAGGAAAACTCCTTTTAATTATATTTGCACTAGTTTTATGTTTTCACATTTATAGGGATGTGGTATATATGAAAGGATATAACACTCCCCCTTAATGCGTTATCCATCAAGAAATCCAATCAATCGATAAGATCAAATGAAGGCCAAACATTTTTTCACACAATCAAGCAACATTTGAGATATTTATGACATTTAATTTATTCCTCAATTTACAAAACCTTGCTTCATCTAAGGGTTTGGTGAGGATATCCGCTAACTGATCTTCGGTTCTAATGTGATTAACCATAATATCACCTTTGCTAACATGATCTCTTAGGAAATGATGGCAGATATCTATATGCTTGGTTCTTGAATGTTGGACCGGGTTGTTGGCTATTTTAACGGCACTTTCATTATCACACAAAAGAGGCACATTTTTGAAATTAATACCATAATCCATTAAGGTTAGCCTCATCCACAACAATTGTGCACAACAACTACCGGTGGAAATGTATTCGGCTTCGGCGGTGGATAGAGCTACACAATTTTGTTTCTTGGAGAACCATGAGACTAGGGACCTACCTAGCAATTGGCAACTCCAAGAGGTGCTCTTTCTATCCACTTTGCAACCCGCATAATCCGAGTCCGAATAACCAATTAAATCAAATTTAGCACCTTTAGGATAACATAACCCTATATTTGAGGAATGCTTTAAATATCTTAGAATTCTCTTAACAGCTACTAAATGACACTTTTTAGGAGAAGCTTGAAAACGAGCACACATGCAAACACTAAATATGATATCGGGCCTAGATGCGGTGAGATAAAGTAAACTACCAATCATAGAACGATAAAGCTTTAAGTCTACCGGTTTACCTCCCTCATTTAGATTAAGGTGCCCGTTGGATGCCATTGAAGTCTGGATAGGTTTTGAGTTTTCCATGCCAAACCTCTTGAGCAAATCTTTCACATACTTGGTTTAACTCACGAACGTCCCGTTTTTGAGTTGCTTGATTTCAAGTCCAAGGAAGAAGCTCAATTCTCCAATCATTGACATTTCAAATTCTCTAGACATCATATCACCGAATTCTTTGCAAAAATTTTCGTCAGTAGAACCAAATATAATATCAACATAGATTTGACATACAAAGAATTATTCATCAATTATTTTTGTAAAGTGTTGCATCAACCTTCCCGATTTTGAAGCCTTTTGAAAGTAGAAAATCTCTAAGCCGCTCATACCATGCTCTAGGAGCTTGTTTGAGACCATATAGCGCCTTAGAGAGTTTGTAAAAATGGTTTGGATATTTAGGACTTTCAAAGCCGGGAAGTTGTTCAACAAATACCAATTCGGATATTTGTCCATTTAAAAATGCACTCTTTACATCCATTTGAAATAATTTGATATCAAAGCAAGATGCAAAGGCAAGTAGGATTCTAATAGCTTCTAATCTAGTTACAGGTGCAAAGGTTTCACCAAAATCTAATCCTTCTATTTGGGTGAAGCGTTGCGCCACTAATCTTGCCTTATTTCTTACCACTATACCATTTTCATCTTGCTTGTTTCGAAATACCCATTTGGTGCCGATAACATTGTGATCCTTGGGTCTTTCAACTAGTGTCCATACATCATTGCGAGCGAACTTGTTGAGCTCTTCATGCATTGAATTCATCCAATCCGGATCATCTAGAGCTTCGTCTATATGTGTAGGTTCAAAAGAAGATACAAAAGAGTAATGTTCACAAAAAGAAGCGATACGAGATCGAGTTTGAACACCCTTACTAACGTCACCCAAAATTTGATCTATTGGATGATCCTTGGAGAGTCTATGATGAATTCTTTGAGGTAAATGTTGAGCTTGTTGATCACTCTCCTTCTCATTCATGTCAATGGGTTGAACTTGACTTGGCGTTGCGGAAGTAGGGGGTTCAACTTGAGTGGATGAAGGTTGATCATCTTTATCCTCCTTTGGTTTGATGTCTCCAATCGTCATGTTCTTCATTGCTTCTCTTAGTCCTTCATCACCTACATCATCTAAATTTTCTTGCTCTTCTTGAGAGCCATTAGTTTCATCAAATTCAACATCGCAAGTTTCTTCCACAAAACCTTTATTTTTGTTAAACACGCGATATGCTTTACTATTTGAGGAATAGCCAAGCAAGAAACCTTCGTCACAACGACTTTGGAATTTTGAAAGTCGAATACCCTTTTTCAAAATATAGCATCTGCAACCAAAAACTCGAAAATAAGAGATGTTTGGTCTTCTTCCAATAAGAAGCTCATATGAGGTCTTTTTCAAAAGAATATGCAAATAAAGCCTATTTGTTGCATGACAAGCGGTATTAATGGCTTTCACCCAAAAACTATCGGAAGTGCCATACTCATCAAGCATAGTTCTTGCAATTTCAATTAGTGTTCGATTTTTCCGTTCTACAACTCCATTTTGCTCCGGAGTGTAGGTAGCGGAAAGCTCGTGCTTTATTCCATGTTCATCACAATAATCTTCAATTCTTGTGTTTTTCAACTCAGAACCATTGTCACTAAAAAATTTCTTAATTTTGAAATCAAATTCATTTTGAGCCCTTTTTGTAAAGCTTTTTAAAATACCGGATGTTTCAGATTTGTCATCTAGAAAGAAAACCCAAGTATACCTTGAATAATCATGAACAGTGACTAAACAATAAGAATTACCTCCAATGCTCTTATAGGTTGTTGGGCCAAACAAATCCATATGTAAGAGCTCTAATGGTCTAGATGTGGACATGATACTCTTTGAAGGATGAGAACTAGCTACTTGCTTGCCAGCTTGACAAGCACTACAGAGTCTATTTTTTTCAAACCTCACATCTTTCAAGCCCATAACTAAATCATTTTTAAAGAGCTTTTTGAGTTGAATCATCCCAACATGAGCTAGTCTTCTATGTCATAACCATCCCAAGGATGTTTTTGCAATTAAACATGTTTGAAGACATAACTCATTTGAGGTGAAATCAACTAGATATAAATTTCCAAATCTAAAACCTTTGAACACTAAAGAATTATCATTTTCTTTAGAGATCACTACTCCATTCTTAGAAAACATGCAAGTGAGACCAAGATCACAAATTTGAGCAACCGATAACAAATTAAAATTTAACGTTTCCACTAGAGAGAGATTAGAAATAGAAAGGTCATTTGAGATAGCAATTTTACCCAATCCCAATACCTTTCCCTTGATATTATCGCCAAATGTGATCTTGTCATTTTGACCATTCCCTACTTCAAAAGTGGTGAACATCTTCCGATCACCGGTCATGTGTTGAGTGCATCCGCTATCCAACACCCAATGCCGTCCGCCGGTCTTGTAGTTCACCTACAAAAGAGAATCAAGTCCTTTTAGGTACCCAAATTTGTTTGGGTCCTTGGAGGTTAGTGACCAAGGCTTTGGGCACCCAAATGGCATTCTTTCTTCGGCCAAGTATAGGAATGCCAACAAACTTAGCAAAAATTTTACCAAAACTATTTTTCTTAAGTATATAACATGAATCATAAACATTATTCTTGGGTGCCTTGCCTAAGGGACAATAATTTGCTAAGTGTCCTATATCATAACATTTATAACAAAGCTTCCCATTTGATTTAACAAACCTAGGAGTTTTGTTACTAATTTTCTTGCCCTTCCTAGGAATGTACCCAAGACCTTCTTTGTTGTAAGAACATCTTTAACTATTTAAAATTTTGTTTAGAGTGTCCTTACCCTTGAAACATCTATCAAAACTTTTGCTAAACTTGTCTACTTGCACTTTAAGCCCATTATTTTCTACCATTAAATTTGTATGGCAAGACTTTAAGCTAGCACATGAAGTTGAAGGCATATCAAACAAATCATCACAAGAAGTAGATATGCTAGTTTTTTATATACAACATGAGTCAATTTCTACGCTAATCATATCATCCTTAATATTGCAACTAATGCCAACATCATTTTGAGGCTTTGAATGGTCCTTAGTAAGAAGAGTTTCATGAGCTTCCTTTAACTCCTCGTAAGAGTCTTTGAGGGAACGATATTCTTTTCTCAAAGCTTTATGTTTAGACTTTTCTTTACCTAGATACTCATTTAAGTCCTCAAGCATATCCATTAGTTCATCATAGGAGGGTTCATCATCATTGTTTGATTTTACCTTAAAATCCCCTTTTGCCATGAGACACAAAGGAGTGACGAAAGGTGATGAAGCTTCTTTGACAGCAATGCCGGCAAGACCCTTCTTCTTTGAAGGTGTATCATCCTCAGAAGAGTCGGAGTCCGAATATTCTTCTTCGAAATTCCACTCTCCAATGTGTCGGGACCCGAATATGCAAATCCGGACCCTCTGTGTATTCAGCACTAGTCCAGGATCACGCTAGTGCACACAGTATCAACATAGATGAAATATCACAATCATACACAGCGGAATAATAAACAAAGACTTCATCTATTAATATAGAACATTGAACGACCTTAAGGTCAAACTTACACTTGCGAGGCCTTGGTGGCTTCAACTCAAATTAAATAAATAGCGGCGGAATGAAGAACGTCAACGAATCCCATCAATATGCCACAGGCAACTGACAAGGTTCAACTCCTAGATATTCGCCCCCTCGTGGAACTTCTCCTCCTTTGAAGTTGTAGTCTTCTCCTCAATCGATGATTTTGTTGATGGCAAGGGTGAGTACATAAAGCACTCAACAAGTTATGCATGAATGCGTTCTAATATAACTATATGCAAGGCTTATTCCAAGGAATGGCTTATCATGGTTATTTTGCGAAAGCGAGATTTGAGAACAATTACAAGAAATAGATTGTAAAGACAATAAAACAAATAAGCTGTAATAAATAGATTCAGCATTTCTCAAGTAAACCAAGTTCCAATCCTTAATCAAGTTCCAACTTACCATGGCAACTAGCCATCCATCCCAAGTTTTGTTTTGCAAAAGTCTAACCCTTAACTGTAATTCCCGAGCATTGCTCAATACCGCGAGCACGGCTATTCGAATAGTTTTACACTCTGCGGAGGTTATGCACTTTACCCACACGACATGATCGTCTCTTAGTGCCATGCAATTAACACACTTCCTTTGGTGTGTCGGCAAAGAGATCATGACAAAGCCTTTACAATGCTCTGCCTTAACCCAGTACTACCTGCTGAGGTTTCAACACTGAAGGGTTAAACTACCACGACAGGGCCCCCCTCTTGCGCCATGTGAGTTAATCCGTACACCCGGGACTCACACCGCCAATGGTAGTACCAAGCTAAAACATTACTAATTAATCAGCTAGGCTGTCCCATTCCAGACATGTGGTTGCAAGAGAGACTCAGGTCAAAGGCTTGCAAGGTTAAGTCCTTAAAATGACCAAGGCAAGACTTCCACATACCCCGCCAATCTCGCCCACCTTGACACACCGCCTTGCCACTTGCCCCAATCTAAATCATTACCACCCCAGTTGATTACCAAGCACCACGTGCCACCAACATTTCAATCTAGTTGTGTGACCTCCACGCCACGACAACTTAATATCACTGTGTGACAACACATGACACACCAATTCATAAACATTATTCCATATTCCATTAGTCAAGATTAAGTATCAACATTCGGACACATGTGATGACGTGGCATGGCTAAGCAATCTACGACGGTCTAACCAGCCCATGTTGATTATCAATATTAACCAACTATTAATTAACCATCCTAGGGTGACAATTAGATCATGGCATACAATGGCAAGGTAGGGTATAGATCAAATTGGTATAATAGCTAAGTCCCAATTTAATTTGAAACAATTGTATAATTGAAATAATATGCAATAGGGTAAAGCAAATATAGCAATTTTATAAACATGGGTTCAATATGATCAAAGCACAACTTGCCTGGCCCTTGCGATTTTTACTGTTCTTTACTCTTTATCTTTGATTCTTGATCTTCGATCTTCGATCTTTACCTTCTTGATCTTCAGCTCCTTAGAACAACTTCCGGACGATGCGTCTAACGATTAAAGAAGAAGCAAACACAAACCAACTCAAAAGATAGATCAAATAAAATCCAAATTGAGAACGGATAGTACTGGATCACGAAGGCTTAGATGAATTTAGGAACTTGAATGGATTAGATCAGATATTAGACAAAAGAGAACAAGCTTTCGGAATACACCGAAAAGAAAAAGACTGATAACTGAGAAAGAATGAATAATATTCCAAAGAATATTTCTTCTAAAATTATTATATTGATTGGATAGACAATGACATATGGGCTCTCGATCTATAAACTGGGTCCATAAAGATACGTTAGTTCGCAATGAACTAAACTGATGCTCAATCGTCGACTTTTGTTGACCAAACAGATACACAGTCAAACAAAAGAAAGATAGACTAATAGATTAGATATGGCACAAGGATATGACATATGGCCAATGGTCTATCGACCAAGTCCACGAATGACTTCTAGGTCAATGGCAGATTAGATTTTCAAGAATAGGACATGGACCAGCGGGTCGACATTCATGCGATTCGATCTGAGTTTAGTCATACGTCGATCAAGAGGCTTGACGATGACAAGGCAGCGAGGAAATGAAGACAAGGCTAAACTCATATGTGATGGGGTTAGATTACAATAAGGAGATAGAGAGGATGATGATATTGCACTAGGGTTTTTGCGAGCATGCACACATGCGAAGATAGCGAAGCAACGACAGGACACTCATGCAAAGATGAGATGTCGATTGTCGGTATAATGATATGGTAACAAGGATATGATATGGCTCAGGATTGATCTGCGAGTTGCGAGGTTTATATGACATGATGCATCATCAGCGACAGATTGGACCCAAGGTTAAGTTAGGGTTTGAGAGGAATGACTCACGGATAGATCAACTTGGCATAGGGATAGGATAGGTAGGGTTGTCTCTGCGATAAAAGATTACCAAGGGTGTCTAACCGAAACAAGATCCGATAATAAAAGGGCTAGATCGAAGACGACGGGTAGGTTCTAGATTATGGCATTGATGGCAACCGAAGACCAAATGAACTCTAAAGATGGGCAAACCAGAGAATGATGGCCTACTGGACATTATGACACGACCAAGGCGAACTAAGATGGTTGGCGGCAAAAGGCGGTAGCAGACCGATTTAAAGGCGGCTAACGAATATAAAATTTTTTGGTAGATGGAACAGCAAAGGGGAAGTGAGCACCACGTAGAACGCGGCGAGACGAGCTCAACGGTATAAGCGGATTTGGCGGCAACCCAATGGACAGATCACAAACTACTAATGAACGGCTGCTAAAGCTAATAGATCAAATGGCCATAACTATTAAAATAATGGATGAAACCTAACCAAATTTTATGGAGGGCTATCTGGGACCCTAAGGCACAATTTGACGCGAAAGGATCAGAGTTTTACCTTCTGGATCAACAGGGAACGCACGAGGAAGTTTTCAGCTGTACGTACGCAGTCTGATCGGGGAAGATTGAATTTTCTGCAGAAATCCCATGGACAAAACCTTGAGTTAGGGTGAGCACCAGGTATAGGACATCAATATGAGTCTACATAAAAAATTTCACGATCAAATTCGCAAACACGAAGGAGAACGGGTGACGGCAAGATTGGAGATTGGAACGGCCATAACTTTTGATTTGCTTGGTGAAACAGCACCAAATTTGGTGGAGAGGTATATTGGACCATATGGCACGAGATGACGCGAGCGGATTTCAGAAAAACTTACCAGAACGGCGGGGAACGTGATGCCAAGATCGGCCGGCGAGGGCGACGCCCCGGAAGACGACGACTGCGGTTTTTAGGGTTTGGTAGGTGCTCTGGGGATTAGAGGTGTGTGGGAGGGGTTTTAGGACATTTATATAGGCTAGGGAGTCATGCCATAAAAGGAAACACGAAGAAAAACCGGATTTGGATTGAAAACGGATCGGATCGAACACCTCGCGCACAATGAACAGTACCGGGTGACATAGCGCATTCTGGTGCGTCGGATGGAGATCGGAAGGCTGAGGTTAGCCGATGATGTGGCCGGTTCTGGAGCTGCCACGTCGATTTAGCCCAATTTTCGAATTAAAATAATTACAGAAATTAAAATAATTCGTTTAGAGCAATAAAAATACAGGAAAAATTCTAAAAAAATTCTAGAAAATATGTTAATACATTTGGAGCTCAAATAAAATATTTTTAACCAAAATTTATTTAAAATTTTGTAGTATTTATTTAAATTTAACAAAAGGCTTAATTTAAATTAATTTCCAAATGAATAGAAAACGAAATCCGAAAAATATCAAAACATTACAGAAAATTCATTGAAGCACAATGAACTCAAATAAAACTAAATTTATTTTAATTAAAGTTTATATTAGTCAAATTAAATTGTTTTAGCATTAGAAAATTCCAGATTAAGCTTTATTAAAGCGAGAAAATCAGCGGGGATTTTTGGAAAGATGAACTAAACAATAGATTTTTGAAAACCCAAATTTTGGGATGTTACACAATGTGAGCCTCGCCTTTCCCGTCTTTATTCAACTTCTTGAAGAGCTTTCGTCTTTCCATAAAATAATTTCTTCTTCATGGGCAACTTGTTCTTGTCGTCCTTTTTCTTGGGACATTTGGAGGCAATATGTCCCTTCTCATCACACTCATAGCACCGAATATTTGCATATCGGTTGGTGCTTGAGTATTATCCCTTTTTGAATTTTTGAGCGCTTGTACTTGAGAGCCTCTTCATGAATCTCCTCATTCTCCTTACAAGGAGGGCTATTTCCTCCTCGGTGTGTTCATCATCATCAGAGTCATCAAGTGCCTCATCGCTTGACTCCGCTTTCGCCTTGAAGGCGATATTCTTCTTTTTCGAAGAGCTTTGTTCCAAAAGCTCTTCCTTGTCCTTTTTGTAAAGCTCATTGGTAATGAGATTTCTAAGAAGTCCCGTTGGCGTCATCCTTGGCAACTCTGGTGAGTTGAGAAACAATGTCACCAAAGTCTCATATTTGTCCGGAAGAGCCCTAAGCATCTTACGAACAATATCAAAATCGGTTAGTGATGCCCCAAGGCCCTTGAGCTCATTTACTATGTTGTTCAACCGTGAAAACATCTCATTGATGTTTTCATGGGGCAACATAATAAAACTCTCATATTTGATCCGAAGCATATGCATTTTGGCTTCTTTGACCAAGGATGTCCCCTCATGAATTTTCGAGAGGGTTGTCCAAATCTCATGAGCGGTTTCTAGATTGCTCACTCGATTGAACTCATCCAGGTTCAAAGCACCAAAGAGAACATTCATAGCTTGAGCATTTAGATGAGTGTTTCGCTCTTCTTGTTCCATTGTGAGTGTGGGATTAACTCCCGGAGCGAAACCCTCAACTACAATTCTCCATATGCTTGGGCTCATGGCCCTAAGATAAATGGTCATACGAATTTTCCAATAGCATAATTTATGCCATCGAAAAATGACGCCTTGCCTATTGACACCCCATCGCTAGCTATCCTTACTCTCTAGGCGGTAAAGCCCCAGGATCAAGGATAACCGACTAGAGGGAGGTGAATAGGAGGTTTCTAAATTTTTTTTCGATTCTAATTTGCAATTACAAAAGACACTAAGGTATAGAAGCAACAATTGCAAATTCTTAACTATAATCTCTAGCAATCACCTAAATCACTTAAGCAATTCAAGTATAGTAGAAACAATTCTAAGCACAAATAGTCTACTCAATTTTGCAATTAATGAAATTTAGCACAAGAATGAAAAAGACAAATCACAAGAGAATGAGAGACAAGATTTTTATCCCGTGGTCTCGGAGACTTGCTGGTCTCCCCTACTCCACGTTGAGGTGACTTGAACCACTTCAAGCCGGCTCCACCCGATTGAGTCTTCCTCGATCACTCGTGGTAGCTCTTCATCACTCCGGTTAGGCGAGCTCCTTGCCTTCACAAACAATCGGGCCTTTGTAAGATCGAGGATGCCGACTAGAGGGGGGTGAATAGGCGGTTTTATGAATTCTTCTCACTAAGTACACGCTCTATTGATCTCTATATCAAAACCTAAACAATAATCAATGCGGAAGCGATAAACTAAGGTTTTGACAAATAAGAGCCTAAATCAACTAGGCTTACTAAGTGCACTAGTTAATTATGTCTTTACTCAAGAATATACAATCCTAAAGACAATCAAGCAATTTAATTCTAGGAATGTAAATTGCAACAATGTAAATAGAGAATTGCAAGCAAACATAAAGAGACACACCGATGTTTTACCGTGGTGTTCGGAGACTTGTCAGTCTCCCCTAATCCACGTTGAGGCAAGCCCAAACCTCTTTGGACCGGCTCCACGAATTGAGCACCCACCTCGATTCCACTAGTGGTAGCTCTTCCCCCTCCAGGTAGGCGAGCTTCGACCTTCACAACTTTACCGTGCCTTCTCACAATCTCCTTGAGAAGGTCACCGTGCACGATGCCTCCACACGCCGTCTAGGTGTCGGCAAACACCAAGAGTAACAAGTCAAGCCCTCTAGCTTGATCCTCACCAAGTGCAACACATGCACAAGAGTGATCTCCGAGTGCAACACATGCACAAGAGTGATCACCGAGTACAACACATGCACAAGGCTTCTCTCAAGTGCAACACATGCACAAGAGGCTCTCAATCCTCTCCTAAATGTAACACATGCAAATAGGGCTCACTCTTAGCTCAAAAACCAAATGGAAGAGAGCAACACATGCACACACACAACTCCCACAAACCTTCCCCAAGGTCAGCAACACCAAATAACAGCCTCCAAGGCTCCTTTTATAGCCTCCCTAAAGAAAACTAGCCATTGGGGGGCAAAACGGGCAAAAAGTGCAGCAAACCCGGTGCTACCGCCCTACTAGGGCCGGTAGCACCGGCCTCTAGGCCAACAGTCACTTTCGTGCATTAAAAACACCAAAAACTAGCTGTTGCTACAGTACCCCGGTGCTACCGCCCATCTAGGACCGATAGCACCGGCCATTTCATAAAAAAACACTTCTCTAGAGTTTTTACACCGTCTCTGGGCCGGTAGTACCTCCCCGGGAGGTGCTACCGCTTATCTAGGGCCGGTAGCACCGCCCAGCGGTGCTACTGCCCATCTAGGGTCGGTAGTACCGCCCATGTAGGGGCCGTGCTACCACTGTCAGAGCCACTAAAACGCTCATAACTTTTTACTCCGTACTCCGATTTAGGTGATTTTTGATTCTATGCGAAGCTTATCACGAGGGCTACAATCTTCACCCATTTTCAAGATTTAAGCAACCATAGATATTTTTAAATATCACAAAAATAAAGACTCTAATGTAGTCATTCAAGTCTAAAATCTGATTTCTCGAAATCCCTCACATAGACTTGATCAAGAGTGTGATTACAAGCTAGAGAGAGTCAATAAAATCAAATATTATGCCATTTGGTGATCAACTCATGATCAAAACAATTTGCAAAACACATTTGCAAATAAACCGAGAAGCCATGAGATCAATCCTGTAGCCATGTAAGGATCAACACATGATCCCGACAGTTTGCAAAACACATTTGCAAATGCCAACACACGCTCTAGGATCAAAACCATAACCTCTAGATTATTTGCAAAACACATTTGCAAATAGAAAAATCATAAACTTTACTTAGCCTTGTGATGATCAACACATGATCAAATCACAAGCTAAAACACCGATGCATGAGCTCTCACCTTTTGCAACACATACAAAACTTAGCTCCATACAAAAACCACATAAACCAAATTACATGAGCTATCTCCTTTTTTTGTAACACATGCAAATCCATAGCTTCATGCAAAAACCAAATCGATTAAGATTCAATAAGAAGCGAGCATGAGCTCTCTTATTTGCAACACATGCAAATACATAGCTCATGCAAGAACCAAATAGAGAGTGAGCCAGAGTGAATCGGATTGAGTTCATCAACACATGATGAAGCTCAAGCTAAAATACTTAACCCCTCTTAATAGTACGGCACCTAACTAGCAACCCGGTCTCCCATCCAAACACCGAGACAGGTAAAAAACTAGGAACACATCCTTAGCCCTAGCTAGTTATACCTTTGCCTCTAGCACATCCGCTTGGAGCTTTTATGATTTCCATCTTCTCTCCAAGTCGGGATCTTTGTCTTGTTCATCAACACATGATGAACTCCCATTGTCTTAGCTTCGGGATCCTCTCTTGATGCTCATCAACACATGATGACGTCCTTGTTCCGTTCATCCATTTCAACCTTGCACTTAACCTATTTCAAACTTATTGAAAGTGTTAGTCCAAAACACATGGTTGTCTCAATCATCATTGCACTCCATTAACACATAATGGATGCTCCCAAGATCCTTTGATCTTTTCCTTTGATGATTGACCACAACCCGAAGACAAATAATTGAAAGATTAATTGTGTCTTGAGTATACTAATGCAACTAATGCTTCATATACTCAAGAACTTTCGATTGCCCTAGGATCAACAAAGTGAACCATCAACACATGACTAGTTCTCTGTTGATTGAATGGCAACCGAACACAATTTAAATTATATTTAAATAGTCATGAGTATATATTAACTACACAAGTTTCATATACTCAATTCGATGGAATCTAAAAGTAATGATCCAATTTATATAGAGTGGTGGAAAGGGATCAATACTCTTAAGACCATTAATTATAGAATAAACTCTATTGCATATATGTGCATATAAATAATTGAACTTAGAATCAATATACACATAATCAATTTGAGATTGCTTTGGAGTTTATCCTATACTTCCATGAGTATACTATAACTACACGAGTTAAATATACTCAAGGGGTTGTTTCAAAGTAATGATCATTGATATAAAAAGATGAATTAGATCAATACTATTGAAACATCAAGGTAAAGCATGAACTCCTCCTAAATGTGTGCATTCATGTATATATAGAGTTGAAACATTAATGCATATCTTGAGGTCTAAATAATGGTAGAGTTCATCATTTAACTTGAATCCAAAATATGCATTAAAATATTGTAAAATGAATACGAGTGCATACCTTGCGTTTTCCATTTTTCAATGAGATGAGACTAATCAAAGATATACTCAATAAAAGAGTTAGTCTCATATTTGAATTTATCAATATGATTATGTATAATATATCTAAAGAATGCAACAAGATATGATAATATGAACTCGAATGCATACCTTTGATATTTTCATCTTTTCATCCAAAAGAGACTAATGAGAGTTAAGCTCAACAAAAGAGTTAGTCTTATAAAAGATTTGTCATTACTTAACAATTGAGACTAATCAATATTATGATTGTCAAAAGAGTTAGTCTCAATATTAGATTTGTCAGTAACACCAAAACCAACTTAATGGAGCTTGAACTTTCAGCCTTCTCACAAGCTTTTTTGAGAAGATCACCGATCCCACACGCCTCCAAGCCGTCTAGGAGGCGGTAACCTCCAAGAGTAATAGGTGATGACG